>CAUYUJ010015454.1:22500-42562 GCA_963575745.1 Prorocentrum cordatum
TGGCACTGGCGGAACATACCCTGATCCAATCGATATCAATCCAGCCTATCCATCGGCAGTTCGCCCTGGTGTGAAGGCAGATGGGACCAGCCTTCTCCGAATGCCAACACTACCTATGACACATTGGCCGCCAAGATCTTTCCGAGGTGACAGATGCCCAGGCTCGCCCTGCGTCTTTTTTACTCCATGCATCCCAAATAGGGCCAGAGTGCATGGGGTCGAAGGATTGTGCCGCATCGCCGATGCATGGGCGGGGCGGGACCATCTGGATATCAGTTTCATCACTCCAGACGTCGCCGACGCATCGCCGATAGGTCGGCGGTGCGGCACGATCCTCGGACCCCATCTGCTCTGGCCTCGCTTGAGAGGTCTTCACTCAGCATCGATAGGCCAGTCCCCATCCCCATCGGGTGGGTCAACGTTGTTTCCTGCTGGTCGACCTACCTCCCTAGATGGGGCTACACGCCGCTTGCGTCGGGTTCTGTGGCACCCATCTCCACCCAGGGGCGGTAGGCTGGTGGCACTAGGGAATACTGACCTTTGGATGCAGTTCCTGGGAGGCTAAACTCAGCATCGGCGCTGGTATATCCATTGAAGACGACAGGCCTAATCCGGCTTACTTTCAGTTAATCCTTGTATTCCGGCTTGATCGGGCTTAATCCCAGTCCCAGGCTTAACTCTGCTTCATCCCGTCAACGGCCCCTGAATCGGGCCGAGTTGCCCCTCGTTGCTCCTACGACGACCTCCCAGGAGTTGCTTCCTGACTGACCCACTGGGATGGGGACAGGCATCACGGTTCTGATCGTGATCCGCTTCGACACGCTGCCAGTCCTCGTCTTCCTCGGTCGCCCTCGGTCCTCGCCTTGCCTCGTCCCGGGACCTCGCGGCTCGTGGCCCGTGGCCCGTGCTCGTGCCCGTCGTCGTTCCTCGCCGCCCATGCAGTCCGCACGGTCGTCGGCGTCGTCCCTGTCCCGATCGCCTGCTGCCATGAGGCCGAGGGCCACCACTCACCGAACCACCCCAACCCAACCCGGAGGCCTCAATCTGCCCTCCATTTCCAGCGGGAGGGGGGGTCGGGGAACACTGAAAGAACACATGGAACCCGTCCCACCCCAACCCGAAATTCGGGTCAACTTCGGGTCCTCGGGTTGGGTTGGGGTGGGGTGGCCTGGTAGGTCGTCAGAGGGCCCTGAGGGAAAAGGACATGGAGGCTGTGCAATTGGGCGCCTCTGCAGAAGCATCCACGGCACAAACATGAGCACCAGCGGCATTCGTAGAGCCTTTCCGGAGCTCCGCCCGGATTTCTTGGACCTGCGCCGGACCCACCCGGCGGCACCTCCCGTGCAGCCCCTGGCGCGCTCCGCGCGCCAGCGAGGGGGGCCCAGCGCGGGGCTCCGATGGTGCATGTCTGTACCGCTGCTCCTCCCTGGAGTGAGGACGAGGGGTCCCGAGGGGAAGAGGTCATCGAGATTATTCGACGCCTTCGACCCCTCCGGGCCCTTCCCGGACCCTGGGTCCGGGACTCGTTCTCTTCATGAACCCTCCCCCTCATATGTCAATCCTCCTTCGCTGCAATCCTCTCTTCTCCAGACCTCGAACGTACAGCTTTTCCCGACGCGAGCGCCCTGGAGCTCTTCAGCCCGTCCCCCGGACGGGCTTTTAGTAGCGACGCGGGTCGGCCGTGATGGCCCCTGGGCCCGAGATCGGCCCCAGGACGCTGAGATCGCGAGAGAGCGCCCAGTCGTTTTTTTGCACAGGCGGTGCGGAGACCTGGGCCCCCCCTGGGTCCTGGAGGGTCCCTTCGACCCGATCGATCTGATCCGATACGGATTCTGGCCGACCAGCTCCGATCCCGATATTCGAAACGATCCGATGCTTGCACGGCGTCGTCGCGCATCCTGGCGCGGCCGATCCCGGACCGATTCGGGCTCCGTGCTGATGCCTCACTGATGCAGCCCGATGCGACGCACTTAAACTTTTCTCGGCGGCGAGCACTGGGGGGGAAGTGAGAAGGAGGCCTTCTCAGAAGGCTCTCCCGGCCTTCTGAGAAGTTTTCTAAGCTTTCCCCGAAACCTTCTCAGAAGGCGCGAGGGCTTCAGAGAAGTCCCGCCGCCTACTGCGAAGACCTTCTCCTTCTCACTTCCCCCCCTCGCTCGCTGCCGATTTTCTGTCCGATCTCCCAGATGCGATTCTGACTGATCCTGTCAATGCCCCTCCTTCGTTCCCGCCTCCTCTGGCTCTGCGTCTCGCCGCGCGCTCGCGAGGGACTGTAAGTTCAAGGAGTGGACGTCGTGGTCCGAGTGCTCCGCAGAGTGCGGTGCCGCGAGAGGAGGAAGAGGAGAGGAGGAGGAGAAGGAGGAGGATGAGGAGGAGAAGGAGTACATGCGCAGGAACATGTATTATTAATCGCTTCGCTCATTCCGCCGGCCCATATTGTCGCACCGTTGTGGGCTAGCCGAGTTTTGGGGCCTCTTGGGGGCCGTTTTGGGGCCTCTTGGGGGCTCTTTTGGGCCTCTTGGGCGCCTCTTGGGGCGTCTTGGGGGCCTCTTGGGGGCCTCTTGGGGCCTTCTTGGGGCCTCCTGGGCGCCTTCTGGGGCGGAGGGCTCGATTTTTCAGTTTTCGGTTCCCCTCTTGAGCCCCTCTTGGGCCCGTCTTGGGGCCTCTTGGTCCGTCTTGGGCGGCACTTGGGCCGTCTTGGGGGCCCTCCTGGGCCGTTCCGGGGCCGTCTTGGGAGCCTCGTGGGCCGTCTTGGAGCGGTCTTGGGGGCCTCTTGGGCCGTCTTGGAGCGTACGGAAGCCGAAAAAGCCAGCAGAACGCCAAAAAACATGAAAAAAACAATGGACAATCAACGATTTTGGCCTCTTTGGGGGCCCTCTTAGGAGGCCTCTGGGAAGGGCCCTTTTGGGGCTTGGTTATTTCTTCTTTGCTTCTTCCCTTTCTTTTCCTTGGCTATTTTGCTCGTCTTATTTGGTATTGCCTCCTCCTTCTTGGATTTGTTCCACTCTGTGGGTCTTCTTCTTATTTTATTCTTCGCTGCGTTTCTCCGCTTCTCTTAATGTCCGAGGGTCTCTGCTCGTGTAGCTTCTTCTCCTACGCCCTTACGGGGGCGCTTTTACGCGTTGACTGCCAACGTGGCCGCGTCGGGTAGGGATGAGCAGTTCCGTGCTGCCTCCTGGCTGGTTCCCACAGTGTCTTCCCTCATTTATTATCCTTTGTTTCTTCTTAGTACTTTCCTCGCCCTTCTTTTGGAGGCCTCTTGGGCTGTCTTGGGGCCCTGTTGGGCGTCTTCGGGCGATCTTTGGCCGTATCGGGGCCCTCTTGGACCGTCTTGGAGGCTTCTTGGGGACCTCTTGGCCCGTCCTGGGGCCCTGTAACAGGGCTCCGGCATCTCTGGCCCGACCTTGCCGGGACCTTGCCGGGACCTTGCCGGGGTACTTTTCGTCCGGGGACCCCCAGGGGCCGCCCCGCGCGCGCGAACTAGAAATACTTTTAACCAGGTACCGGAGATCTTAGCACGCCCTGGCCCGTTGGGCCGGCGAATTTACCGTGCCGCATGTAGGACTACGCGGGCAGCAAGTAGGGTGTGGGCGGTTGAGGCAGCGTCTTGCAGAGGAGTTGTTTTTTGTTGCTGCTGGGCTCAGCATGTCCAACCTCTCAGGCTGGATCCATGATGTTGCACGGAGGGTGGTTAGAGCATCTAGCTCATCTTTCCCACTGATGGGTGAGGCGTGATGATGATGATGACCATCAAGACGGTGGCGGCGTTGATGATGACGACCACGTTGATGACGATGATGATGGCGATGATGACGATGATGATGATGATGATGATGATGATGATGATGATGATGATGATGATGATGATGAGGATGATGATGATGATGATGCTGATGATGATGATATTGATGATGACGATAATGATGATAATGATGATGATGATGATGTTGGTCGTGAATATGATGAAAATGAATGTGACTACGCCGATGACGAGGTGGATGCAGATTGTGACGGCGAAGGTGATAACGACGACCTCTACAACGACGACAGTGATGACGATGACGACGACGAACATCGTGCTGCTGCTGATGATTAGGATGATGATGATGATGATGATGATGATGCATCTGATGATATGGTGATGATGCTCATGCTGGTGATGATGCTGATGATGCTTCTGCTGATGATGGCAAGAATAATGACAATGTCAAGGGCGATGATGATGATGATGATGATGATGAGGTGGACGACGATGCTACTGCTGATGGTGCTTATGATGCTGATGATGATGATGATGGTGATGACGATCAGATTATGATTTTGGCCACGACAATGATAATGATGAGGATACTGAGGATGCTGATGATGATATCGATGATGATACTGCTGATGATGCTGGTGCTGCTGATAATGATGCTGATGCTGTAGCTGATGCTGCTGCTACTGATGATGAGAGCGATGATGCTGATGATGCCGATGCTGATGATGATGCTGATGATGACGATGATGCTGATGCTGCTGCTGCTGCGGATGCTGCTGATGATGATGATGCTGATGATGATGACGATGATGATGACGATGCTGATGATTAGATGATGATGATGATGCTGATGCTGCTGATGATGATGCTGACGATGATGATGACGTCAATGCGGATGCTGATGATGTTGATGATGATGCTTCTGACGCTGCTGCTGATGATGATGACGATGCTGATGATGACGATGATGCTGCTGATGATGATGCTGATGATGATGATGCTGGCGAGTATGCCGACGACGTCGATGATGATACGGATGATCAAGCGATTGTGATGATGCTGATGCTGCTGCCGCCGCTGATGATGCTGATGATGATGGTGATGATGATGATGCTGGTGACGAGATGCGTGGGATGATTCTGCAGTTGATGATGACAGCAATGATGACGGTGAAACTGCTGGTGATGATGATGGCATGGTGATGATCATGGCGACGATGACGATGCCAAGGAGGAGACGGACGACGACGACGACGACGACGACGATGATGATGATGATGATGATGATGATGTTGCTGATGATGCTGAGTATGCTGATGATGATATGGTGGTGGTGACGATGATGAAGATGATGCTTATGATGTTGATGATCTTGCTATTGAGGATGATGATGCTGATGATGATTCTGCTGCTGGTGATGATGATGATTCTGATGATGATGATAATGCTACTAATAATGATGATGATGATGATGATGATGATGATGATGATGATGATGATGATGATGATGATGATGATGATGATGCTGATGATGATGATTCTGATCATGGTGATGACGATGCTGCTGCTGACGATGATGACGACGATGATGACGATGATGGTGCCGGCTGCTGATGATGATGATGATGATGCTGATGCTGATGATGATGATGATGATGATGATGATGATGATGATGATGACGAGGACGCTGATGCTGATGATGTTGATGGTTATGAGGATGGTGATGATGATGATGATGATGATGATGATGACGGTGATGATGTTGCTGGTGATGCTGCTTCTGATGCTGATGCTGATGATGATGATGATGATGATGATGATGATGATGATGATGATGATGATGATGATGATGATGATGATGATTATGATGATTATGATGATGATGATGATGATGATGATGATGATGATGATGATGATGATGATGATGATGATGATGATGATGCTGCGGATGAGATTGAGGCCGACGCCGCCGACGTGGACGCCGCCGCGACCACCGCCGATGACGACGATGCTGCTCGCGCACCCTCGCCGCGGCGGCGACCATCCGCAGCAGGGTGCGCGACTGCGTGCGCCGCTCGCGAGCTCGCCCGTACCAGGCTGGCTCGCACGCCGTGAGCGCCCTCACGGGGCGGCGCACTCCGCGTCAGCGGCACGGCTGGCCCGCACGCCTATGGCACGCAACAGCGCGGGCTGGCACGTCGGACTGCCGTGTCCCGAGGAGGCTCGCAGCGCGTTGTACTGGGTACCATGGCGCTGCACCCAAAGCCTGAAACCGGGACGGCGGTTGGAGGGAGGAGGGAGGAGGGAGGAGGGAGGAAGGAGGAAGGAGGAGGAAGAGGGATGTGAGGAGGAGGGAGGAGGAGGAAAGGAGGAGGAGGAGGGAGGAAAGGAGGAGGGAGGAGGAGACGGAGGAGAGGAGGAGAGGAGGAGGAGGAGAGGAGGAGAGAAGAGGAGGAGAGCGGATAGGAGGACAGGAGGACAGAGGAGAGGAGAGAGGCGGAGAGGAGGACAGGAGGAGAGGCGAGAGGAGGAGAGGAGGAGAGGAGGAGAGGAGGAGAGGAGAGAGGAGGAGAGGAGGGAAGGAGGAGAGGAGGAGAGGAGCAGAGGAGGGAGAGGGGGAGAGGAGGGGAGGGGGAGAGGAGGAGGGGAGGAGGCGGAGGAGGAGAGAGGAGAGCAGGGAGGGAGGAGGGAGGAGAGAGGTAGAGAGGAGGTAGAGGAAGGAGAGGAGGAGGAGGAGGAGGAGGAGAGGAGGAGAGGAGGAGGGAGGACTACAGGGAGGAGAGGAGGAGAGGAGGAGATGAGGAGAGAAGGACATAAGGACCGGAGGACAGGAGGGCAGGAGTTGAGGAGGAGAGGATGAGAGGATGAGAGGAGGAGGAGGAGGAGAAGAGGAGAGGAGGAGAGGAGCTGAGGATGAGGAGGAGGTTCATGCTGAAGACTGAACTAAGTCAAACGGGTCATCCCGCTTTCTCGGCGCAACGGCCGCAACGCGGCGCCTAGGCGGGGCTATCACCCAGCCGTCCACCCAGCGCCAGCCGAGGCCCAAAATGCCCCACGAAAACAGCCAGGCCAAAGAGGCCCAACACCCGACGGAGGCCCACAGGGCCCCCCCAAGGCCTAGATGGACGGCCCGAGGGAGAGAGCCCCGTCCAGCCCCCGTCACTTCTGAGAGTATTGCCCGTCCTCCCCGCCCATCGTGACGAGGGGCCCGAAGACGAGCACCCTGACCTGGAAGTCGGCTTCCAGCACCCTGAAGATGCCGACAAAGCCAACCTTGCTTAGGCCGTCGACTTGGCGTGGAGGCGCAGCCAGCTTTCGAACCCGACGAATTCTGCCACGTCACTCATCATGGCCCATGCCTCACCCTGGATGTCCTCTAAAGCTGAAGCAGCATCCTCAGGCAAGACCTCTGCATGGTTCTTCTTATTCTTTTTTTTTTTCTTCTTGTTCTTCCTCGTCTTCTTCTTGCCGACGCTCTGGCTCCAGGCACCGTCTTCTTCTTGCCGACGCACTGTGGCCCGTGAGGCCTCCGACAGCATCGCAGAACTCCAGGTAGTTGATCCGGCCGCCTATGATGGTGCCGCACTCGTGAATCATCTCGTCGACCAGCTCGGGGTCGAGCTTCACCTCGAAGTTGGTCAGCACGTGGCGCAGCTTCTCGATGCTGATGAGGCCTGAGCCGTCGTCCAGCTCACGGAAGGCCTCCAGCAGGCGTTTGCTCCTATCAGCCTGTCCTCCATCGGCCTGGGGATGAGCGGCACGCCCTTTGCCATCCTCCTCATCCTCACCGATGTAGAACTGCACGCACTTCTTGCCAGCGTCGTGCTCCGCCTTCAGCTCGCCCACGGGGCCGACGGAACGCGCGAGGGCCTCTTTGCTCCTGGGCTCCTCGCGATCGGCAACGACTCCAGCTGGTTCTTCTTGCTCTTCTTGCTCTGCTTGTCCTTCTTCTTCTTCTTCTTCTTTTTCGTCTTCTTCTTCTTCTTCTTCTTATTATTATTATTGTTATTCTTCTTCTTCTTCTTATTATTATTATTAACTAGTATTCTTACTCTTATTCTTATTCTTATTATTAGTTTTCTTATCCTTATTATCATGCTTGTTCTTCTTATTCTGCTTGCGCCTGCTGCACGCCGAGCTTGACGAAGGTGCCCGTCGCCTCCTCCGCGTCCGCGAGCGCCCCACGCTCTTTGGGTTCGGCAGCTCCTCCGACTTCGGCAGGCCGTGGTGGTACGCATCCAGCTCCCGCACCTCCTTCTGCCGCGCCTCCTGCTGCGAGAGCACGACCTGCGGCATGCCCCTTCGCCCCTCCGCGGGTGTCTCCGCCTCCCCCCAGTACCCCCAGCGGCGGCGCCAGGATGACCTCCGTGAGGATGGGGAAGAGGGGCGGGCGGGCCGCCGGCCTCGCCTTGGGCGGTGCCACGACGACCGACTCCCAGCCCCGCTTCCTCCTCGGCGGCGTGACTGGGGCCCTCAGGCCCGACCTGCACCACCTTCACCTCGAGCTCGCTGATGTTGCCCATCTCCTCCGTGAAGCGCCTCGCCAGAGCAGCCAGCGCCACCTGCGCGCTGTCGCACTCCAGCAGCGCTGTTGGCAGGAGCAGGCGCAGCAGCATCAGGCGCCTGCCATCAGCTCCCGCGCGCTGCGCCGCTTCAAACCGCGCGCGCGGCACCCCAGCACCCCTGCCCGAGGGGAAACGGCTAGGAGGAGGAGGAGGAGGAGGAGCAGGAGGAGGAGGAGGAGGCGGAGGAGCAGGAGGGGGAGGAGGCGGCGTGGCGAAGCGGCGTCGTCGCCGCAGCAGCGGCCGCCCCCACAGGCACCGGCTTCAAAAGGCGAACCCGCAGCGTCCTCGAGCCGGCCGACCGCGGCGACGGCTGCGAGGGCTCCCTGGTCACCGTCGCGGAGTGCCACGGAGCGCCGCTCGCCAGCGTCATAGCGTTCGTCGTGGCCGCCGTCGCTGGCGTCGTGGTCGTGGTCGTGGTCGTGGTCGTGGTCGTGATCATGGTCATCATGGTCGTGGTTGTGGTCGTGGTTGTTGTCGTGGTCGTTGTCGTGGTCATTGTCGTGGTCGTGGTCGTGGCCGTGGTCGTGGTCGTGGTCGTCGTCGTGGTGGCCGTCGTCGTCGTCGTCGTCGTCGTCGTCGTCGTCGTCGTCGTCGTGTCGTCGTCGTCGTCGTCGCGTCGTTGTTGCGTTCGTCGTCGTCGTCGTCGTCGTCGTCGTCGTCGTCGTCGTCGTAGTCGTCGTCGTCGGCGGCGGCGGCGGCGGCGGCGGCGTCGGCGTTCGCGTCGGCGTCGGCGTCGGCGTCGGCGTCTGCGTCGGGGTCGTCGTCGGCGTCGGCGTCGTCCCCGTCGTTGTCGTTGTTGTTGTCGGCGTCTTCGTCGTCGTGGTGGTTGTGGTGGTGTTGGTCTTCGTCGTCGTCGTTGTCGTCTTTGTCGTCTTTGCCGTCGTTGTCGGCGGCGGCGGCGGCATCGGCATTGTGGTCGTCGTCGTCGTCGTCGTCGGCATCGTCGCCGGCGTGGTCGTCGTCGTCTTCTTCGTCGTCGTCGTCGTCGGCGTCGGCGTCGGCGTTTGCCTCGGCGTCTGCGCCGTCGCCGTCGTCGTCGCCGTCGTCGCCGTCGTTGGCGTCGTTGTTGTCGTCGTCGTTGTCGTCGCGTCGTCGCCGTTGTGGTCGTGGTCGTGGTCGTGGTCGTTGTGATCGTCGTCGTCGTCGTCGCCGCCGTTGCCGTCGTCGTTGTCGTCGTCGTCGTCGTTGTCGACGTCGTCGTCGTCGTAGTCGTCGGCGGCGGCTGCGGCGGCGGCGGCGGCGTCGGCGTCCGTGTCGGCGTCGGCTGTGGCGGCGTCGGCGTCCGTGTTGGCGTCGGCGTCGTCGTCGGCGTCGGCTCCGGCGTCGGCGTCAGCGTCGGCGGCGGCGTCGACATCGGTATCTGCATCGGGGTGCGTCGGCGGCGGTGGCGGCGACGGAGTCGGCGTCGCGTCGGTGGCGGCGGCGTCGGCGTCGTTTTCCGCGTCGTCATTCTCGGCGTCGCTGCCGCCGGGTGGAGGGCAAAGAGGACGGGGCAGAGGGGAAGGGAGGGGAGGAGGAGAGGGGAGGGGGTAGGGAGGGGAGGGGAAGAGGGGCAGAGGAGGCCAATGTGAGGGGAGGGGGGGCAGAGGGGAGGGGGAGGGAGGGGAGGGGAGGGGAGGCATTCTAGGTGCGCTCGCGTTATATCAGACGTGCTATCTTTTCCTCCCATCCCTTATCATGGCGTATATCTCCTCTCTACTACAATCGGATGTCGTAGCATGGCATACCATTACATGGCATAGCACGGTGTTGAAGGTCGACGCGTAGCATGACATAGCTTTGCGTGGCGACGCCCCAAAGTCAAAGTGTGGGGGGCTTTTACGGACTAAACAATTAATGGATTGATATCGAATGTGTAATCACGTCCGATGGTTTTTTTCGGGAGTGGAAGGACCGAAAACCATGCCGTGGCATGGTACTGGAAATAATGACGCCAGCGCTGCAGCGGGAGCACGCGGGACGAGCGGAAGCGCAGAAATGAGGCCAGCTTGCAGAGTGAGCACGATTCGGAACGAGCGGAAGCCCAGAAATGAGGCCAGCGTTTCAGCGGGAGCACGATTCGGAACGAGCGGAAGCCCGAAAATGAGGCCAGCGTTTCAGCGGGAGCAACATTTTGAAACATACACCCAAGCGAAAACCTCTTTACCGAGAATCTTGTGTGAAAAACAGTGCGCGGAGGGGGACCGAGAGGAGAATCATATTCATATTGTGTAATTGTGGAGGGACGGGGCAGGAGGAGGGAGGAGGGGAGGAGGAGAGGAAGGGAGGGCATGAAGGATGGGTCGAGGGGAAGAAGGAAAGAGGGGAAGAGGGGGGCAGGGAGCGGCGGCGGTGGCTTCGGCGTCGGCGGTCCACGGTGGCGGCGAGGCAGGCGGCGGTGGCGGCGTCGGCGGCATCGGCCGCGGCAGGAGAGTCGCCGGAGTGCACGCGGCAGGATGGCCCGGTCGCGGGGCAGCCAGGGAGGGGGGATCGGGGGGGAGAGAGCAGGGAGGAGTGAACGGGGAGAAGGGAGCGGGGAGGAGGAATAGGAGGAGGAGGGGGAGGAGGAGGAGGAGGAGGAGGAGGAGGAGGAGGAGGAGGAGGAGGCGGAGGAGGCGGAGGAGGAGGAGGAGGAGGAAGAGGAGGAGGAGGAGGAGGCGGAGGAGGTGGAGGAGGAGGAGGAGGAAGAGGAGGAAAAAGAGGCGGAGAAGGATGATGAGGAGGAGGACCAGTGTATTTCCAAGATTCACCAACGATGTTGAACATATCCTTTCCTCCGGGCTCCTTCTGCATAGGCCCCGACAAGGGTTCATTTTCACTAAGGGAAGTGGCCCATTGGGAGACCATCGTTTGAAGATCCTGAAGCGTGCAAAGCACCATTCTCCGGACTTCAACGCCACCAATCAACATGACTGTTGCGTCCTTAATCGTGCCAGAACGCCGTTCCTGGGACCTCGACGCCGCGACTCACTGTTACTGCTGCCCCCTGGTAATCTCTGGTATGTACGTTGACCATGGGGAGTTGTGAAACGCTCGCATTTCTTCAAGGCGAACGTGCGCGGCGCTAAAGCAAGAGCCAAATTTTGAAAAGGAAGCGCCTTCAATTTGTGAAACTTTGGTAGATTTTGAAGACGAGTGCGCGCGGCCCTAAGGCGAGAGCCACACTTTATACCAACCCGCCAATGCGAGAAACTCTGTTGCATTTGTTTAAAACGAATGTGTGCTACGCGAGGGCGAGAGCCGCATTACAAAAACCGCCCTCATCAATCCGTGAAGCTCTTACACGTTTTTTGTATCGAATTTGCGCGGCGCTGAGGCTAGAACCATATTTTGAAAACCACCCGCCCTCCATTTGTGAAACTGGTGCCAGTTTTTAACCTTCAGGATCATTAGTGTTGAGCAAGTCTCAGGCGAAACGCCTGGCCCGCCCTTTCGACTGGCCTCGGTGTGCGACAGGAAAGAGTACAAAGGAAGAGGATTGGTGGATTGGAGGAGGAGGAGGAGGAGGAGGAGGAGGAGGAGGAGGAGGAGGAGGAGGAGGAGGAGGAGTGGAGTATCATCGTCGGGGGCCAGCGGCGCCAGAAGCGCCAGTGGGAAGCTGTTTCCTGTTCGCCTGCTGTGCCCTGCATGGGAAGGTACGCTTCCGCACCGGCACTGTGCGTGCTCAAGGCTCGAGGAGCTGGCAGATCAGCCCCCGTTTCGTGCCAGTGCTGCAGCAGCCGCGGCGTCGTCGCGCGCTCATTTTTGCAGAGCGTTGCCTCGCTCCCTGTCCTGAGTTTCAGAGGCCGCCTCCAGGCCCTCCAGTTGTTTGGGGGCAAGGCGGCCCCACCGAGTTCACAGGAGACATCTGCGCAGATGGATCGACCTTCGAGGCAGGGTATCCTAGCCTGGCCTGTGCTGGGTGGGCGTGCGTGGCCTTGCACCCGCAGCTCGAGCGAGTGGTGTCCACTGCCTCTGGCCCCGTGCTCGACCCTCTGCAGTGTACCAGTGCCACCGAGCGGATCGCCGTCGTTCATCGTTTGCACTTCGCGCTTCCGCCTGTCCGTGTCTGCACTGACTCGCAGTACGCTTATCACGGCTCTCTCTCGAGAGGGTCGAGAAGCTACCACCGCCTGTGCCGCCTCTCGCGCGCACCTTTGGAGGACGTTGTGGCGGGGGTGGGACGACTGGGGGGGAGGCTTCGAACCCTTTGAGGGAAAGGGCCATGCGGCCCTCGACGATGTGCTGCAAGGCCCACGTCGGCTCGTCACCGCTTTGGCAACCTGAAGGTAGGCGAGGCGGCGAAAGGAGCCGCCGAATGTTCGCGCAGCGCCTTCAGCTCTGTTCAGCAGTTGAAAGCGATACGCCAATTTTTGCAAAGCTGGGGCTCTTGGGTGGGGCGTTTGTGCGATGGGGCTGTCTGAGTGCGGGCATACCAAAAGGCACCCGCGTGGCAAGCCCCCCGTTCCCCAGCTCATTCTCGTTCGTGATCCTGTGTCCTCAGGTCTTGTCAGTCGGGTTCGTGCTGCACAGCACAAGGTGAGCGCTGGATCCAGATTGCATGCCCTGTTCACAATCGAACTTCGCAGTGGTCCGCTTGTGGTTTGCTGCGCGCGGTTTGCGTGCTTTGCCGTCTCGCGTGTCTCTGGCCTTGCGAGGCCGTGCCCCGATGTCGTCCCGGAATCGTCTCGGAAGGTTTTTGGGGAGACTCGCCAAAGGAGAATGTATGATCGATGCGAAGGTGTCTCGGGTCCAGCCGCAGGTCAGGCTCCCTGCCCACGAGGCATACTTTCCCACCCTCTGGTCTGTTGAGCTGTGTCCGCACTGCTTGGCCGAAGGCGGTTGCAAGGTGCGCCTCCGGCCATGCATTTTCGGCTGGTGGTGAACAGGCGCTGTTCGCCCCCAGGTTGTGCCCAGGAGGAGGAGGAGGAAGAGGAGTAGGAGGAGGAGGACAAGTGTAAACCCAAGAGTCTCAACGATGTTGGAATAAACCCTCCCTCCAAGCTCCCTCTTCGTAGGCCTCCACTAGGCACTAGGTTTCATTTCCCACAGGGAGGTGCCCCAATGGAAGATAACCGTTTGAGGATCCTGAAGCGTGCCCAAATACCATTCTCTGGATTTCAACGCCACGAATCAACTTGACTGTTGCGTCTTGACGATCCTGAATCGTGCCAGAATGCCTTTCCTGGGGCTTCAACTCCGCGAATCAGCGTAGCCGTCGCGCCCTGACAATCCAGAATCGCTCCAAAACACCGTTCCTGGTAAGCTAACCATGGGAATCCGTGAATCCCTTGCGCATGTTTAGGACGAGTGTACGCGGCGCGAAGGCGAGAGCTACATTTTGAAAAAGAGCAGTCTTCAATCCGTGAAGCTCTTGCAGTTTGTCATAACGAACTTGCGCGGCGCCAAGGCGAGAGCCACAACTTTGAACATCACCCGTCGTCAATCCGTGAAATCCTTGCATTTGTTAACGAATCTGCGCGGGGCTAAGGCGAGAGCCACATTCTGAAAACCACCCGCACTCTATCTGTGAAGCTATCATCGTCGTAAATGGTGAGGAAGTCTCAGGCGAAACGCCTGGCCCGCCCTCCCGACTGGCCTCATGGCGCGCTAATAAAAATAATGGAGGAAAACGAAGAGGACGATGATGATGATGATGATGATGATGATGATGATGATGATGATGATGATGATGATGATGATGATGATGGTGGTGGTGGTGGTGGTGGTGGTGGTGGTGATGGTGATGGTGATGTGATGATGCTCTGGATGATGATATGCTCCGATGTGATGAGTCATCTTGAGCTGATGCTGATGCTGATGATGATGATAGCTGATGATGATAGATGAGATGCATATGATGATGATGATGATGGATGATGATGATAGGATGAGATGATGATATATGATGATGAGGAGGAGGAGGAGGGATGAGAGGAGGAGGAGGAAGGAGGAGTAGGAGGAGAGGAGCAGCAGGCAGGGAGGGAGGGAGGGGAGGGAGGGAGGGGGGTCGAAGCGAGGGGGGGGGGGGGAGGGGGAGGGAGGTGGGGAAGGAAGGGAGGGAGGGGGGAGGGGGGCGGGAGCGAGGGAGGGAGGGAGGGAGGAGTAGGGGGAGGAGGAGGAGGAGGAGGAACAGGAACAGGAGGAGGAGTAGGAGTAGGAGTGGGAGTCAAGCTAGCCAGCTCGAGCGAGTCAAGCATGGCATGCCCAGTCCCACCCGCCCTCCCACAACATAAGAAGCAAAGCAGGCACAACTGGGGGCCGAAGTCACACCGGCCAGCCGGTTTGGTACAGCTGATGCGGCCGCGATGGCGGTTGCCGACGGGAACTGGCGAGCGCGTGATGAATGCCGCGCACGCATTGCCAGACGAGTCGAGAATGGCCTTGTACACCGCAGGAAGCCAGAGGTGGCCGGAGGAAGCCCGACGGTCTGACAGGACACCCCACAGCATTTTTGTGAAAAAGCATTTGGTTTTTGATGTTTTTATGTTGAAATGCTTGCAAACACACGGTGTTCGGTAGGATTCTGACATGAACGCGCGAGTGTGCTCTTTGTGGTATTTTTTGTGCAGGATTCGCGGCCTGGGTGCATGACAGAGCATCGCGAGTGCACCGCGCGATGACGTGAAATCGCTGGATTTGACAGAATTCTTAAGATTCCTATGGTTTTCCTATGATTTCTGCAAGAGGGCCCGGGCGGGAAATTTGTAGAAGGGGGAATATATGGTGAGGAAAAAAAAAGGTTGTGGAGGGGCTTGGGGTGAAAAAACGAAGGGTTTTTTGATGCTTTTATGTTGAAATGCTTGCAAACACATTGTGTTCGGTAGGATTCTGACATGAACGCGCGCGTGTGCTCTTTGTGGTATTTTTTGCAATGGATTATCGCCGTGGACGACAGGACGTCCATGTCGAAAGGAAAAAATAAGAAACATGTTGATTTTGTATTGTTTTTTACAGGTTAGGATGGGACCACCCGGATGCGGCCCCTATCGGCCGGCCTGAGGGGGAGTAGGAGTATATTCTAATAAGGAATAGGATTAGAGTGTTGAATTTTTTATAAGTATAAACACCACAAAAAAACTCATGCGCGAAGGGGAGTAAAGTATAGGTGTCAAGCTAGCACAGCTCGAGTGCGGCAAAGGCATGCCCAGCCCCACCCGCCCTCCCACAACATAAGAAGCAAAGCTGGCACAACTGGGGGCCGAAGTCACACCGGCCAGCCGGTTTGGTACAGCTGGTGCGGCCGCGATGGCGGTTGCCGACGGGAACTGGCGAGCGCGTGTTGAATGCCGCGCACGCATTGCCAGACGAGTCGAGAATGGCCCGGTACACCGCAGGAAGCCAGAGGTGGCCGGAGGAAGCCCGACGGTCTGACAGGACACCCCAAAGCATTTTTGTGAACAAAGCATTGGGTTTTTGATGTTTTTATGTTGAAATGCTTGCAAACACACGGTGTTCGGTAGAATTCTGACATGAACGCGCGAGTGTGCTCTTTGTTGTATTTTTTGCACAGGATTCGCGGCCTGGGTGCATGACAGAGCATCGCGAGTGCACCGCGCGATGACGTGAAATCGCTGGATTTGACAGAACTCTTAAGATTCCTATGGTTTTCCTATGATTTCAGCAAGAGAGCCCGGGCGGGAAATTGGTACAATTTTTGTGAAAAAGCATTGGGTTTTTGATGTTTTTATGTTGAAATGCTTGCAAACACACGGTGTTCGTTAGGATTCTGACATGAACGCGCGCGTGTGCTCTTTGTGGTATTTTTTGCAATGGATTATCGCCGTGGACGACAGGACGTCCATGTCGAGAGGAAAAAATAAGAAAAATGTTGATTTTGTATTGTTTTTTACAGGTTAGGATGGGACCCCCCGGATGCGGCCCCTAATGGCCGGCCTGAGGGGGGAGTAGGAGTATATTCTAATAAGAAATAAGGATAGGAGTAGGAGTAGGAGTAGGAGTCAAGCTAGCCAGCTCGAGCGAGTCAAGCATGGCATGCCCAGTCCCACCCGCCCTCCCACAACATAAGAAGCAAAGCTGGCACAACTGGGGCCGAAGTCACACCGGCCAGCCGGTTTGGTACAGCTGATGCGGCCGCGATGGCGGTTGCCGACGGGAATTGGCGAGCGCGTGTTGAATGCCGCGCACGCATTGCCAGACGAGTAGCGAATGGCCTCGTAACACCGCAGGAAGCCAGAGGGAGGCCGAGAAGCCCAAGGTCTGACAGGACACCCCAAACAGAATTTTTGTTAAAAAAACATTGGTTTTTGATGTTTTTATGTTGAAATGCTTGCAAACACACGGTGTTCGGTAGGATCCGGACATGAACGCGCGAGTGTGCTCTTTGTGGTATTTTTTGCACAGGATTCGCGGCCTGGGTGCATGACAGAGCATCGCGAGTGCACCGCGCGATGACGTGAAATCGCTGGATTTGACCGAATTCTTAAGATTCCTATGGTTTTCCTATGATTTCAGCAAGAGAGCCGGGCAGGACAATTGTAGAATTTTTGTGAAAAAACATTGGGTTTTTGATGTTTTTATGTTGAAATGCTTGCAAACACACTGTGTTCGGTAGGATTCTGACATGAACGCGCGCGTGTGCTCTTTGTGTTATTTTTTGCAATGGATTATCGCCGTGGACGACAGGACGTCCATGTCGAGAGGAAAAAATAAGAAAAATGTTGATTTTGTATTGTTTTTTACAGGTTAGGATGGGACCCCCCGGATGCGGCCCCTATGGCCGGCCTGAGGGGGGAGTAGGAGTATATTCTAATAAGGAATAAGGATAGGAGTAGGAGTAGGAGTAGGAGTAGGAGTAGGAGTAGGAAGGAGTAGGAGGAAAGGAGGAGAGGAAGGAGGAGAGGAGGAAAAGGAGGAGGAGGAGGAGGAGGAGGAGGAGGAGGAGGAGAGGAGGAAGGAGGAGGAGGAAGGAGGAGGAGAGGAGAGGAGGAAGGAGGAGGAGGAGGAGGGAAGGAGGGAAGAGAGGAGGAGGAGGAGGCACAGCAGCAGCACGAGCAGCAGTTGCAAGCGATAATAATATTGATGATAATTTAATTTTAGGTAATTAACAAATCGGTAAAGCATAGTAGAATAATGTTCTACTAATAGCTTAAATAATATATAATGCACTCCATATTAAATACGCAATACCACCAAATAAGTGATTGATTTAATGTTAAAACTAAATATTCGCAATTCACTAAATCAAACGCAAAACAAGAATATAAATCAAAAAAAACAGTAACAGTCAGAAGAATAATAATAACACTCATTCTAATAATGATAATACTAATAATATTTTTTGTTACGAAGAAGACGAATACTAACACCAATACTAATAATACTAATAAGAATAAGAAGAAGAGGCGGAGGAGGAGGAGGGAGGTGGGTGGAGGGAGGAGGATGGGATCCCTATCATGGAAAGAGCGTGTTCTACCGCTGCTGGCGGAAAACCAAGGGGGGTCACTACCGGTTCGAACTCCCCCACCCCTCCCCCCAGTCCATCATGAAAAGGGGGGGGGTCACCAGCGGTTCGAACACCCCTCCCCCCCCCTCGAAAAACGGAGGGGGGTCACTACCGGTTCGAACCCCCCCCCCGCTCCCTCGAAAACCGGGGGGGGGGTGCGGACAGTGGTGGGGACGGTGGTGGTGGGGACAGTGGTGAGGGGACAGCGGGACAGTGGTGTGGGGACAGTGGTGGGGACGGTAGTGGTGGGGACAGTGGTGAAGGCGGTGGTGAGGACAGTGGTGGGACAGTAGCGCGGCGGAGAAAGTGGTGGGGACAGTGGGGGCAGTGGGACAGTGATGGGGACGGTGGGGACGCTGGGACAGCACAGTGGGACAGCGGCGGGGACGGTGGGACAGTAGTGGGTACAGTGGGGACACTGGGACAGTGGTGGGGACCGTGGGGAAAGTGGGGAGAGTGGGACCGTGGTGGGACAATGATGGGGAGAGTGGGGACATTGACACACTGGTGGGGGCACTGGTGGGGACAGCGGGGACAATGGTGGGAACAGTGGGGACAGTGGGGACAGTGGGACAGTGGTGGGGACGGTGGTGGTGGGGACAGTGGTGTGGGGACAGTGGGGAGGGTACAGTGGTGGTGGGGACTGTGGTGAGGGAGGTGGCCAGGACGGCGGTGGGACAATGGGACAAGGGTACAGAGGGGACAGTGGTGGGGACAGTCGGGACAGTGGGGACAGTGGGGACAGTGGGGGGAACAGTGGGACAGCTCAGTGGGACAGCGGAGGAGACAGTGGGAACGTGCGGACAGTGGGGATAGTCGGGCAGTGGTTGGGGCCGTGGAGAAAGTGGGGAGAGTGGAACCGTGGTGGGAACTGGTGGGGACAGTGGGGACAGTGCGACAGTGGTGGCGGCACTGGTGGGGAGAGTAGGGACGGTGGTGGAACCAGTGGGGACAGTGGTGGTGAGGACAGTGGTGCTGGGAACAGCAGTGGGGGATGTGGTGCGGACGGTGGTAGGGACCGGGAGTCGTTTGCTGGCGGTGAGGGGGGGGGAAGGGTTCGAACCGGTAGTGACCCCCCGTGGTTTTCCAGGAGGAGGGGGGGGCGGGGGTTCGGGTTAACTGGTAGTGACCCCCCCCGGTTTTCGAGGGGGAGGGGGGGGGCGTTCGAACCGGTAGTAGCACCCTTTGGTTTTCGAGGGGGGTGGAGGGGGCTTCGAACCGGTAGTGACCCCCCCTCGGTTTTCTGGAGGGGGGTGGGGGGCTTCCTCTGGTTTTCTGGGGTGGGGGTTGGAACCGGTAGTGACCCCCTCGGTTTTCCGAGGGGGTGGGGGTTCGAACCGGTAGTGACCCCCCCCGGTTTTCTGGGGGGTGGGTGGGTTAGGTGAGGGGGGGGGGATTTTGCCCGGGGAAGAGGGGGGGTTCAGCAGGGAGGGGGGATTTTCGGAGGGGGGGGGAACCCCCGGGTTCCGGAGGAAGAGGGGGGGGGAATTTCCCACAATAATGCGGCGGTGGATCACGCTCTTTCCTATCATGGGCTTGACGACTCTTCTACAATGGACGTGCGGGGATCAGGCCAGATTAATCGAGGTATGCGTGCGCAGATCGATGTGTATCCAGATAGATCGAGGTAAACCCAGAGGCGCCTGGCAAAGCATGACGGCAGTCGTGGGCGCTCCAGCGCGAGTCGAGGGACACCAGGTCGTTCATCAAGCCCTCGACACAAAGATGGGGGGCCTCCAGAGCGGTTGGCTGGCCGCTGGGACAATTGCGGCGGGCGGTCCGCCAGGACGAAGAGGAGGGGGATGATGATCATGATGATGATGATGATGATGATGATGATGATGATGATGATGATGATGATGATGATGATGCTGATGCTGATGCTGATGCTGATGCTGATGATGATGATGATGATTATTATGATGATGATGACGATGGCGACGATGATGATGCTGGTGATGATGACATGCTGATGCTGATGATGGTGATGCTGATGATGATGATGATGGTGATGATGCTGATTATGATGATGATGATGACGATGATGATGATGCTTCTGCTGATGATGATGAGGATGATGCTGATGCTGATGCTGATGGTCATGATGATGACGATGATGACGATGGCGACGATGATGATGCTGGTGATGATGATGATTATGATGATGATGATGATGATGACATGCTGATGCTGATGATGATGATGCTGATGCTGATGATGGTGATGCTGATGATTATGATGATGATGATGGTGATGATGCTGATTATGATGATGATGACGATGACGATGATGATGCTGCTGCTGATGATGATGATG
>CAUYUJ010015454.1:42662-123819 GCA_963575745.1 Prorocentrum cordatum
GAGGAGGAGGAGGTGGAGGAGGAAGGTGGAGCAAGAAAGCAAAGGCCACGCTGAGGTTGCGTCGTTGGCAACCGATTGGAAACGTCACGTGCGTGTCAAGTTCAGCTGGGGGCGGAGGGGGAAGATGGAGGAAGCGAAACTATGACAGGGAAGGAGGGAATCTGGATTCGAAGGCAGGAAGGAAACAGGAGGAACATCTGGAGTAGGGAGGGGGAGGGGGGAGGAGGGAGGAGTAAGAGGAGGACGAGGAGGAAGGACGGGAGCAGGAAGAGAGAGGGAGGAGGAGGAGGAGGACGAGGAGGAATGAGGAGGGAGGAGGAGCGAGGAGGAAGGGGGATGCGGGTGGAGGAGGGAAGAGGAGGATGATAAGCAGGAGGTCCCCGCGGGTCCCGATGCAGCGGCCCGTGTCGTCGGGCCCTGGCGAGCAGGCCGCGCCGCCCCAGCCTGCGCCGCGGCAGCGGAGGCCGAGCCCCGATGGACCCAGCCGAAACACATTTTTCGAGCAGCGCCCAGCGGTGGCCACCCGCCGTAGGCGGAACGCGGGTCGCACGAACCCGAAAACGAGGCGAACCAGCAGCGGCGACGAGGAGCCCCAGGGAAGCCCAGGAGACGCTGCCAAGGCCCACACCCCTCAGGCCCTGAGGAGAGGCCGCGCCCCTTGAGGTGCAGCCATTCTCCAACTTCGCCAAGAGGCCCTTAGCTTCGGGAAGGGTCTTCTGCAAGGCCTTGCTGTCCTCGCTGCGCTTCATCTCCTTGTCCTCCGTGCCCAACGGCATGATGTATTCTGCTTTCTTCTCCTTCTCCTCGATGCCCGACGGAGTTGTGTCTTCTCCATCTGCCTCAACAGCCTTCTTGTCCTTCTGATTCGTCTTGATCTTCTTGCCCTTATCCGTAGCCCCGCCAGTGCCACTGTCGAAGTTGTCCTGGCCATGTGTGGGTACCACCGCGTTATTCTGCCACGGCTCAGGCAGGTACTCATCCTGCTCATCCGTGTCCGCCCCGATGACGTTCACGAGAGAAGAGAGAGAATCATCTTCGTCCAGCGGCTCCTGCGGGTCCCATTTGGTTCCTGCGGGTGGTTCGGCTCCTTCACCTGTAGGCTGGACTTCTCTGTTGGAGCTGCTTCTGGTCCTTCCTGTCCTCCTTGTTGGTTGAGCCTTCCTTGTGTCCTTCTTGCCCTTTTGGTGGAAGCCAGGCGGGAAGAGCGCACCGTTTCTGACCCTCCCGACCTTCGATCGCCTGGGCGACGTTGCAGGCCTTGGGTGTAGTGTATGGTCCTCCTCTGCCCTCCAAGTGGTATCGAGAGACCTCCCGGCGTCCTCCATGTCGCGCGCCAGCTCCCGGACCCGCTTCCTGCACACGCTGCTGCCAGGACCCCCCAGCCCATATCCGCCGCCGCCATCTTCATAGTAGCCCGCGAAGATGCAGAAAGACGAAGCAGCACCAAGACCTTGGGCGAACTCGTTAGGAGTAGGAGGAAGGCGGAGGAGGAGGAGGACCAGTGTAAAGCCAAGTGCCATCAACGATGTTGGAGTAAACCCTTCCTCCAAGCTCATTCTTCATAGGCCCATAACAACTGTTCATTTCCATTGTGGGACTTGCTTCTTTTGCAGACAACCGTTTGAAGACTCTGAAGCATGCCAAAATATTGTTCTCGGGATTCCAACGCCACGGATGAACCTGACTGTTGCGTCTCGACCATCATGAATCGTGCCAGAACGCCAGTCCTGGGACTTCAACACAGCGAATCAACGTAGCTGATGCACCTGCATAATCCGGAATCCTTTTAACACAATTTTTGGTACACTGATGATGGACATGCATGAAGATATTGCACCTGTTGTAAACGTGCGCCGCGCTAAGGCGAGAGCCACATTTTGAAAACGACCCGCCCTCAATCCGTGAAACTCTTGCGAATGTTTAACAACGAATGTGCGCCACGCTAAGGCGAGAGCCGCATTTTGAAAACGACCCGCCCTCCATCTGTGAAGCTCTGGCAGTTGTTTTAACATGAAAGCAATGTGCGCCTCGCTAAGGCGAGAGCCACATTTTGAAAACGACCCGCCCTCCATCAGTGAAGCTGTTGCAATATTAAAAATCGAATGTTCGCCGCGCTGAGGCGAGAGCCACATTTTGAAAACGACCCGCCCTCATCTGTGAAACTGTTGCCAATTTTTGAGCTTCAGAGTTAATGGTGAGGAAGTCTCAGGCGAGACGCCCGGACCGCCTTAAAAACTATTTTCGGGGTGCGACGGGGAAAAGTTTTGTATAAGGAAACGAAATTGAGGAGAAGGAGGAGGAGGAGAATGAGTAGGAGGAGGAGGAGGAGGTGGAGGAGGAGGAGGAGGAGAAGGAGGGCGGAGGAGGAGGAGGAGGAGGAGGAGGAGGAGGATGGGGAGGAGGAGGAGGAGGCGGGCGGAGGAGGAGGAGGAGGAGGAGGAGGAGGAGGAGGAGGAGGAGGAGGAGGTGGAGGAGGGAGGAGGGAGGCATCCGGAGCGGGCAGGATTGCCGCTGGGGCAACTGGACCGACTGGTCTGCCTGCTCCTGCTCCTGCGGCGGGGGCCACAAGCGCCGGTCGCGCCGCGTGGAGGCGCCGGCCGCGCTGCCGACCGATCGATAATGGATCGATCGAGGGTCGAGCAGTGCTTTTTGAGGCTTGAGGTTCGAGTGCTGAGAAGGCCTTGCGGCCGTGTGATGCCGTCTCTGAAGGGGGGCGACGGTGGCGGCGGCGGCAACGACGACGACACTGACGCTCTGGAGCCCTTCCTGGGGCTCTCTTGAGAGCCTCTTCGGCTCCGTTGGGGGGACTTCCTTTGCAAGCTCTGTTGTCGAGGGTCGAGGAGTGCTTTTCGATGCTTGGTTTTCGAGTATTTTCGGGCGCTTTCGCTTTCGTGCGCAGGGGTGGACCTAAACGGTGTTTTGGCGAATTCGTGGGCCGTTTTCGTTTCGATTTCGTTTTGCGTGGAAAGCGGATTGAAGACAAAACGAGGGAAAACGAAAACAAGACGAAAACGAAAAAACAGTGTTTAGGCTCAGCCCTGTTCGTGCGCTCCTGGAGTGCTTCCCGCCTCGGAGCGCCTCTCCTGCAGCTGCGCCTCGCCGGGAGGCGCCCCGGGGGGTGCCCGAGGTGTTGCCCCGAGAGCCACGGGAGCAGCCCACGTCGTGAGGAGGATCGACCCCAGGATCGACCGATCGAGGATCGATCGATCGAGGATCGAGGGTCGACGGGCTGTTGATCCAGGATCGATCGAGGACCGAGCCCGATCGGTCAACGGCTGATCGATCGATCCTTGCTCGATCTGCGGCTCATCGATCGATCGATCCTCGGTCGATCGGCGGTTGATTGAACGATCGATCCTCGATCGGTTGTGTTGAATACGGGCGGTCAGAGGCTGCATGTGTGTGTGTGTGTGTGTTTGTGTGTGTCTGGGCCCTCTGCTTCTGGGGGGCCAGCTCGGGCCGCTCCCTCAGGGACCGCCCTCTCGGCCGCCGCCGTTCCGGCGCACCGCTTGGCTCCGCCGCTTTCTGCTGGATCTCCCCGTCGCTCCTTGGCGCTCTCCCTCGTCGGTCTCCCCGGCTTCCAGTCACGGTTGACTCATGTCACCTTCCACCCCTTTTGTAGTTTCGTCTACTCCTCGCTCTCCCCGCCGTCCTTGCCTGGATGGTTATGGCTGCCGTCGGCTGCGAGACCCTCAGCGGTTTCTGAGTGCTCTGCTGGGCGCAGGCGCTTCACTGCCTGCGCTCGACTTTCTACGCTCAGTCGCCGCGCGCGGAGCCGCGACGCTAAAAAAATAACCAGACGAAAGACCCATCCATATGCAGCTTCGGTAACCGCGAGGGAGATGAGACGAAGGAAGGGGGCACGCAAACCCCGAATAGCGCACGCGGTATACCCTCTGCTCTCATAGGCAACGCTCTCAGGGGGGGGACGAATGGGCGGGACGCATGCGAACTTTCGGTGGAGCTCCCCGTGGGCCACGAAGCGTGTGAGGGGTGTGCCGAACGAAATGGGCGCGGGGGGCGCATGCGAGCGTTTCCGCTGGGGCCTTCGGTGGAGCTCCCTATGGGGATACGAGACGTGTGAGTGGTGTGCCGACATGGGTCGGTCGGACGCATGCGAACGTCGCCATTGGGGCTGTAAGGTCGCCGAAATGGGTGTGGCAGACGCATGTGGCCGCGCCCGTTGGGGCCTTAGGTGGAGTGGGCCACGAATTGTGTAAAGGGTGCGCGAAGTGGGTGGCACGGACGCATGGGAGAGTCGCCGGTGGAACCTTACCTGGGGCTCCTTATGAGTGGCGCGGATACATGGGAACGTCGCCGTTGGGGCCTCCGGTGGAGCTCCCTATGTGGCCACGAGCCGTGTGAGGGGTGTGCCGAAATGGGTGGAGTTGGCGCATCGGAGCGTCGCCGCTGGGGCCTTCGTTGGGGCTCCTGATGGAGCCACGAATCGTGTGAAGGATGTGCCAAAATGAGTGGCGCGGACGCACGGGAGCGTCGCCGGTGGAGCCTTCGGTGGAGATCCTTATCGGGCCACGAACCGTGTGAGAGGTGTGCTGAAATTGGTGGCGCGGACGCATGGGAACGTTGCCGCTGAAGTGTTCGGTGGGAGCCCTACGGGGCCACGAACCGTGTGAAGGTTGCGCCGACATGGGTGGCGCGGGCGCATGGGAACGTCGCGATTGGAGCCTTAGGTGGAGTTCCCTATGGGACCACGAACCGTGTGAAGGGTGTGTTAAGCACTGGCTGCGCGGATGCATGGGGACGTCGCTGGTGGGGCCTTCGGTGGAGCTCCTGATGGGGTCACGAATTGTGTGGGGGGAATGTCGAAATTTGAGTCGCGGACGCATGGGAACGTCGCCACTGGGGCCTTCGGTGGAGCTCCCTATCGGGCCACGTACCGTGTGAGGGGTGTGCCGAAATGGGTGGCGCGGACGCACGGGGACCTCGCCATTCGGTGGAAATCCTTATTGGGCCACGAATCGTGTGAGGTGTGTGTGTGTGTGTGTGTGCGTGTGTGTGTGTGTGTGTGTGTGTGTGTGTGTGTGTGTGCGCCAAAATGGGTGGCATGACGACGGTGACGATTCTGCTGATGATGATGTTTATGATGATGGTGATGATGATGGTGGTGATGGTGATGGTGATGCTGATGACGGTGGTGATGATGAAAATGACGATGATGATGACGGTGATAATGATGATGGTGGTGGTGGTGATGATGGCGATAATAACGATGATGGTGATGATGATGCTGATGATGATGATGATGATGATGATGATGATGATGATGATGATGATGATGATGATGATGATGATGGTGATGGTGATGATGATGATGATGATGACGGTGGTACTGGTGGTGGTGATGTTGATGATGATGTAGATGGGAGGAGGAAGGGGAGGAGGACGATAGGATAGGAAAGAAACGTGGGGCGCTGTCTATTCATAACGAGGACCTAACACCACACGATGGTTGGGAACAAGCGTGTGTGTGTGTGTGTGTGTGTGTGTGTGTGTGTGTGTGTGTGTGCTGGCGCTCTCTGTTCGCCCCGCTGACCGCAGCAATTTTCGACACAAGCTGTCTTGTGACAGGATTCAGACAACAGCTCACTTAGTGGTTTTCGGGCCATAGCTCGGGTCCCCAGTGGCCGTTCGAGACGATCCGGGCCCACCCTGAACGCTCTTGGCGGGGTGCAGCTGCTGGAAAGTACCCCGCCCGAGGCTGAACGCGCTTCAGGAACCGACGAACACAACTGAGAGACTCGGTATTCGAACTTCGAGAACTATGGGAACATATCCACGTTCACGGCTGACCCGACGGGCGGTCCGATCACCTACCGCGTCGTCGGGCTTCCGACGGCCACTTGCAATAACCCAACGGCAGTCGGGCGGCCTCCTGAACACAGCAGGAGGGATGAGGAGCAGGAAGAGGAGGAAGAGAACTTCACAGTAAAAAAGCGTGGGAGGTCTGGGCAGTCCTTGATCCTCCCGAGGTGCACCCGGCCCACGGTGGCGCGGCCTGCTCCCCGGAGGACAAGGAGGAGGTGGCCCCGTGCAGCACCGAGCCGTGTGGCGACGGCTGCGTGGACGGCGAGTGGGGCGAGTGGATGGAGCCCTCCTCCGCCCTCCTCCTTCTCCTCCTCCTCCTCCTCCGCCTCCTCCTCCTCCTCGTCCTCTTGGCCTGCTGTCTTTCGAATGCGATTGCACGCCCCCCCGGCTGTGCCCCCCTGTGGAGCGCGTCCGCGGACTTCCGATCCGATCCGATCTTCCTTCCCTTGCTGCTCCTCTCTAGGCCGCCTAGATGGGGTCGCAGTAGATGGGGTCGGAGGATCGCGCCCCCTCGCCAATGCATCGACCATGCGGCTCGATGTGGAGCCCGTGTTTCCCCACGCCGACGTCGGCGATGCGTCTCCTGCGATACGGCGCGATCCTTCGACCCCATCTGTTCGGGCCCCATCTAGGAGGCCTCTCTCCTCCTCTGCCCCCCCTCTCAGCAGTGCGGCGTTCTTCAGTTTACGCAGCGGGCGGAAGAACTAGCGCACCTCCGCCGCCCCGTCTCCGCGAAAACGGCCAGGAACGGCACCGCCGCGCTTAAAACAAAACAAACTCCAGCCTGGGTCAGGGGCCACGGCCCGCAGGTCCGAAGAGGAGATGAACTGCCAGCTGTACGCAGACCCCTGTATGGACTGCATGAACGTACACACTCGGCGGTCCGCGCCGTTCTCGTGGATCGGCGCTGGGGCCCCCCTGGCGGCGCCTCCTGCGCCGCCTCTGTCGCGCTCCGCGCGCCAGGCTTGGGGGCCCAGCGCCGATCCAAGACATCCGCGCGCACCTCCGAAAGTTCGTGCTTTCGCATTTTTTGTCAGTCTGTACTGGTGCAAGCTTACGGCAGGTCTCCACAGATCCTATGGCATGTTTTTGTCAGCCAGCGGTTTTTCCTTGGCTTCGGCCCTTGGGCCCTTGGGGTCTGTTTCTGGCGCCCGGGGCCCTCATACTTTGACCCTGGACGAAAATCTAGACCCTGGGAAGCGGTCGGGACCTCCAGGGCCGCGGGTTGAACAAATCATACAGGCGGATATCCGGGTTCGTGTTGTTACGGCTTCAGCTAGTGCGTAGGCAGCCCCCGCAGATTCTAGACGCTTCGCGTAACCCCACCGGGGCCAGAGCTGCCAGTCCCGCAGGGGCCGCTCCTGGACTGCAGGGACGTCAACAACCCCACGCTCAGCCCAGAAGACCCCAGGAGCGGATCGGGCAGCGGAGACGTGGTGGCTCAGCGACTCCTGGTGACCTACCTCCGGGGCTTCCACCCTGGACTGGACTACACCTGGCGACAGTTCTGTCACTGCCATCGCGACGACAGCATCCCCGAGCCTAAAAACGAAGAAGCCTCCTGGCCAGGCGGACGGTTGACGGAGTTTCTCAGGATGGCGTACGGCGAATGCATCTCGAAGGATTGTTCCCCGCTCAACCAGCCCTGGGAAGGCAGACGACTGGCCGCCGCGCGGGTCGTCTCCCACCCCACCAACGGCGAAAAACACCAGGAGTCCTGGGAGAGGCACGCCGTGGCCCTTGCCCCGGCGAGTGGTGTCAACCCCGTCAGACACGAGATGGTCGCGCTGACGAGTTTCCTACTCAGCCTCAGCGCCGACGCCCTGGCCTCGGCAACCATCGCCTCCCTTGCCGAGTCGCACGTGCAGGCAATGAGTGAGGACAGACCAAACACCTCTACTGCGGCCGGTGCAGACAACCCCTTGGGCACGGCAGACGACACGCGTTTCGGTAACCCGAATGTGCCTGACCACGCTGCCAAAGACGAGGATGGCGAAGACGAAATCCCTCCCACTGAAAAAGCGGATTCAGCCGACTTCGGAGGCCCACAAGAGTCTCCTCCTCCTGGATCCTGTACGGGCTCGGCCGCGGAAGTTGACGACGATGGCCCCGGCGACAAGGCGCCTCAGCAAAGCCCAGCGGCAGACAGCGTGGAACCCAGCTCCGACCCCGACCCGATAGCCGCCTGGGGTGGCACAGCCGACACCGAGCAGAGCGCCAGTGGGAGCACGGGACCAGATCACGACGAAGTTGCCCGGGACAGAGGTAATGCGCAGGATCGTCGCCCCCCCCACTACGTAACCCTCAGGCACCTGGCCATAGGCCTGCCTGCTCCCGATCAGCGGAGCGACACGCACTCAACCAGCTGACCGACGCCCATGGAGGCCCCATGTACAAGGCCTGGTTGGGCTCCGTGGACTTGGAGCGCCGCGGAGAGTTGCCCGCCAAGCGCATCACCAGGCACCAAATGGAGTTGGGTGGAGTATTCTGTGCTCTGTGGACGGCCTACACACAAGGCATCCGGATCCCTGGGACCAGGGAACCCAAGTCAGACCCGAGGCTGCACTCGGACGCGACCATCAACAAGTTTTGTGATGACTGGAAGGGTTGCGGATACAATGCCTACCTGATGGACAAGAGGTTCAACTTCCACATCGATTGGGCAACGGTGCGGGCCGAATACCTGCGCCACACCTGGCCCGACGGCACGGGCAAGGGCAACCGCCAGCAGAGCAGCTGGCGCGAGCGGGCGACGAGCTCCTGGGACGCCTAGGACAACTGGCAGAGTGACTGGAGCGCTGGCTGGCACGACGACCGGTGGCAGTCAGGAGGCAAGCGTGGTGGCGGCAGACCAGACGATCGCGGGGATAAAAGGCAACGATGGGGCGACTGAGGTCCCCCCCCACCCATCCCATCCCCTAGAGGGACAGGTGTAACGTCCGAGCTTCACACTTCGCGCAGCCTTCAGCTGCCTCCCTGTGATCTCTCAACCCGTGTGGCAGCCTTGCTGCCGTCTCCCTGGTACACGCACTTCCTGCCTTAGGACCCAAGTGTGTTGACCAGCAATACCATCTGCATTGCAGCGCGGGGGAGTGCTGCGTGCAGACCTTAGTTGGCCCTCGGCCCCGCTGTAGTTGTTCTCACTTCTGGCCCGGGCGGATCCCGCCCCCGGCCGTGCGGCTTCGTGACCGACGCAGTGCTCCGCCTCGTCTCAGCCCTGAGTCGCACTTTCATCCCTGGGTTCTCGGCCTTCAGCTGCTCTACAGACACCATACTCGTTTGGCGGCCTCAGCCGCCCTCCCTGGCACGTGCACTTCCTGCCTTTGGACCCAAGTGTGTGTACCAGCAATACCGTCTGCATTGCAACGCCCGCACGTGTTGCGTGTAGTCATAGTGGCCCCGGCCCCGCTGCAGCTGGTTTCACCTTGCCAGGCTCGCCCCGGCCCACGGTTCTGTGACCGACGCAAAGATGGCATCGCCTCGTCACCCTCAGAGCCGTGCTCTCACTCCCTGGGCTTCCCCATGATACTACGGCCTTCAGCCGCGCTTTTCCGCCTTCCCTGGGAGCGACCCTGGGCTTGGACTCATCGTCAGTGGGTCTCATCGTTGCTCAGGCGGTCTTGTGACGTGGTTCGCCCCGCTGCGTCGGCTGGAATGCCCACCCGGTCAGCGTCGGCCGTACTCGGACTCTGAGTTGCAGGCGTGCTCCCGTGCATGACTTACCACTGTCTGGCAGCGGTTGGCCCAGGCGTGCTACCCCGGTGTCTAGTGGTGCACCGCTCGCCGCAGGGATCCGCGCGCGCTGGCGTCATCCCATCGTCGCTCCCACGCTCACCTCTTGCGCGGGAACTTCCTGGGCTTCTTCGTGACTGCGATTGCTCGTGCTGCAGTGGGTATGCGGCAGCACAGCTTTCTCAGAGCGCTATTTCCTCTTTCTGGTCTTTCAGAGTCTCCTGGAGAGCCGCTCTTTGTTATGTCACTTAGTTGCTTCCTGGTACACGCCCTGTCACCTCGGATGCCGTCGGGTCTCTCGCCAAGGTCGGGGGCAGGTGTGCCTTTGCACTGCGTCGCATCATGTCGTTGACCTTTCGCTTGCGAACGCATTCTTCCGCAGTTGGTTTGAGGGTTGACTCCGGTTGTCAATGACTTCAGGCGTGCCTTTTCAGCCGCGTGGATGCGTGCCCTGAAGCTGCGACGGTTCGCTGGCGCTGTCAGAGTCCCTTCTCCCTGCTGGACGACGTCAGCTCTCTTGCCTACGGTCTCGCTCTTACCCGACAGACACCCTGGGCTACTGGCGCATTTCTTGCACGGAGTCAGATCCCCACTGCCCTGTGATCGTCGGACCGACGCGATCCTTGACTGGGGGTGTGCGTCGCGCCATTTTGGCAGCGTCCTCCCTGCTTCCTGGGTGGCTGTTTCCCTCCAGGCTCCCTGGGCTGCAGCTTGCGCCGCCGCCTGATCCGCGGCCCCCGCGCGCGCCCGGCGAATTCGTCGCGGCCGCAGCCCGACCGTGACCCGCCGCCGCCGGCGCTTCCGCCTTCGGCTGTAAAAAAAAAAAAGTAACCCCACCGGGTCCGTACCCCCTTGGCTCAAGCCATCTCGGCTCGAGCCCGCCCTCGCTCAGGTGCGCGCTCGGGCCTGGGCCATGTTCGCCCTCGGGGCCGCCCTCTCGGGGGCCGCGCAGCGCCGCCGTCAGCGGCTGGTGGCGGCGCAGCGGGGCGCCCCGCCGGGGCTGGGCGGCCCTCCGCCGCCGTCGCTCTCGCCGCCGCCGCTGCCGCCGTCCTGGCCGGCGGTGGTTTCAGCCGCCGCTGCCGCTGCCGCTGCCGCTGCCGCTGCCGGCTCCCCGCCGGCGGCGGCGGCGGCGGAGGGCGCGGTGGCCGGCGCCGCCGCGGCCGCCCCCGCGGCCGCCGGCGGCGCGGCCGCCGCCGCTGCCACCGCCGCTGCCGTCGCGACCGCTGCTGCCGCCGCCGCCGGATCCCTTCCGGTGGCGGCGGCGGCCGGCGGCGCCGTGGCCGGCGTGTCGGCCGCTGTCGTGGCGGCCGCTGCTGCCGCCGCTGCCGGCTCCCCGCCGGCGGCGGCGGCTTTGGGCTCTGTGGCCCGCGCCGCCGCGGCCGCCCCTGCGGCCGCTTGCGGCGAGGCCGCTGGCGCGGCGGCTGCGGCGGCCGCCGCCGCCGCCCTCGGCGCCCCCCCTGCTCGGCAGCAGCAACAGCAGGGCCCCCCTGGAAGCCGGCAGCAACAGCAGCAGCAGCAGCAGCAGCAGCAGCAGCAGCAACGGTCGCTGCAGCAGCAGCAGCAGCAGCTGCAGCTGCAGCAGCAGCAGCAGCAGCAGGGCACCCCTGGAATCCAGCAGACCCCGCCATTCGGGGTAGACCAGGATTCAGTGCCGACGGACACAACGACCCCTCAACTCAGAGCGGCCGTCAGCTGCGACCCTGGATCAACTCGGACCGACAGTCCCCGCGGGTGCGTCGGCCACCGCGGCAGCAGCGCCGCCAGGCAACGCGAGCCTCAGCGGGCCGCAGTCGGCCCACCCTCGACTGCGCCGATTGAAGGTGGGGAGATCGACGGATCGGACCGCGGCGAAGGGGAAGGGGGCCAATCAGTGCAGGAACGGGGGGGCCAGACCCTGGACCCTGCCACGCCCCCCCCAGACCCTGCCCAGGCCCCGATCCCCCCCGAACAGCCCTCCCTCCCCACTCACGGGGTAGACCACGACCCAGCGCTGACGGCGATAATTATACCTCAGCCCAGAGCGGCGGTTAGCCGCGACCCTGGATCCCCGCGGAGAATGGCAGATGCGACGGGTGTAGAAGGATGCGGAACGGGTCAGGATGAGGTACCCTTGCCCCCTAATGCCCGGTCTCCGAGACCTCAAGGCACTCTTGCATCTCAGTGCCCGAGCCATCTTCTCGACTCCAGCTGCCCGGTTGGGACAGGAGATGCGACCCTGGAGGACAAGGAGATGGAGATGGAGGATGCGGTGGAAGGGGCGGGGGCTGCGGAGGCCGCGGAAGATCGGGTGCCTGAAGCGGCGGAGGCCATTGAAGGTGCGGATGAGGCGCCAACCGTCAGCCGTGCCCCTGGGGCAGAATCGGGCAGACACGAGTTTGCTTCCGGATGCGCGGGCGGCAGCCGCAGCGGCCCGCGAAGCGAGATCCTGGACCGGCAGGGGCTCGCCTGCCACAGCGTGCCATCCCCGCCTTCTCCGCAAAATATGCAGACTGTCAGCGGTCCCGTGGGGGCGCCGCAGACCAAGCATGGGGGCCGCGGACTGGCCTTACAGACGCAGGACCTCGAAGCCATCCGCCGGCTCGTCGGGAGTAACCTCTTCGCGCCTATTCGCCCTCCAGCCCCTGCCAGTGAACTCGCCCGAATGGGCGGCGAACCTCAGGCGCTCCCTCCAGACGCCCGGGACACGCATGACAAAGAAGTTTGCGCTGTGGCAATGGAAACGGTGTCGCCGTGCGCGCGCGCACCTGGCGCGACCGGCGGCGCCCCCGCGCCCGGCGAAAGCCTCGCGGCGACTGCAGGGGGCGCGCCCGTGAGCGGGGCGCAGGCTCGAAGGCGAACGCAAGTGAAAGGGGCCTTTCCCCGCGCACCTCAGGGCAGCGTCCGCCTTGGCTGCCGGAGGCGATCTGGCCCCTGCCTGGCGGCCAACTACGCGGCCGCGCCTGCCCGCAGGGCCCCGCCAGGCGCGCGACCAGAGCCGTCGCAAACAGATTCCGAGCCATCCGTCCAGGACAGCGGGGCTGGTTCGCCAGAGACTTGCGGCCAGAACACGCGGCAGCGCCAATGGCCAGAGCCGCGCCAATGGCCAGAACCCTTAGACCCCGACACAGGACAACAGCTGTGCGAAGCAAAGATCGGCACCATCCAGTGGGACCTTCCCGGGGAGACACCCGGCGAGGCGATGGGGCGGCTTCGAGTTACCCCGGGGGCAATGTTCACAGGCACCCGGCACGCTCTCGCCGCGCAGCAGGCCGCGCCTGGCAGCAAAGGCGCGCTCGACCCGCTACGGCGCGACCCGCAAACTTGCCTTCACTTCTTGTCCTCCTTCCGCAGCCACAAGTGCGACGTACGGGCCGTTAGCGACGCGCTGGGCCTCGGCGTCGACTGGGCTCAGCTGCGGCATCGGCGCCCGGGTCGAAGTGGCGGCGCGGGCAGGGGTCACCAGGCGGCGAAGGGCCACCCGGACACCCGCGCACCCAGGAAGGGCAATAAACAGTGGCTGGTCGTCTCCTCGTAGCAGCCGTTAGCTGCGCCCCGTCGTGACACCGCATTGGCAGGGAAGGGTCCGCGCGTGCTCCTGTCAAGCGGCCGTGTCCCTGGGCGCGGGTGCCGTCGCCCCCCCGGTGCGGAGGGGCCCGCGGGAGGTCAAGGTACTCTTGCATCCCGGTGCTGTCGGCTAGGGGCCGTCTGCCGCCACCCTCCGTGGACGCTCCGTCTTCACTCAACCCAGTGCGGCGGTTAGCCGCGACCCCGGATCCACGCGGGGGTCGCTGAGACTGCGGGCGCGAGACCTCCCGCGGGTGCTCGAGGTACTCTTGCATCCCGGTGCTGTCTGCCAAGGGCCGTGTGCCGCCACCCTCCGTGAACGCTCCGTCTTCACTCAACCCAGAGCGGCGGTTAGCCGCGACCCTGGATCCATGCGGGGAGTAGCGGAGACTGCGGGTGCCAGACATCCCGCGGGAGCTCAAGGTACTCGTGCATCCCGGCGCTGTCTGCCAAGGGCCGTCTGCCGCCGCCCCCCGCGGTCGTTCCGTCTTCACCCAACCCAGAGCGGCGCCTAGCCGCGACCCTGGATCCATGCGGGGAGTCGCAGAAGCTACGGGCACGAAACCTCCTGCGGGTGCTCGAGGTACTCTTGCATCCCGGTGCTGTCTGCCAAGGGCCGTCTGCCGCCACCCTCCGTGAACGCTCCGTCTTCGCTCAACCCAGAGCGGCGGTTTGCCGCGGCCCGGTGTCGACGCGGGGAGCAGCTGTGACTACGGGCACGAAACCTCCTGCGGGTGCTCGAGGTACTCTTGCATCCTGGTGCTGTCTGCCCAGGGCCGTCTGCCGCCACCCTCCGTGGACGCTCCGTTTTCACTCAACCCAGAGCGGCGCTTAGCGGCGACCCTGGATCCATGCGGGGAGTAGCAGAGACTATGGGCACGAGACATCCCGCGGGAGCTCAAGGTACTCCTGCATTCCAGTGCTGTCGGCCAAGGGCCGTCTGCCGCCACCCTCCGTGGACGCTCCGTCTTCACTCAGCCCAGAGCGGCGACTAGCCGCGACCCTGGATCCATGCGGGGAGTAGCAGAGACTACGGGCACGAGACATCCCGCGGGAACTCAAGGTACTCTTGCATCCCGGTGCTGTTGGCCAAGGGCCGTCTGCCGCCGCCCTCCGTGGACGCTCCGTTTTCACTCAACCCAAAGCGGCGGTTAGCCGCGACCCTGGATCCATGCGGTGGGCAGCAGAGACTACGGGCGCGAGACGTAGCCCTGACGAGGACCGCCCATCTGTCTCTCATACGGACTGCCGTCGTACTCTCGGGAGCAGATGCCGATAGCACTTCAGACGGCCACCACACCGCCCCCGCGGATGCGTCGGCCTTCGAGGCAGCAGCGCTGCCAAACAGCAAGTCCTTCCACGGGCTGCAGTCTGCCCACCCTGGACCGCTCGAATAGCGGACGGGAAGATCGACCGTTCGGTATACTACTTCACTCTCAGCGGCGGTTAGCTGCGACCCTGGATCCCCCTCGGGGAATGGCGGACACGACATGCAAGGCAGGGCCCCGGCGGTGAGCGCCCTTCCCGATCTCGCGCAGGTGGCTGCCAGACCCACCCGCACCTCACACCGACCGCGGTCGTATTCCCGGGGAAGGATGACGACAGCTCCACAGACCGCAGCCTGCCGACACCCCGGCCTCCCTTGTGCATCGAAGCGAAGAGGCCGAGTTGAGGACCCCGCGCGGCGGTGGCCGCGTCCCTGGAGTTCCGGCCTTGGCTCCTATGCCCTTGTCCCCTGGTCAGGTGCCCCTGGGATCCGTACGGAGGTGCGGTGATGTCTGTCCCCACCGCCTCTCTCCTCGGGTCCCTCTCGGGCCGGGCTCTGGCCGGGTCCACTTGCCCCTGGGCCGCGGGGTGGTCGTTCCCCTTGTCCTCACTTTCGCCTGATGTCCCTAGGGAGCCCCTTCCGCGTGGAGGGTCGGTGATGTCTGTCCCCACCGCCCCTCCCCACCAGTCTCTCCCAGGCTGGGTTGCCGCCAGGCTCGCAGCATTCTGGTCTCGGGGGCGAACGTCTTCCCACCCCAGGGCTGCCCAGGACCCCCGCTGATGGCGGTGACCTTACCTCGCTCACAGCGGCGGTTAGCTGCGACCCTGGATCCCCGCGGGGAATGACTGATTCGACGGATAAGGCAGTGCCCGACGGTGGCCTTCCGGCGTGCATCAGGCGGGCAGCTGTCGTGCAGTTCTACCCTGGGTTCCCCCGCCTCGCTGGCGATGTTCTTTCCCGCCAGCTTGCCCTCGCGCAGTGCTTCAGCCGGCGTCCGCGCAGATGTGCTAGGTTGGCCCCCTGCAGTCTCGGTGGCTTCCTCGTGGTGCGCGGGATGACGGCCCCTGGAGCTCGGGCCGCTTCGAGTGGTTCAGCCTTCGCAGCCGCGGCCGCTCCCCCGGGCCTGTCCCAACCCCCCAGGCTGGTTTTCAACGTTCTTCGGCGGAGCAGCTCAGCTGGCTCGCACACGCCGTTGGCGCGTCCTGGGCTTGGCGCCCCACTGGCGACTCGCCCATCGCTTACCACCCCTGGACGCTCAGACGGCATGTTGGACACGCAGCCCGCCGCTATCGTTCTCACGCTCCGTGTGGGTCTTGCCTCACGGCGCATCTTGAATTCACCCGAATTTTGCTGAGCTGCAAATGGCCGAGCTTCCTGGACGCCCTCAGATCGCCGTTCCCCCCGCGCAGACAGCCGCTGCTGGGTGAGTGGGCCGGCCGGCTTGCGGCGCGTTTACTTTCTAATTAGGCCGCTTTCGTGACCCGTAGCGCTCCTGATTCCGCTAGCGCCTTCGCTGGTGGACGCCGCCGAAAAAAGTAGCCCCACCAGCCCATGCAGTTCCGATGCCCAGGCGCGTTACCCGGACCAGGCATGTGGGGGAGCACGCAGTGGAATAAAGGCTGGGAAGCTGTCGTACTCCAAGACGGGGAGGATGGAGGAGGACCCAGATGAGGAGAAGGAGGGGGAGGGGGAGGAGGAGGAAAAAGGAAGGGGGGAGGAGGACGGGGATTAGGCGGATAGGCGGATGAGGAAGAGGAGGAGGGCGAACAGAAAGGCCGGAGGCCTCTTGGATACTTCTCGGGGTTTCTTTGGATGTTTCTTGGCAGCTTCATGCAGGTTTGTTGGGGCGTCCTGGGGGCTTTTTTGGCGGTTCAGGGGCCCCTTGAAGCTTCTTGGGTGCCTCGGGGGAGCCTCGTGGGGCCTCTTCGGGGTCTCGTGGGGGTCTCTTGGGGGCATCTTGGGGGCCTTTCGGGGACATCTTGGGGGCATCTCGGGGCCGGCTTGGGGCACTCTTGGTTGCCTCTCGCCCTCCGGCGTAGTGCCGCCCTCCTCGGCCAGCCCTAGGTGCCGCCCCGGGGTCTCTGGTGCCCTCCTCGCCCTGGCTGGAGGGACCTGTCCTGCTAGCTACGCTATTGCAGCGGCATTCCACACACGCGCTGACGTCCCTGTCTGACTCAGCTTCGCCCACACACACTTTGCGACTGTTAGTCGCGCCCACCTCCCTTGCCCCCGTACTCACAGCCTACGTCCACTGCGACTGTCAGTCGCTTCCCTCCGACTCCCTTGCCCCCGCACTCACAGCTTATGTCCACTGCGATTGTCAGTCGCTTCCCTCCGACACGCACCCTGCACTGCGACTGTCAGTCGCTGTCTCCCCCCCCCAGCCGCGGCCACGCATTGCGGCCGCCCCGGCCTCGTGCCTAAGACCGCCCCACGAGCGCCCTTTGGGCTCTTACTCGGGCCACTTGCGGCGCAGTGCCGTCGGCGCCAGGTCGCCCCCCTCTGTGACCGCCCCCGCGCCGCTGCGGGGCCCCTCAGCCCCCCCGTCGTGTTTTGCTCGAGACCACCAGGCCGGCTGGGGCTTGGTTGCTGAAGCTGCGCGCGCCGCCTCCGCCTGCCACGCTGCTCCTCGTCGCAGCCGCCGCGGACCATGCCACGCAACTATCAGCACGACTCCGCTGCCGCCTGCTCCCCCCTGGGTGACGACGATGGTCGGGATCGTCGCAGTCGGTGCTCGGCGGTGCTGTTCCGGCGCGAGAGGCCGCTGGGAAATTCCCTCGGCCCGTCGCGCTCTGGCCAACGTCCTCGGTGAGTCCCTTCGCTTTCTGTAGATAGGCTCTGCAGATGGGGCACCCCCGCATTGCGTCGGCCTCTCACGGTTCCCCCCCCGCCGCCCCTGCCATGCGCATGTGGTCGCTGGGACCCCTTCCCGACCCTGGACGCTGGGCTGCAGGTGTCCTCTCTCCGCGGCCATCCTGGGCGCCACTGGGGCTGGCCTGCTAGCCCCATCCAGTTCGGGGTGCCCCTGGGCTCTTGGGCCTGCGACTCCCCTGAGTTCGCTGCCTCCGCCCGCTCGGGGTTGACGGACGCTTGGTCTTCCCCCACGTCGCCTCCCCCAGGGTCGGCTTGTACCCCTGGCTTTGGCGCCGCCGCCTCCAGCACAGGGCGTGGCCTTTTGCGCTGGCTCGTCGCTGTGTTGCCCTGGCGATGCCTCTCCTGCTCCCCCGCCGTTGTGGCGCTTCCCCCGCTTGCGCGCTCCCGCTCTTGGCGATCCGGAACCCGTCCGTTGAGCGCCTGCACGCCCGTTCGTCGTCCTCTTCGGCTGCGTCACGGCGGTCTTCGAGTTCGTCGGCTTCTTGCTCATCGCCATTTTGGCACTGCACGTCGACCTGGAACCTTTCCTGGTCCTCCGCGTTTTCTGTGCCGCAGCGTAGTTCGCTCCTGTGCGGTTGGTGCGTAATTTAGGCCGTTGAATTGTTGCTTCGTTCTGACGGCGCGCGGCTGTACCGTTTGCGCTCGCGACCATCAAGTAGCCCCACAAGCCAATGTAGAACCGATGCCCAGGCCAGTTTTCCCGACCAGGCATGTGGGGGAGCACGCAGTGGAATAAAGGCTAGGAAGCCGTCGTACCCCAAGAGGGGGAGGATGGAGGAGGATCCAGATGAGAAGAGTGTTTTTTTGAGGTCGACCCTCCTTCAGCTACAGGTGCCTCAAGCAGATGGCGAATCAGCGTGAGGGATAAACTGCATACCTGCATGCGGACCGGACAACAAGCAGGATGAGGTTATACTTTGCAAAACGTATTCACGTCTACGGTAACTCCAGGCTTCTTGTACGAAGGATCAAGACCTTTCTGCAGACGGCCGCACGGGTTGCTATGCGAGACCACTCTGTGGGGCTCGCATTTCCTCCCCAAGCGATCGAGGCGACCCCCTGAGGTGTGATAGCCGCGCTTGCGGCAAATACCAACAACACTCCCACCTGAACAATCAGTTAAAACACACCGGTGTCCCAATTTACGCAACACCCATGGTTGGACATGCAACGACAGGGAGCACGCTCCTCCTGGCGGCCCCATGCTCGGACTACTTCGTTTCCCACGAAGACAGGTCGCACATTGCCCGTAGTTGCCGACCCAATGCCACTCGTGCGGCGGCGGCGCTGGGGCCTGCTCTTTAACAGGTGCCTGGACTAATTCTACATTCTTGCCCATGGACAATTTGGGCCATAATTCCATCAACTTGGCGCCCAGGCGCCCAACAGCACGGGCCACGGCGACGGATTTGTCAAGACCCTCGCTATGCTCGTCGGACGGTTTGGCGGAAGTTTCGGCCCAGGAATTGCCCTGTGCAGGGTCCCCAGCCAGGCCCACGGACCCGAACACGCTCCTGCCCAAACTCCCTGTCGACCAGAGTGAAGGCCCAGCCCGCTCGGTTGAGTTTTTTCACGATGCATCTGGAGCAGGATCATTCCACGAACAGGTCTCCAGTGATGACGGCGTTCAGATCCCCTATCTCATCATGCGCCCACTCCACCTGGATACCACCTCTATTAAGCTGGGCAGGAAAGGCATCGCCAGGATGGGGGAATCTGCCAGACACGGCTAAGTTGTCGTCAACGTTGCTGGGCCACTCCTGGATCTTAAGTGGCAGGATGGAAATCCTGAGCTCCACAGCATCAAGGCATTGACAATCCCAGAGCCGATGCCTAAGTGTGTCTGGGGCTTCGCCGCACAGCTGGCACAGTACGCACGGCAGCTTGTAGTCTAGGTCGGCCGCGCGCGTGCGAGTATACACCGCATTGCAGAAAAGGGCCCTCAGACATCCCTTTTCGAACGTATTATACTTGGAGCTCTGAAGGTAGCTGAGCACCCCATCAGTGCAAGCACGGCCCGCCATGTTAAGCCGGGCACCCATGTCCCACTCGAGACCTCTCACAACCGCCATGCGAAACATCGAGCGGACCAACTTGGGCGAAAACTCAGTCAACTTGAGCTCCTTTCCTTTGTCGGTGCGAAAAACAGCGAACGAGGGCATGGTCCAGGAGATCCGCTCGCAAAATTATCGGAGGGCCGTGATCGGTCCCGAGACCGATCGCCACAGGGGCGACTCTCCCGAGAAGCCCGCAGCCCACGCCTCACGAAGCTCGGGAAGAGCCAGGGCGTGATAATAAATGCGATGATGGAGCATCCAAATCTCCTTGGACCACCTAGCCAATGGCGCCACTGATGCCAGCCAATATTGCTCGCCGTGTGCAGTGAGGAGCGCCGTCAGCGAGCGTCCTCGAGCAGAGGGCTGCAAAACAGAGCAGTGGGCCTAAACCCTAAACCCTAAACCCTAAACCCTAAACCCTAAACCCTAAACCCTAAACCCTAAACCCTAAACCCTAACAGGCCCAGCGCGCGGCCACAAACGCAGGCGCCAAAGCTCGGCGTCACTAACACCATGGATCTCGGACCCGGAAAGCTCCGAAGCCAGAGCTCCCGAAGCAAACACACTCTTGGCCACCCGAGCCCCCACGGCTGGGCTCAGACGGGCCAGACGATCAACAAACCGCTTGGCTTTTTGCTCCTTTATCTTTTGTTTAGAGCTCCTCCCTCTGACACGACGAGGCCGGCCTACGCAATCATCGACGCCGAGGTTGGCGGCCGAGCTGACTAAGGGGCCAGCCAGGCCTCCCAGAGCAGACGCGAGCTCCCTCCCGAGCGCCTTCGAAGACACAATCAGGGACCTCTTTCCCTCGTCTTGGCTCACCTGAGCTCCTATCCCCTCCTCGAGAACAGTAACCAAGGCACGGACCACAGGCGGCAGAACATGAACAATATACTGCCGTGATCCAGTCGCACTGAGTCCTGATTCGTCAATGTATAACTCGAAGTGCACCTGTGGCGGGATGCTCAACGTATCGAGCGACAAGGCCGAGTGCACTCGAATAAAGGAGGTCGCAAAAGTACGTCCCGCAATGATGCCCCCCACGGCCCAAAAGGGCCCGTCAACGAACCCATTCAGGACAAAGAAACGGGCCTGGAGGTACGTCGATATCGCAAGACGCGCGATGGCCAGGGGAAGGCGCATGTGACGACATCGCCACAGGAGCAACTTGAGATCGATCGTCTCATAGTACAAGGAAAGATCGAGCAGCACAGTGGCCGCCTCGTCCTTACACAAAGTCGACATTTCGGCTCGAACGGCCTGCCTCCAGACCACACCCCGGGCCCCCTCGAAGGGCCCAGCAGCGAAAACCCCCCTGGCGTTTTTACACTCCCATTCCCGAGCCAAGGGCCTGCGCACCTTCCCGTACGCACGCTAGATCGCACAGAAATTGCCGACAGGGCGGAATCCCGAGGTGGGCTTGGGGATAAGCGTGAGGAGCGTGATCGCGACCTGCCTCGGGATCAACGCCGTGAGCTCCATCACAGCAAAAAGCCCCGTGAGAATTCGAAGCAATCCGTCACTCAGGAAGGCGAAGTGCTTCATGTGGAAGCCATCCACGCTGACACTAGTATTTTCTTTGAACCTCCTCGAAACTCCCGAATGGCTTCCACAGGGACCTCGGGAAGTCTGGAGCGAGCTCACCGACCTCGAACCACGGACTCACCCCGCATCCCTCCAGAGGTCCGAAAAACGCTTGGACTCCGCTTTCAAATGAGACAGAGGGTCCGCCACCACCACTCCATCCAGGCACCACTCCATCCAGGGAGAGGGTGGTGGTGGGGACCCACGGGGTAGCTCCCTTGGAGACGGTGTGGACCCTACGGGCTCCGCGTTTAGCTTCGAAGAGTAACCGATCCTTCCAACCTGTACTGGCCGCCTGCCTGGACTCGGCCTCGATGCTGGACAGAGTCTCCCTGAAGAGCAAGTGCATATGCTGAAAAAAATCCAGCGACGGGCCGTCGGCTGGCTCGTACATGGGGAGGTCGCACACGAACTGGGCCAGGGTTTGCAAAAAATGAGCTGCCTGCCCTAAATGGTCCACTATCTGAGGCGGTGGCTGCTCGAGGCGGTCGAGCACGTGCCTGATCCCCACCTGGCTTCCCGAGGTCCAGTGACCCTCGAAATCCATGAAAACATTGGCGAGCCACCTGGCGGCGAACATCGTGTTGTCCCCTGTGCTGGAGTCCTTGGTCAGGACGGGGCGCCAGCGCATTTGGGGAGCCTTGCCACGCGAGCCCCAAAGAGGAAGGCCCTTCCCAGTGGCGGCAGAAACCTCACGCTCAGCAGCATTCGCCCAGTGCCTGTACACCAGGTCTGAAGAATCCTGCACCCGCTCCATGTCCCCCAAAACGGCAGCTTGCCGAGCCGAGTCCAGCACACCGTGCAACCACTCCTGTGGCTCACACTCGGCGAGGAGGCAGACAGGGGGGAGCGGGGCCGTGGGCAACGGCGGAGGTCGCCGGGAGGTCAACGATTGCAGGCGTCCAAGCTGAGGGTGCAAATGGAGCCTGACAGGGACATGAGTGCACAGGTTAGTCTCCCGAACAGCCTGCACCACAGAGATCGTTTTGGCTATATCAGCCGAAAGGATAAACAAATCGTATTGCTTGAGACCGGCCACAGATTTCATCGTGTGCCCCTCAGGCACCAAAACTTGGATGTTTCTCTGACCTCCGAGACCCCCAGACAAAAGCGTCTCAGGCTCCATGTTGAAGTCAGCTTTCAGGAAAAAAGGAAAACCCAGCCCCTCGAGGGGCCCCACGAGCTGCACGTCGGATGTCCGCGGATGTCTTCTGCAACCAGAGGTGACCCAGGCCCCCACCCCGAGACGTTACAGGTTTCAACGGTGGGCGAACAATTCTCCTGAGGAACAGAACTGGCCTCGAGGGGCCGCACGAGCTGCACGTCGGCGTGGGAGGAAAACCAGGCATCAAAGGCCCCCTCAAGGCCATCGGCTTCGACGGCCGAGGCTGTAAACCACTCGCAAGCAGAGCTCCCGTAGCTCCTGCCAGCGTGTGCTTTACCGCTCGGATCAGAGGGCCGCTGTGCGCCCATAAAAACTTGGTATTGTTGTCAGCAGGCACTTTTGGCACGCCAGCCGTTCGTGTATTGCATACGCTTGCGTCCTGTTGCGACAGCTGTGTGCAGTCGTCAGTATCGTTACGAGAGGCAGCAACTTGGGAGATCCACGCAGAGCTGGCCGAACAACTGACCGTAGCAACTAGTGCAGCCTCCAGCGGGAGGCGGGGCGACCACTTTTTGGGAAAATCGTGGCGGGGCGGACCTTGTCCCCAAAAAGGGTCGTGCAGACCCGTCGAACCAACCTTGGAAAAACCGATCCTTCATTCACTAGTAAATTCGTCCCCCCTTAGGCGCCGTCTCCTTTGGGGGGCTTGATTGTATGATCTTTACAGCACGGGCCTTGACATCACTGCCAGACGAAGCCGCTGCTGAACCGCTCGCGGGTGGTGCCGAAGTAGCCGGTGCCGCCGTGCCCCCACCTTCCGCAATGCCGCCTCCAGGTACTGCCGTTGTAGTGTGCTCAGGACGTTCCTGTGCAGCCGGCGGTTCACCGCCGTCAGAGGGTATTTGCACCTTCCGCTTCTTGCCAACAAGACGTGCTTGCTGTTCCTCCATCTCTTTGCGAACTCGTTCAGCGTGTGCCTGTGCCGCACCAAAAAGTTGCTGAGCTTGCTTTTGAATCTCGTCATTGAGTGTCTGAAGCCTCGCCGTAGCCTCATTATTGTCCTCTTCGCTGAGGTCGTACTCCTTCTCCCATGCCAAGAGACTCGACATGTCGATCGGTAAAGGCTGACCTGCCAGCAAGTCCGTGATGGAAATCACGCCGCCTTGCTTGTCAGAGTCCTCAGTGTCCCGAGGTTTGCCGTCCACCGACTTGTGCAGCTCCTCCACCAGCTCCTTATGGGAGTTCTCAGCCGCCGTAAGTTGAGCCGACAGGTTCTCAACGTTGGACCGCTGCTGGTGGAGTTTCGCTTGAAGACGCTCGAAACTCTCTACTGCCTTGGATAGCTTTGCTTCCAGGCCGCGCATGTCACGGTACGCCCTGTTGACCTTCTGTTGCAAATGGAGTCTCGACTTTCTTGGCTGCCGTCCACTCGTCGAGCTTCTGCTGATTGCGAGCGGCTGCCTCTTTGTCACCCTGAGATCGCAACAAGTGGATGAGAGATGCGATCTGGGGTAGCGGAGCTCCTCCAGTACCGTGAACCAGAGGCCCATGAGGAAGGGGAGCAGCACCGCCAAGAGCCAAGTGCGGAGCAGATGTCCACGTGCCAGGGGGCGGCGGCCCCTGGGCCCACACTCCGAGCTGGGGTACGGACAGATGAAACGAGGGCGACGACCGCCAGGCCCAGCAATGCTTACACTGCTGCCAGGCCTGCTTGTTCTTCTTGCAGCCACAGCTCTGACAGGTCCATGTTGAAGAAGGGGACGCTCCCGACTGGAAGCCCTTGCCACCACCTCCACCGCCCTGGACGCCATGCACTCCTTTGCCAAATCCTTTAGTGCCTTTGCCGAGGGACTTGGCGTGCTGCTGCTGTTGCTGCGCTTCCACATGCCATGGCGGAGTGCACCCGCCCCAGTACGCCGCTGCTGGGGGAGGCACTATCGCGCGAGCACCTGGAAGTGAAAGATCTTGGATGGGAGAGCGGGTCTGATGCCCGCACAGGCAATGGCTCGCAGGAACGCGCGCCCTTCTGAAGAACTGTCCCTGCAACGCTACTCGAGCGCAGAAGGGCTATCCAGATGAGGAGAAGGAGTGGGAGGGGGAGGAGGAGGGAGGAGGGAGGAGAGGAGGAGGGGGATTCGGCGGCTAGGCGGATGAGGAAGAGGAGGAGGAGGGCGAACAGCAAGGCCAGAGGCCTCTTGGATGCTTCTCGGAGTCTCCTCGGATGTCTCTTGGCAAGTTCATGCAGGTCTGTCGGGGCGCCCTGGAGGCCTTTCTGGCGGTTTCAAGGGGGCCCCTTGAAGCTTCTTGGGTGCCTCGGGGGAGCCTCGTGGGGCCTCTTCGGGGTCTCGTGGGAGCCTCCTGGGGGCATCTTGGCGGCCGCTTGGGGGCATCTTGGGGGCATCTTGGGGCCGGCTTGGGGCATTCTTGGGAGCCTCGGGCGCCATCTTGGGGCCATCTTGGAGGTGATCGATCAGAGGAGGGGGGGGTTCTCAAATAGGGTTCCCCCCAGGAGGCCAACATGACTTGGAGCCCTCTTGGGCCGTCTTGGGGGCCTCTTAGGCTGTTTTGAGGTCGTTTGGGGATCCTTTGGATTTGTCTGGGGCAGTCTAGGGCCATCTTTGTATCATCTTGGCGGTCTTGGAAGCCGTCTTGGTGGCCATCCTGGCCGTCTGGAGGCCAACAAGAGCGCCGGAGAGCAGATTCAGAAGACAGATTTTTTAGGGGCGCATGCGGCCAGGGCAGGGGGGGGGGCTTAGAAAACATGACAATAACCTTGCAGAACAGACGAGCTCCGTGCAGACACAGTGGCGGATGTGACATTTGTTGCCAGCGCGGGTTCCAAACAGAGAGTCGTTGCACTCTGGAGGTGGAGGCTGTGCGGAGTAAGCTATGAGAGGCCAGCTGTACAGTGTAAGCCATGTGGCGTGAGCTGTGTGGTGCAAGCCATGTTAGGCAAGCCGTGCGGTGTGCGCCATGCTGCGTGACCGATGTGGTGTGCGCTGTGCTCTGCAGGCCGTGCGGTGTCAGCCGTGCGGTGTCGGCTACGTCGCGTAAGCCGTGTGGCCCACCCGGGGCGCAGGGAGCCCACGAGAGCGACGACGAGGCGCCCACGGGCGGGCACCCGGCGAGACCTCGGCGGACCCTCCCAGGGCACAAGGGGCGCCCACGGGGCGCTCCGCACGGGCGGGACCCGGGCGAATCTCCGCGGACCCGCCCAGGGCAGGGGGCGCCCAGGAGCGCCCGCGGGCGAGAGCGTGGATCGGAGGCTGATAGACCTCCTACCCCGACACGTCGGTGAAGGAAGTGACCGTTTCACAGTTCGACACAAAGCCTTCCCGCAAAGAGCACGAGAGCCGTCGATCGTCCACCACAGCCAACTCCAAACGAGGAGGCCACGACGCGCCAAATGCGTGTCGACAACTCTTCTGAAACAATAAGATGAGATCGAAAAAAAACATGGGCGCAGCATGCCGAAAAATGCGGGCGAGAGGGCGTTGCGGCCGTCGTTTTTGCGGGTCCAGGTCCGTCGGTTTCGATCCTGGGCCGTTTTCACTACAGGGAGGTCTTCTGAAGGGAGGTTTGTTTACCGCCGAGCGGAAGTTCTCGGCGGACCGGTCCATTTTGTTCGAGCAAGCGACGCGAGAACCCCTGGGTGCAAGTTCTGCCCTGGGAGCAGGGGAAGCGGGCCTGCCCGAGAGGTCCGGCGGCGGCGGTGGCTGTCCCCCCCCCCCCTCCGCCCCCCCCCTTTGCCCCCAGGAGTGGACCGACTGCTCGGCCTCGTGCACGGGAGGCTTCCGCTCGCGGCAGCGGGAGGTCAAGGTCCAGCCCTCTGAGTGCGGCAAGCCGGTCACTGGCCTCCGCGAGGATCGGGGCGGACGAAAAGGGCCTGAGAAAATTGCGTGCGGTTGAAAGTAGCATTCGACTTCCCCGAACACGTATTTCTCTCAGGCCGACTCGGGTGTAGCGCAGAGTTTTTGTTGAGGTCGAATTTGTTTCAAGGGTACGTGGTTCTCTCAGGCCGACTCGAGTATAGCGCCGAGATATTTGGAAGTCGAATTCGACTTGCACAAACACGCATTTCTCTCAGGCCGACCAAGTATAGCGCCGGACAGGGAAGACGGGGTACGAACACTGCTGCATATGCATCTTGTTCCCGCTCCAGCACAAGGCTCTTCTCTCGATGCACTTGCGCCTGTGGCGCCTGGAGGCGCCAGGAAGACCAGCCACGTGAGCTGGTTCGCTGGCCCCCCCAGGCCCCCTCGCAGTGCGACAAAATCATGACGGACGAGTTCTGGCTGTTCTCGGCCTCTGGGCCCCGTACTGGGCACCGGGATCGTCAATAAACGATTCTGTATGAAGAACCGGTCCGGGGGAATGGGTGGGAAGTTCCAGCGGCCCATGCCATGCAAGAGCACGACGTCGGGGGACCGGGCCTGCCGTCCGACCCGCGAGGAGTTCGCCCTGTGCGAGAGCCTGCCCCCGTGTGCCAACGAGACCGACTGCCAGCTCTCCGCGTGGAGCTCGTGGTCCGAGTGCAGCCGCGCCTGCGCCGGGGCCCGCGAGCGCGCGCGGCGCATCGTCGCCTTCGCGGCGGGCGGGGGCGCCAAGTGCGAGGGCGCGCTCCACGTGATCGAGCCGTGCAACCGGAAGGGCGAGCAGTGCGAGGACTCAGGGGAGAAAAACGTATTGAGACCGCTCCCCTTCCCTCGTCTTCGCCTTTTTGGGCCTCCTTGGAGGCCCTCGTCGGCACGGCTGGATTCGCTTCGATATTCTGGTCAGAACACACCCCCGGGAGTATTTTTGAGCTCCCCCGAGGACAACCTGCCAGTGGATTGCGTCGTGGGCGATTGGGGGAAGTGGTCCAAGTGCTCTGTGTCGTGTGGCGGGGGCCAGAGAACCAGGAACCGAAGAAAAAGACACATGCCCTAATACCAAGATGCATGTTGAACATAAGAGTGATCATGCTGATGATAGTAATTGTAGTCACAGCAATGGTCAATCACATCCGTTTCGGCTTCACCACCTGCCGCCGGCCCCTTTTGTATCATAACGGGATAAATATGAGCTATACTCTGATGTCTTCGCGTTATCTTGAAGACATTATGATGCCGACGCCGATGGTGATGCTGATGATGCTGATGCTGACGCCGATGGTAATGCTGATGGCGGTCTTGCTCATGATGCTGCTGCGGGCGCCGGTGCTGATGATGGCGACGATGTGAATGGTAATGAATATGATCTTGCTGATTTCACACTGCGCCGCGCAGGAACTCATCCAGAAACGATGGGTCCATTAGGAGGAGGAGGAGGAGGAGGAGGAGGAGGAGGAGGAGGAGGAGGAGGAGGAGGAGGAGGAGGAGGAAGGCTGCGCGAGGCGCAGGAGCGTAATTTTCGAGGGATCGTGGCTTCGGGGGGGTGCGAGCGTGGGTTACTTTACTATGGATCGTGGCCTCGGGGGCACGAATCTTGCGTAATTCACAAGAGATCAGGGCTTCGGAAAAGCGCACACGGTATGATTCACTAGGGATCTTGACCTCGAGGACGCACATATGGATTATTTTTCGACAGATCGTGGTTTCGGGGACGCGAATATCATTGAATTTGCAAGGGATCTTGGCCTCGGGGACGCGAACATTGCATCATTTACGAACACCGTGACCTCGGGCACAAACGTATCAATTTGCGATGGGACGCGACTATAACAGACTTTACACGAGTGTATGGTCCCGGGGTGCGCAGCTATGACGTAACTTATGAGGAATCGTTGCCTCGAGGACGCGACGAGAGTGTAATTTGCAAAGGATTATGGCTACGGGGGCGCAGACATTGAATCATTTACAAAGGACAATTGCCTCGGGGACGCAAACATGGTATACTTTACAAGTGATTTGGGCTCCTGGGACGCGAACGCTGCGTAACGACGGCGTGTGACCTCAGGGACGCACATATCGCGTAATCTACGAGGGATCATAGCCTCGGGGACACGTACACTGCATACTTTACACGTGGGTTTATGGTCTCGGGCATGCGACTACCGCGTACATGACGAGGGTTTATTGCCACGGGGGCGCGACTCTCATTTATTCCCCACATGTTTCGTGGGCTGCTGGTTTTTTTCCTTCCCTCGTCCCACCCGCGAAGCTCACCTCACCTCCCGCCTCCCCTTTCTCCCTTCACCCACGCACAACACATGCACGGCACGTACATCAGACACGCGTCTACTACATACCGCCGCACGCATGCACACTTGGCGTGTTCACTGCATGCATCATCCACACAAGACGTGTGCACCACATGCTGGGCATGCCAACATAGAACCGCATACGCATCATACCCATGACACGCACACCACGCAACACATACGCGCAATCTTGGCAGGGCGTGGCAGGCGTGGCAGGCGTACTGCATCATACACCCAATACGTATGCGCACGGTCGTCCATGCACAGCAGGCGTGTTTCCTTCTCGACGCCAGAGGAGGTGCGCAGGGGGTGGTCCCTGAGCGCGGCGTCTATGCGGGCGATGGCGAAGGGCACGGCAGGCGTGGCACTTTCTCGGCACCAGAGGGGGGCGCGCAAGGGGTGGTCCCTGAGCGCGGCGTCTATGCGGGCGATGGCGCAGGGCACGGCAGGCGTGGCACTTTCTCGACACCAGATGGGGTGCGCAGGGGGTGGTCCCTCGTGGCGTCTACGCGGGCCATGCCGCAGATCACGGCAGGCGTCTCTGTCTCGACACCAGCGTGAATGCGCAGGGGGTGGTCCTTGAGCGCGGCGTCTATGCGGGCTTTACTGCAGGGCACGGCAGGCATAGCATGTTCTCGACACCAGAGGGGGTGTGCAGGGGGTGGTCCCTGAGCGCAGCGTCTCTGCGGGCCATGGCATAGGGCACGGCAGGAGTGGCAGTTTCTCGATACCAGAGGGGGTGCGCAGGGGGTGGTCCCTGAGCGCGGCGTCTATGCGGGCGATGGCGCAGGACACGGCATGCGTAGCATTTTCTCGACACCAGAGGCGGATGCGCAGGGGCAGGTCCCTCGCGGCGTCTATGCGGGCGATGGCGCAGGGCACAGCAGGCGTGGCACTTTCTCGGCACCAGAGGCGGTGCGCAGGGGGTGGTCCCTGAGCGCGGCGTCTACGCAGGCGATGGCGCAGGGCACGGCAGGCGTGGCACTTTCTCGACACCAGATGGGGTGCGCAGGGGGTGGTCCCTGCGCGCGGCGTCTATGCGGACGATGGCAAAGGGCACGGCAGGAGTGACAGTTTCTTGATACCAGAGGGGGTGCGCAGGGGGTGGTCCCTGCGCGCGGCGTCTATGCGGGCGATGGCGCAGGGCACGGCAGGCGTGGCATTTTCTCGGCACCAGAGGGGTGCGCAGGGGGTGGTCCCTGAGCGTGGCGTCTACGCAGGCGATGGCGCAGGGCACGGCAGGCGTGGCACTTTCTCGACACCAGATGGGGTGCGCAGGGGGTGGTCCCTCGTGGCGTCTACGCGGGCCATGCCGCAGATCACGGCAGGCGTCTCTGTCTCGACACCAGCGTGGATGCGCAGGGGGTGGTCCCTGCGCGCGGCGTCTATGCGGGCTTTACTGCAGGGCACGGCAGGCATAGCATGTTCTCGACACCAGAGGGGGTGTGCAGGGGGTGGTCCCTGAGCGCGGCGTTTCTGCGGGCCATGGCATAGGGCACGGCAGGAGTGGCAGTTTCTCGATACCAGAGGGGGTGCGCAGGGGGTGGTCCCTGAGCGCGGCGTCTATGCGGGCGATGGCGCAGGACACGGCATGCGTAGCATTTTCTCGACACCAGAGGCGGATGCGCAGGGGCGGGTCCCTCGCGGCGTCTATGCGGGCGATGGCGCAGGGCACAGCAGGCGTGTCTCTTTCTCGACGCCAGAGGGGGTTCGCAGGGGCTGGTCCCTGAACGCGGCGTCTATGCGGGCCATGTCGCAGGGCACGGCATGCGTAGCATTTTCTCGACACCAGAGGCGGTGCGCGGGGGGTGGTCCCTGAGCGCGGCGTCTATGCCGGGCCATGGCGCAGGGTACGACAGGCGTAGCATTTTCTCGACGCCAGAGGCGGCGCGCAGGGGGTGGTCCCTGAACGCGGCGTCTATGCGGGCCATGTCGCAGGGCACGGCATGCGTAGCATTCTCTCGACACCAGAGGCGGTGCGCAGGGGGTGGTCCTTGAGCGCGGCGTCTATGCGGGCCATGGCACATGGCACGGCAGGGGTGGCATTTTCTCGACGCGAGAGGGAGTGCGCAGGGGGTGGTCCCTGAGCGCAGCGTCTATGCAGGCCATGGCGCAAGGCACGGCAGGCGTGGCACTTTCTCGACACCAGATGGGGTGCGCAGCGGGTGGTCCCTGAGCGCGGCGTCTCTGCGGGCCATGCCGCAGGGCATGGCCAGCGTGGTCCTTCCTCCACAGCAGGACCGTAAACATCTTGTTCGAGTTGAACGCACAAGCTTGCTCCATGATCCCCCTCGGAATTCTGAGACTCCCTGGAGGGCGTGGTGTAGGGTCATTTGGGGCTCCCCCCCTCGCGCGGACTTCAACAACTCACAGTAGTAAACATAAAGTAGAACCATCACATTGGAAGCTGGACATTGGAACTGGCGCAGGGAGCAGCAGGCCTAATCCGCGCAGCCTGGTGGCCCCACAAGGGAGCCAGCGAATGAACAGCAAGAAGCATGATGCGAATCTTGAGATGCTTGCTTGGATGGGTGTCCCATACAGTGAAATGTTGCTCTGTGGATGTGCATGCTTTTTCGTGTGATCTAGAAGGTTTGAGCTGTGCGCCGTGAGCTGAGTGGTATATCTCCGTCACGAAAGTTGAGCCATCTTGATTGTCAGGACATGTTGTCCGAAGAGGTAAGACGTCGCCCATGAGTGATGTTTTCGTTGTCCTATCATACATGGAGAGCTGGAGTTGAACCTGAAAGTGGCCGTTCTCCCTCTGAATTTGAAACGGGGGGAGGGCTTTCATCCCATGCTGGTTATATACTATCGAAGACGCCTACGGCGAGCCACCGCCGCCACCTGTCCTTTCGGAAGCGCCTATGTGGCTGAACGTTGAGGCAAACGCCCTGCCAAGCTATCGGACCATGTGTTCCCCGAATCGGTTTGAAAAGCCTTCGAGGAACACGTGGGGGAGGACGGGGAAGAGGAGGAGAGTGAGGAATGGGCGTGTTCGGGGCCCCTTGAGGGCACTTGTGAGCTTTTTGGGGCGTCTTGGGGCCTGCTAGCCGAAGGTTGGGTCAGATCTTTGTCAATCTTTCGGGACGAGTGTTCCCCGAATCGGATTGGAAAGCTCTCGGGGAACATGTGGAGGAGGTTGGGGAAGAGGAGGAGAGTGAGGAAAAAGGGGAAGGGAGGAATAGTCCTCTTGGAAGCCCCTTGATGCACTCTGGGGCTCAATTGGGCCATCTTGGCGGTCTTGGAGGCATTTTTGTTTGGACCGCTATGAAGGCCAAATTGGAGTGATCTTGGGCTCTTGTGGTGCCATCTTGGAGTCATCTTGAAGGTCATGTTGGCCGTCTGGAGGCCGTCTTGGACGTCTTGGAGGGCGTCTTGGAGGGCTCTTGGGCCGTCTTGGAGGCCTCTTGCGGGCTTTTTGGGTAGTCTAAGGCCATCTTGAGGCCATCTGGGGCCGTCTTGGGTGCATCTTGGGCCGTCTTCGCTGTCTTGGAGGCCTTCTTGGCCATCTTGGAGGCATCTTGGAGGCCATCTTGGCCGTCTTGGAGGCCATCTTGGGCGTGCTCGGGGCCATCTTGGGCCGTCTTGGGCTCTTCTTGGGGCCCTCTTGGGGCCTCTTGGGCTGTCATGGGGCCATCTTGGAGGCCTCTTGGGCGCTCTTGGGACGATGTTTGGGGCCTCTTGGGCCGTCTTGGCCCGTCGGAGAGCTGATAAGAAGAACATGCCACAATCCTTCAACAACCTATGGCAAATCAATGAATTTTGCACCTTCGGGCCTTTTCGGAGGACGTCTTGGAGGCCTCTTGGGGGCCTCTTGGCCAGTCGTAGGCCATCTTGGAGCCATCTTGGGCCGTCTTGGAGGCTTCTTGGATGAACTTGACAGCATCTTGGACTCTCTCGTGCCGTCTTGGAAACCATCTTGGCCCATCTTGGGCGGACTTGGAAGCCATCTTGGGCCATCTTGGAGGCCATCTTGGGCCAACGTGGCCATCTTGGAGGCCATCTTGAGCCGTCTTGGAGGATTTTTGGGGGGATTGTGGTCCTGGGCAATCTTTTCGGGTGGCCACCGGGACTGGCCGAAGCCCCAGGGGGAGTTCGTTTGGAAAAGAACCAAAACCAGAGCCGAAAGGGTTCAGCACGCCAGGCACCCCTGTGATGAGTCAACAGTGGGCGGCGGCTCTAATGGTTTTCGGCCTATCCCGCCACCGTGCCTGAATTGTCTCTTGGATGTTCGTTGGTATGTCGTGTGAGGCCTCTCGGGGACCTCTTGGAGGCAGTTTGGAGGCCTCTTGGGGGCCGTTTTGGGGCCTCTTGGTGTGTCTTGGTGTCCTCTTGGGAGCTCTTGGGGGCCTTTGCGCCTCCTGGGGGTACCTTGTGGCGGAAGGCTTGAATTGTCGGTTCGGGCTTCCCCTCTTGGGCCTCTTGGGCTCTTGGGCCTCTCTTCGGGTGGCTTGGGCGACTCTTCACCCGTCTTCAGGCCCTCTTGGGCGTCTTGGACCGATTGTTCGGCGATTCGGGGCCCTCTTGGACCGTCTTGGGGGATTCTTGGAGCGTTCTTGGCCCGTTTTTGGGCCCTCTCTCTGCCCCCCCTGTATGAACATATATATACATATATATACATATATATATAGACATATCGGTTATATATATAGATGATCTGTAAGCATCATATACATTATATATATATACATATATATATATACATATATATATACATATATATATATATATATATATATCAGATCAACAAATACGCCCCCCTCCCCCCTCCCGGGGGTCCCACACCTCCCTGTGACATCTGCCGTACGCTCCCAGTACCGCGCTTCCCGGCCTCCCCGGGAGCCCCCAAAACTCTCACGGACAGCCAAAGACGACCCCAAGAAGCCCCCAGAACGTAAAAGAAAGGCCCAAGACGCTCCCAAGCAACCCAAGATAGCTTTCGGGCGGCTCTCCAGGCTCTCAGGAGGCCCCCAAGAGACTTCACGAGAGCTCCGAGAGGCCTCCCGAGAGCGTCCGGAGAACCTAAAATCGTTAATTGTTTCTTGTTGGTTTTGTTCAAAAGGTCTTGGCCTCCTCACCATTTCATGCTTCTAACGCTCCAACCACACGGCCGAAGAGGCCCCCAAGACCGCCCAAGAGGCTCCCAAGACGGCCCCAAGATGGGCCAATAATGCCCCAAGAATGCCGAAGAGGCGCCCAGGACAGCTCCAGACCGCCCCAGAGCAGGCTCAAGATGAGCCCAAGAGCGGGAGCAGGAGGCCTCCAGAGACCTCCGAGAGGCCTCCGGAACCCCCCATTGGCCCCCAACATACCCCAGACCCCTGAGAGGCCCCCAAAAAGCCCCGACGAGGCTCCAAACACAAATGCATGCCCCGCGTGCCTTCGAAAGGTGCGGGAGACCAAGGCCCGCTCCGCGGCCCAGGGGGACGCCGCTCCCCAGCCGTGGGGTGCCGCGCCCCGAGCGTCGCCTTGACGCGCGTCGCAGCGACGCCCGAGACGCCAGGGGCGCGAAGAACCCCAGGGCGCGGGCGGGTGGGACAGAACGCAGCACGCGGCCTTACATGGGCAGCGTGCAAGCCACGGGCCGCACGGGGGCCTCGAGAGCCGATCGCCCACGGCCACGCACGGCGGGCCAGACGGCAGCGGGGAGGCGGCTGCCCCGCCAACACAACTGCCCGGCCAAGTGGCAACGCGGCCGCACGTGGGCGGGCCGCGGACGAGGGAGCGCGGAAGGCCAGAAGCGGCAGACGCACGAGCAGAGCAGCACCAGCACCCCTCCCTTCCCCACGGCCCGGCACCCCGACCCCCCCCCCCGTCCCACGGGCGAGGCGAGGGTAGGGGAGCAGGGCAGACGCAGGATCAGTATTCGTGCCAGCACGCAAACGCTGCGACAGCGCGGGCACTGCCCCCACGTCTGTGTGCTCATCACAACCCAGTAGAGCTTCGAGAGCCGTCCCGAGAGAGCCCGAAGAGGGTCAAATCGTTGATTCCCATTCGTTTGCTCAACTTTTTTCGCCTCTTCTCGTTTTCCCGCTTTCAGCGCTCAACAACCGGGGAACTTGAAAAAACAAGGGAACTTTTTTCTAAGTTCAACAAATATGCTTCCCTCCCCTCGCGGGGTACCATACCTCCCTGGAACATCTGCGGAACGCTCCCGGTACCGCGCGTTCCCGCCCCTAGGGACACCCAAACCGCCCGAGGACAACCCAAGACAACCCCAAAACATTTCCAGACCGTAGAAGAAATGCCCAAGACGCTCTCAAACAACCCAAATAGCCTTCGGTCGGCTCTCCCCATGCTCCCAGAAAGCCTCCAAGAGACCTCAAGAGAGCTCCGAGAGGCCTCCCGAGAGCCTGGAGGACCTAACGTCGCTAAGTTTCATTTTTTTTGCAAAAAGGTTTTTGGCCTTCTCCCCATTTCATGCTTGCAGCGCTCCAAGACGGCCGAAGAGGCTCCCAAGACAGCCCCAAGACCGCCCAACAAGACGGCCCCAAGACTGGCCAAGAAGGCCCAAGGCTGCCGAAGAGGTGCCCAGGACAGCCCCAGACCTTTGAGAACAGACCCAAGATGGGCCCTAGAGCGGGAGCAGGAGGCCTCAAGAGACCTCCGAGAGGCCTCCGGGACCCTCGAGAGGCCCCCAACACACCCCAGACTCTGGAGAAGCCCCGAAAAAGCCCCGACAAGGCCCCAAACACAGCCCAACAGAGCTTCGAGAGCCGTTCCGAGAGAGCCCGCAGAGGGCAAAATTGTTGATTTCCACTGGTTTGTTCAACGCTTTTCGCATTCTCACGTTTTCACGCTTCCAACGCTCAAAGGCCGAGGAACTTGAACAAACAGATTGTATTCCAGATTTTTTTTTTCAAGTTGGGACTCCTACTCCCTATCCCTTTCCTCGACATTTTCTTGTCCATCCGATTGGGCCGTCTTGAGGGCCATCTTGGACCAACTTGGGCGAGTTTGGAGGCCACCTTGGACCGTCTCGGCCGTCTTGGACGCGATGGGACCAACGAAGAACGAGTTTTCCCGGGCTTTCCGGGTGGCCGGCGGGCTGGGCCGAGACCCCACTGGGAATTCTTCTGAAGATGCACAGCACATGCCGTAAATTTAGCACGCCGTCCAACCTTGTGATGAATCACCAGGGGGCGGCGGATGCAATGGCCCTCGGCCCATCCCGCCAGCGTGCCTGGGTTGTCGATGGTCGCGGGGGCCTCTTGGACGGTTCTTGCGAGCATCTTGGGGGCCACCGTCTTGGCCGTCTTGGGACCAACGCAGAAAGAATTTTCCCAGGCTTCCTGGGTGGCCGGCGTGTCGGGCCGAGACCCCACTGGGAGTTTTTTAGAAGATAAGCAACACATTTCAGAACTTTAGCACGCTGTGCACCCCTGTGAACAATCACCAGGGGGCGGCGGATGCAATGGCCTTCGGCCCATCCCGCCAGCGTGCCTGGGTTGTCGATGGTCTCGGGGGCCTCTTGGACGGTGCTTTTGGGCATCTTGGGGGTCTCGAGGGGCCTTCTGAGGGCCTCTTCCTTGCCTCTTGGGCGCCTAGCTTCGAGGGTGGTCCAAGAAGGCCCAGGAGGGCATCGAGAGCTCGCTGAGATATATTCCTGGACAGCACCGGGGAGCACCCAAGGTAAGTGCAATCAAGCCCCCAGGATGGTGGCGCCTCCAGAGCGAAGCCCTGGGAGGCTCGACACACCTGCAGCCATTACGCGGTAAATCCGTGTAGTGTCGACGCGGCGTCGACCTTGTGCGCAGGCCTTCAAGGTTGAACGACCCCAGTGGCAGCGAGCCGGCCCGTATCCAATGATCTGTGCCATCGGGACGCCGCGATCCTTTCCTCTCGCGATTCGGGGAAACGTAAGACTAGAGTTCGCCAGAACTCGGGTTTGCTGAGGCTTTTTGACGGGCCCGTCCTGAATTTTGACGGTCCAGTTTTCCTGGGATGTTTGCATCGGGAGCTCGCGTCAGATTTCAGACTGGGCCTCGTCATTTCCCTGACGGCCCCGTCAGGCCAACCCGAGACCCCCGAACCCAAGCCTGCCTTCTTCCCGGCCGATGACGGCCTTAGTTGTCAGCCTGCATAGTAAAGATGGGCAATCTTCCCAAGGGTATCCTTGCATCCTTTCCTTTTCGGCCCATCCTTAGCAACTTTCGTTGGCCAACCTCCTTCTAACAACGTTAAGATGGGCCTCCAAGGCCCTTGCATCCATACCGCGCACCCTTATAGTACGTACGGGCTGACTGTACTGGATGGGGGGAGAGGGGATCGGTACCGTCACGATCCGCACCTGCGCCGTCGTCGGTGTCTTCTGAGAAGCAGGGTGCTCCTGAGAAGACTCCCCCCCGCCTCCCACCCCCCACTGCGCGTGGCTGAGAAAACGCCGAAAACCTTGAACCTCGGATCCCAGTTGAGCGTGGGGAGACCAATAGGTACCGATACCGCTACTCCGCTACGCCCCAGACCTCTCTTGGGGTGAATTATGATCAGGATTTCGAAGCGAATCCATCGGTGGCGACGAGGGCCTCCCAGGAGGCCCAAAATGGTAAAAACAAACGGGCGGAGGGTAGCAGTATGGGTACCTTGTCCTACCAATTTGTCTCGGGACCTTCGAAGGTCTCTGCCTGCCGCAGTCTTCTGCTCCTCCGAGGAAGCGGCACGTGGCCACGCCGGCCGCGCGTGGCGGCGCCCCCTGCGAGGGCAACTTCTTCGTCGTGGAGCCCTGCAACGACCACTCCTGCAGCGGCGACTGCCACGACTGCCGGTGGTCGGACTGGTCGGAGTGGGGGAACTGCACGGTGTCGGGCCAGAAGTTCCGCACCCGCGGGGTGGACAAGCTGCCGAACCACTGCGGCAAGCCCTGCGAGGATCGCCGCCGCCGCCGTCGCTCGTCCAGCCCCAGACCGGGCCCTGGGCCCCTCCCAAGTTGCTGGCTTTCCGCGCCTCCAGGGCTCCCAGAAGGGGTCGCGCGGCATCGCGAGTGCATCGGCGATGCGGCTGGATGTGGAGCCTGTTTTCTTCACGCCGACGGCGCCGATGCATCGCCGATCACCGATGCATCTGAAACGAATGGGGGATACATCGCCGATGCGGCGCGATTCTCCGACCCCGTCTACTCGGACCCCATCTAGACGCGGCGACGCGAACCTCCAGAGACGCCCAAGTGCATCATAGTCAGAACCACCCCCCCGCCCACACCGACCTGTACAGGTTGAGGTGGCTCTCCCAGCATACCCCCACCACTGTGGGGATGGCGCGGTGCATCTGAAGATTTGGGGGAGGCGGAACCCATCCCCAGCTGGGGGGGGACGGGTAGGTCGGCTGGCGGGCCCAAGGCTTCCTCGGTGGGGGGGGGATGGCTTCCCCAGACATCCGACGTCGTGTTTCTTTGTCAAGGTGGCTCCCCAGCACCAGCTTTTCATCCTGAGTCGTTTTTTGACAGCCCCCGGGTCCCGTGAGGGCCCCCAGAGGCCGAACATGCGCAAACACTTCCCGTCGTTTGTTTTCACAGCGAGATGGTTTCAGGGTTTCTTGCCCAGACACATCTCTGAAACGAAGACGTTGTCGCCAGGAGGGCTGTGCCAAGGAGGTGGCCAGCTGCACCGGCGGGGCGGACGGCGAGCTTTTCTGCGCGTGGTCCGGGTGGTCCGAGACGACCCTCTGCGCCGGCAGCTGCGGCCACGCCTCTGCCACGCGCATGCGCTCGCTGACGGTGTCAAAGAAGCCGCCGAAGGCGGCACGTCGTCCGTCGTCCGTCGTCTGATGTTCGGTCGTCGGTCGTCGGTCGTCGGTCGTCGATCGTCGGTCGTCCGTCGTCGTCGGTGCCGTCCTCTATCGTCTTCGTTGGTCGGTCGGTCGGTCTGGCGGTCGGTCGTTCGTCGTCGTCGACGCCATGGCTGTCGTCGTCTGTTCTCGTCGTCGTCGTCGTCGTGGTCGGTCGGTCGGTCGTTCGCCGCCGTCGTCGTCGTTGTTGAATTCTCATCTCTGAGGAATCTTTTGTTGCTCCCCCCCTGCCAGGTGCACACTGTGCTTTTGAACTAAGGTGCTCCTCCAGGGGCTCGTACCCTGTGTTTTATAAGGTACAGTCTTCCTCACATTGGGTTGTTGGATCCCGAACTACAACAACGGCTTCCGCCTGATACTTCCTCACATTTTATTTCAAAACCGCGCGGTCGCGCGGGACTTCCTCATTAATTTTTCCAGGAGTCGCTCTCTCGCGTGGTAATTCCTCGCATTTTTTTCAAACGCCGAGCCCTCGATGCTCAGGACCCGCGCTCTCGCTTTGAGTTTCCCGACGATTCACCTGGGAATCGTGCTATCGCTCGAAACTTCCTCGCGATTCACGTTGGATTGACGCGTCAGCGACCCGCCCGATCGACCTGGCCGTCTGGGCCCGCCCGCCCGACCCGCCCGCTAGGGTCTACCCTCCCGACCGATCACCCTGTTTAGTTCTGCCACGTGTTTTCTGCTCCTAGCCTCCTGCTAATCTCTCTCGTGCTCCATCCTTCTCCCTCCCCTTCCATCCGTCCTCTCTTCTCTTGTTTTAGGGGCTGCGCCAATTACAAGTGGCAGGTATGGAAGATATATCCCCAAGGGGGTACGATCCAAACGAAGAGGGCCGGTATCCAGGGTTTGGGATAACGTGTTGAATGGCACGCGAGCGGGTAAAAACGAGCCGTCTTGAAATGATTGCTGTTGAATTTTCATTTCTAGATAATACTGACCGTTGATCACCCCTGCCTGGGGCACCTTGGGCTCGGGCATGGGCTCGGCTGGGGGCTGTCGTGATGCTGCTGGAGGCAGCTTGGAGGCCTCTAGAAGGCTCCTTGGATGCATTTGAGATTCTTGGGGGCCTTTTAGGGGGCTTCAGGCGGCCTCTTCGGGGCCAGTGAGAAGCGTCTTAGGGCTTCTTCAGGCCTCTTGGGGGCCTCTGGGGGCCTGCCGGGGGCTTTTTGGGCCGTTTTTGGCATGACTGTTGATCCCTCCTTGCCTGGGGCGCCTTGTGTTTTTTCAGTGAAGGTGCTCCGCCTAGGGCTCACGCTTTTTCTTGATTTTTCATTTTTCCCCCAGGGAGAGTCCTGCGGCTCAGACTGGGCTGTTGCCCCCCCGAGCTGCAACAACAACGGTTCCCGCCGGATATTTCCTCACATATTATTTCAAGATCGCGCTGTCGCGCGGGACTTTCTCAGTTTTTTTTAGGAATCGCGCCCTCGATGCTTAGGACTCGCGCTCTCTCTTTGGCTTTCCTGGCGAGCGGCTCGGGAACCGCGCTGTCGCTCGAATCTTCCTTGCGATTCAAGTTGGATTGACGCGAAAGCGATCCGCCCGATCGACCCGGCCGCCTGGGCCCGCCCGCCCGACATGCCCGTTAGGGTCCGCCCGGTCGACCCGCCCGCCTGGTTTTATTCGTTGTACTCCTGTATCGTTTCTATCGTGCTCCATCGTTCTCTTCCCCCCTTGTCTCTTCCCTCCTTCCTCTTGCCCTTCCAGTCTCAGGGGCCGCGCAATTACGCGTGGCGGGTAAAGGAGATGTACCCCCAAGGGGGTACGATCGAAGACGAAGAGGGCGGAATCCAGGGTTTGGGATAATTGTAGTTGACCGGCACGCGAGCAGATAAGAGCGAACAGTCTGACAATGATTGTCGTCGTCGTCGTCGCGGTCGTCGTCGTCGTCGTCGTCGTCGTCGTCGTCCGTTATCGTCGTTCGTCATCGTCGTCGTCGTCGTTGTCGTCGTTGTCGTCGTCGTCGTCGTTGTCGTCGTCGGCGCCTGCGTTGGCTTCTGCGACGCGGCTTCGTCATGGGCACCGTTGTGGTCTGCTCTCCCCCCTCTTGGCCTCCTCCTCCTCCCCAGGCTGTCGTGGCGCAACTTGGGCTATCTTGTGCGATCTCGGAGGCCATCTTGGACTGTCCAGGGCCGTCTTGGAGCCACCCGGGGCCACCCAGGGCCACCGTGGACGCCCTGGCCGCTTGGGAAACCGCGGCCCAGGCCCCGGGGCGGTGGGGCGGGGGGAATTCCCCAAGTAAAACGGGTCAACCCCTCCAACCGCCCCTTGGCCACAGCACCGGCGTGTCGCGCCCCCGCCTTGGCATCAGGAAGGCAAGGCAAGGCGAGGCGGTCTCCAAGGCAGCTGCCAATATGGAACGCGATGGTCCAAGCCTCACCAGGCCTCCAATAGGTGGCCTCACCAGGCCTTCAAGAGGCCTTTCGACCGCCGCAAGATGGCCCGAGGTGGCCACGGAGCCTCACCAGGATGGCGCCGAGAGGCCAAACACTCTTGGAGCAGTCAGGTTTTTCTCATGTGAATTTATCGCATTATGTCGTGCTCCGACTTCAACACGGCGGTGAAATATGTTTCTTAAGTTTGCAAGGTTTTGCGCCGTCAGTGTGGCCCCGAGGTCGTCCAAGGGAGGCTCCAAACAGGCCCAGGAATGATGGCCCACGACGGGCCGTATACTCCCAGGATGACCCCCAAAGCGCTTCTCCTGGGGACATCCTTGGAGTGGCTCCAAGGATGGCCCCAGGAATCGGAGCCCCGACAGGGCCACGAGAGCACCCTCAAAAGAGCCCCCTACGACCCTCAAATCCGAGGCTCCGCCCGACAAGGGTTTTCATCGGTGCATCGTGTCTCGTGTGACGAGACTGCCAGCAAAGTCCAGCCCACAGGCAGGGGAGGAAGTACTGCGACCTGGGGTCCTACACATGTCGGGCCTGCCCCTCCACAGGAGGAATCCTCAACGATAGTCAAACGATAGTCCGGGGACGATTTTTTTTTTTTGACTATCGCCCCAAATCCGCCTGTATGGGGGACAGGCCCGACCTGAACCTACACGCAGAGGGCCTGTGTCAGGAGGGAAAAAAAGACACAGACACAATTAATCGTCGATTCCCCAGAAAATATGGGAAAATATGGGAAGTGGGGGGGAAGACAAAAACCCAGAAAATATGGGAAAATATGGAGGATATTGTTATTTGTGTGAATTTATTTGTGTGTCCTGGGGCCCCTTCACTGTGAAGGCCAGACCGCGTCGAGCGCGGCGCGCGGCCTCCCCGCGCCCGCCGACGCCCGAGCCTCGGGCGCGCAGCGCGGGGGTCTCGAGAGGGAGGGCCGCTGCACGGGCCGCAGGAGGGCGGCAGGCCCGCGCGCCGGTCGTCCCCAGGCAACCACTGGCCAACGAGGCGCAGCAACATTTTGCTCGGTTTTGCCTAAGCACGGCGGATTCATTCATCTCGCCCGCCGACGCAGCTTCGCCTCGCCCACACGCACGACACGAAACCGAAAACGATTTCTTGGCGGGGGGTCTCTTGTTCACCTCGAGAGGGGGGGGCATTTTTTGGAGTGCCAGATCCCAGTCCCCAGTCTGCTTCTAGCACCTTCCAGTTTCAAGTCCCGAGGTCCCCAGTCTGCGTCCAGCACCGTCCTGTCTCAAGAGTCGGCATGGTCTTGAGGGGTGTTCGTATTCTCTGGGAGGGCCCGAGCGCAATCTACTTCTCTTGGAGTCCCAGATCCCAGTCTACTTCTAGCATTAAGTCGGGCCTGTCCCTCGACAGGAGGAATATTTGAGTATTTTTGGATTTTTTTGTTATTTTTCGTTCAAAATCCCCCTGAAGGTATTTCTGGAGTCCCAGATCCCAGTCTTCAGAGGGGGTGCGCATCAAGAAACTACTTGCTTTGCGTCAGGGTACCCTGGGTTTCTTCGCTCCGCGCTCTGCGCGGTGGCTTCCCGCAGCCGTTGACGAAGCTGCTGCGTTCAGGGTGGGTTCCCCTGAGGTGCACCTCGCGCGCGGCTTTGGAAATTAGGTATTTCTGCATTCCCAGATCCGAGTCTACTTCTAGCATTCAGTCGGGCCTGTCCCTCCGTCTACAGGAGGAAAATTCAAAAATAGTTAAAACATAGTCTGGGGATCCTTAGTTAGGACAGCAGAATAGTATTTCAGTATTTTTGAGTACTTTCTGGAAAAATCCCCCTGTAGGTATTTTTGGAGTCCCAGATTTTAGTTTATAATGGGGGGGCGCATCAAGAAACCATTTGCTTTTCGTCAGGGTACCCTTGGTTTCTTGGCTCGGCGCGCTGCGCGGTGACTGCCCGCAGCCGTTGAAGAAGCTGCTGCGTTCAGGGTGCTTCGGGTTTTCCCTCAGGTGCACATCGCGCGCGGTTTTGGAAAGTAGGTATTTTTGCGTGCCCAAATCCCAGTCTACTTCTAGCACTCAGTCGGGCCTGTCCTTCTGCAGGAGGAATATTCAAAAACAGTCAAAAACTAGTCAGGGGAGGAGCTTTTGACTCTCTTTGACCATTCTGGAGTATTTCTTTAGTGTTTCTCTATTTTCGCCCAGAATCGGCCTGTAGGGGGACATGCCCGACCTAACTCTAGCATCTTCTATCTCAAGAGCCGGCATGGTCTTGAGGTGTTTGTATCCTCTGGGAGGGACTTCGTCCGACCGACGCGTATCATATCCTCGAGCTGAAATTTTTCAATCCTTAATCAACAACAATACGCGAACGCCCAGCTCTCCCTCCCCTGTGGTCGTAACTCCAGTGAGGTCAAATTCAGCATCGTCGCCAGTGCAGGCGCGGTCAAAAGCCGTCTCAATCTGGCCTGATCCCGCTCAATCCCGCCTGCTCCCGCTCAATCCCGCCTGCTCCCGCCTTGAGTAGATCCAGTATGTCCTGCCTTGGGCTCACAGTTAAACAGGACCATCGGATTAAACCGGACCATCGGGATGAGTAGGTGAGCGTTTCTTACTCGGCGTTTCGACATTGGGCGGAAGGGGGGGTCTGGCTCCGGACCTCTGCTTAGTGCGACTGTTTGCAGCAGTGCGTCCGATGGGGGGAGACTCCACCTGCTCAAACAGGCACCCAAGAAACAGCCCAGAGCCACTGCAGGAGGGGGGGGGAGGGGGGGGGAGGATGCGAGGACCCACGCCGATCGGCAAAAGAACGAATAAGAAAACGATCGCTGGATTTGGCAAGGGCACCCTTCCGTCCTTGTATTTTCGGCTCCTCCGTACATCATCGCTGGCCCTTCTCTCTCCCAGCAGGCTGCAGCTTGGGCGTCCCAGGCCCCCGCATCCCTACGGCGCCCTCCCTGCGATCTCGTCGCGCCCTCCTGGTGCCCAGCTGCTCCCAGGGGTTTCCCTCCAGACTCGCGCTCTCTGGTTAGGATCGAACTCATGGGAGGGTCAATTCCGCATCGGCGCTGGCTTCATTTGATCTGATCGCCTTTCTCAATGGGAGCCCATGCCAAGAAACACCCTGCTTTCCTACAGGGTCTGGGTTTCTTGGGTTTCGATGATTTTGCCATTGAAAGCGTGACGCTCCCGCACAAAAAAGCCGTGGACGTCCTGGGGTATCAGGGCTGGGTTTCTTGTGGCAGGTTTCCTGTGGACTGGCCTCCACTGTCGTACGGTCGTCCGGCCCCTTCACTTGGCCTGATCACCCTTACTCTTGCGCACGAGCACCTCCCAGGAGTTGCTTCCCAAGTCGGGCGCCCCGACCTCTGTGGACGCCCTGCGTGCACCGGGTCGCGCCGGCGTCTCCCGAGAGGCGTCGTCGATCTTCGACCTGTGAATGGTACGTTTCCGCAGTCTTTCGGCCCTTAGATCGTGGGCGACGCTGTGGGGAGATGGGCTCAGCGGGCGATGCATCGACCCCCAGTAGGGGCCCGAGAGCCAACCTGGCCTATGAGCCTCGCAAAAGTATATCGAGATGCCGTTCAAAATCGAAGCGCCCGTCAGTTCGGGTTTTTGTCAGAAAACGTTCTTCAATGCTGCGAGGGCACTGCCGAATTTCGGACACCCCTGCGCGTGGGCCACACGCCTCATGCCAGCGTTGAAGTAGCGCCGACCGCGCAAGCGCCGAGAACAGGGGCCGTCTACTTGTTTTTGGTGCTCCTTGTAGGCACGTGCGGATGAGCTATCGGGAGCCTATCACCGGTCTATCCGTGATGTGCTTGCCCACTCTGGGCCTATGTTTTCCTTCCTGAGCTGGCCCCCCCCCTCTCACGTTGCCCTTCATCAGATCGGGCCGAACGAAAGGGGGGGATAGGGAAAGGGGGGGTTGTGAAATCTGCTGCATGCAGCTGGTTGCGGCCCCGCCGCCGGGCCCATTCCTCGATACACGGGCGCCTCCCGGCGCCGGGAGGCGCTGGGAAAACCAGCTACGTGGGCGTATTCTGTATAGCCTGCCTTTTGCTATCCCCCCCTGGCGTCGCCTCTCGTCAGAGCTCAGCTCACGAGGCACCGTGCTGGGCTGCACTCGGGCCCGACGGGGCCCCAGACACGGTGCGGGGCACGGTGCGCCGATCCTGCTTGCCCCACGGCCCCTCGCGATCGGCCCCCGCCAGGGCGGCCTCGTCATGGCGGCGCCGGAGGGCGGCGCCTGCTCCGGGATGCAGATGAACGTCAGCGCGTGCCCGTTCACCAAGAGTTGCACCGAGGAGCCCGCGCTGGGCGTCGCCGCTGTCGATGTCGCCGCCGCCGACGCCGCCGTCGTCGCCGCCGTCGTCGTCGCCGTCGCCGGCGCCGTCGCCGTCGCCGTCGTCGTCGTCGTCGTCGTGGTGGTGGTGGTGGTGGTCGTCGTCGTCGTATTCGCCTTCGCTCTTCTCATGCTGCTTCTCCTGCTCCTCCTGCCTCCTCCCCTGTCCTGCTTCCGAGGTCTCCGGAGAGGTGCAGGTCCCCGGAGGGCAAGGGGTCTCCTGGAGGCTCCCAGGAGGCCCCCAGAGCCCGGAGGAGGCCCCTCCGAGGAGGCCCTAAGAGAGGCAGAGACGCGCAACATCCTAGATCTTCCACGTGTTTTCTGTATGCAGTAACCCGCAGTTGCCAATATGAGTGAGGGGGCAAGCGCGGGGTGGGTCGCGGGTGGGGTGCGGGTGGGTCGCGGGGCTGGGTGGGTCGCTGGGGCGTCGCGAGTGGGTCGCCGGGGGGTCGCGGGGGTCACGGACGAGGGCGACGCCGACAACAACCAACAACAGCTACAACAAACACAACAACAAACACAACAACAAACACAACAACAACAACAACAACAACAACAACAACAACAACAACAACAACAACAACAACAACAACAACAACAACAACAACAACAACAACAACAACAACAACAACAACAACCAAACTAACCCGTGCTACGGAATCCCGCTTCAGTAACGCACCGAGGGACAATGAATGACCGTTCGGCCCCTTTACTCTAATGAAGTATTTCCCCCCGTTTCACCCCCAAACGTGTCGGTGGGGCGGGCCGAGCGTTTCGCCTGAGACGTCCTCACCATCTTGAGCAGTGACGACTAGGGCGTCTCCGAGCGGGACCCCCCCTTCCCCCCGTAGACTCTTAGAACGGCAGCCTTCGGCCTGGTTGGGCGGGAGAGCTTTCTGGGGTTCTCCTTGGTGTACAACTCACAGTCTATAATTAATTCAGGATAACACTTTGTCCCCCTGGTAAATGCACAAGGGAGAAGTCACTCCCGGCTACTTCCACGCAATTCTGAACATCACCCCGTATGGAATCACGAGCAAAATCACTCCCATACAATTTCACACCGCAGCGTTCAATCATGCAAATTGTTGGCCAAGATACACAAGTGGCACGTGTGCCATGGCTCTTGCACAAAAAGGAAGGGGGAGGAGGAGGAGGAGGTGGAGGAGGAGGGGGGAAGACGGGGGCAAGACATCGCCCCTCGGGGCCCAGCAACGGGGCCCAAATCCCAGGTGGGGAGGGGGGGGGAGGTGGCGTGCGTCGCGACGCGGAATAAAGTGCTCGCAGCGGAGGGGACACGGGGCGGAGGTTCCACTGGGGCGCTGGGGCGCGGGGCGGAGGGGGGAAGGTGGTGTGCGTCGCGACGCGGATTAAAATGGTCGGGGCGGATGGGGCATTGGGCGGGGCTTGGGGCACATGGTCACGGGGCGGGGGGCCATTTGGGGCGCTGGGGACGAGGGGGTGGGGGTGGTGTGCGTCGCGACGCGGAATATCATTGTCGAGGCGGAGGGGACACGGGGCGGACCCCCCCCATTGGGGCGCCGGGGGCGCGGGGAGGGAGTTGGGGGAGGTGGTGTGCGTCGCGACGCGGGATAAAGCGTTCGTGGCGGAGGGGGCAGTGGACGGGGTCCCCGCTGGGGCGCTGGGGGCGCGGGGGGGCTCTGGGCAGAAAGCTTCGGCGCGGGGGTCCAACTCTGGCGCTGGGGGCGCGGGGGGGGGGGGTGCGACGCGGAATAAAGCGTTCGTGGCGGAGGGGGCTGTGGGCGGGGCTCCAGCTTGGGCGCTGGGGGCGCGGGGGGGCTCGGGGCAGAGAGCCACGGCGCGGGGGTCCCACTCTGGCGCTGGGGGCCCGGGGGGGGGGAGGGTGGTGTGCGACGCGGAATAAAGCGTTCGTGGCGGAGGGGCAGTGGGCGGGGCCCCCGTTGGGGCGCTGGGGGCGCGGGGGGGCCCGGGACAGAGAGCCACGGCGCGGGGGTCCCATTCCGGCGCTGGGGGCGCGGGGGGGGGGGGGGGCGACGCGGAATAAAGTGGTCGGAGTTCTAGACCTTGTGTTAGATAAAACATTTTCGTAACGGAGATGACGAACCACGATTCTTTGACACGTCAGTTTAGGCGAGTGTGCAGCACAGAAGCCCCCCCCCAATCCGTATGCCGTATGTTACGATCACGTTTCTAGGAAAGCGACGCGGGAGTTTCTATCGAGTTTCGCGCGGGTTTATGTTTGATCGCTTGATGCATCCGCAATTGTTTTGGTTCTGGCGCCCTGAGGTGAACAGATCATCGAGGATGTAGGCCCTGCGGGGCCCAGTTCGATCTCGGAGCGTTAGCGCGATTCCGCGGATGGTAGCGGGGCGTGGCCGGGGACGGACCCCCCCCCTTGTCTGGTGATCTTCGGTCGCGCGGCCGCGGCGGGCGCTGCGGCGTTGGGGCCCCTCGCTGAGCGCGTGCGGCTCATGGGGGGAGATGCGCCGCGACGCCGCGAGGTGCTCGCGGATGCAGAGAACCTGAGGCTCAGGCTGGACGCAGCTGAACAGCGGCTGGCCATGGGCGAGCAGCGGGCAGGAGAGCGCGGCCTTAGCGCAGCGGCAGCAGCGGCAGGTTTCGGCGGAAGCCAGATGGTCGACACTGAGCTGTCGAACACGCCGCGCACGTTCACGGGCCTGCACTCGGAGTGGAAGACGTGGTCGTTCGACTTTGAGACCTACGTGTTTGCGGTCTATCCCCGACTGGGGGATCTACTCAACCAGGCATCGATGACAGCCGACGCACTGGCGGCGCAGCGCGAGCTGGGCGCCGCGCTGAACGCTCAGCCGTATTAAATTCTGGTCTCGGTGACCTCAGGTGTGGCCAAGGTCGAGGTCAGAAAGGCTCCGAGAGGCGACGGACTCGCGGCGTGGTGGCAACTGCTCAGGGGGTTCGCGCCGAAGGAGGCGAGTCGCTTCGCGGCTATGCTGGGCCGTGTCGTTCGATGCGAGTTCGCTGACCCCGTGATGGCGAACGTGGCGGAGTTCGGGCAGCTGGCGCGGGAGTGCATTGACCAGAGCCGCGACGTGATCTCATGGAACGCGAAGCGCGGGGTGATCATTGCGGGCATCAAGCACGAGAAGCTGGCAGACCACCTCAGCCTGAACGGGGAGCCGAAGCAGGGGCTGAGCACGATCTGCTCAGCGCAGCGACGATGGGCAGCGACGGACACTGGTGGCGACGGAGTGGTCCCCGTGCAGGTCGACGGTTGGCAAGGGCAAATGGGGGCCACAAAGGCAATGGCAAGGGAAAAGACAGCACATGTAAGTCCAAGCGCGACTCCAAGGGCAAGAAGGGCGACTCGAAGGACAAGGGCCGAGAGACCCGCAACTGCCACTACTGTGGGAAGGCGGGCCATCTCGCGGGGGCCTGCCGCAAGAAGAGGGCCGACGGGAAGAGGGTTAGGACGGTTGCCTCGCTGACGGAGGGCCCCAAAGGACAGTCTTCGGCGGCGGTTGCTGCTTCAGCGCTGCAGGGCAGCGGCGCTGGCTTGCAGGCCAGTCTGGCCCTCGCCGTAGATGTCTCGCACGCGGCGGCGGTGCTGGCGCAAATGCAGCTGCAGCAGCAGCGGAGCATGGCTCCTACGAGCCCAACCGTCCACGTCGCGAACATTAGCGCGGCCCATCGTGCCGGCGTCCCAACGCCCGAGGAGTGCCACTGGCAGGTCGGCATGCTCTACGACAGGACGTAGCGCGACGCGCTGCCAGTGACGGTCGGCGACGCGGTGGAGTTTGATTGGGCGCTCTTCGACGCGGGCTCAGGGCTCTCCACCTGCCCCCGTGAGTTCGCGGACACGACCGAGATGCTGCCACCCAAGATACCACTTTTGTGAGTCTGCGACGGGCGTCGAGGTCAGGCCCATGGGCACGAGGATCGTCGCGGCCGACAGCGACGGGGTACCCCTGCATATCGAGTTCCAGTTGACGAACGTGAAGCGTGCCATCGTTGGCGCGGGCACCTTTACCGAGGGTGGCCACATTCTGATCCTGTTCAAGGAGCCCTACATCCTGCTGGCGGACGGCAGCGATATCAGGCTGTGCTGGAGCGGGGATACGTTCTGGCTCAGAATCAGGAGGCCTGTCGAGAACGTCACTGAGCTTATCCTCGTCAACCCAATCCAGCCGAACACTGAGGCACGAGCCGCACCTCAGGCACTTGCCGACGAAGAGGACGCAGAACCTGGCGCAGAAACCGCAGTACCAGAGCCTTGACCACGTCCACCGGCACCACCTGCTGCTGGGGGCGCCCAGGATCAACCTGGCCAAGAGGGAGGCCAGCGCGAAGGAGTGCGACGGCAACGTGAGGACGGAGCGCAACTGGGAGTCTCTGGAGACGCAGCAGAGGCCAGGGCGAGAAGGATCCCAGTGACGCCAGACACAGCAATCCGAGATCAGCATCGGCTCACTCACTGGCCCTTCCGCACCTAGTGCCTATTCTGCGTCGTTGACCGCGGCCAGGAAGACCAGCGCAGGCGCTGGGCTGACCCCTGCCGCCTGATCCCGCTTGTCTGCATCGACTACTTGTTCTTTGGGGGACGTCGAGGGCGGCCCGCTCACAGTGCTGAACATTCTGGAGTGCCAGTCGGGAGCGTCCGAGAGCGCGCAGATGACAACGAATGGGGCCTGCAGACTACGCCGTGGCGGTGACGACAGCGGCGATTGTCGCATGTGGGGCGTCAACCGCGTTCTTCTCGGTGCCGATGGCGAGCCCGCCATCCAGGCGCTAGTCCGAGCCGTGCAGCTGGCTCGAGACGAGGAGACCGTTCCCCACAGTGGGCCCAGACGAGACCCCAAGAGCAAGGGAGCTATCGAGAACGCCAACAAGATGGGCGAGGGCACGTGCCGCACTTTGAGGGCATCGTTCGAGTCTCGGTACAGCGCCAAGCTCACGCTGAACCATCGGATCATGGGCTGGATGATTCGACGCTCGGGCTGGATCCTGTCGCGGTACCCAGTCAAGGAGGATCCAGAAGATGTCCCACCACAAGGCTGATATCAGATGGGGCACAGCCGTCTGGGTTGGGGCGGACAACCGCGCGGACGAGCACCTCTTGGCGACCGCTGCTGGCAGGAAGACGGCGAGGACCGTCAGTGGGCGCGTGGAGGATCAGCGCTGGTCCGAGAGCTTGCTCAACAAGGTCGGGTGCACGCCATGGGGCATTCGCGCGGGACCAGAGGCAGCGCCGCCTCCACCGCGCCGTCGCTGCGTTGCGAGGGCGATCATTGATCGTGTCGGACCCGCGCCTGGCTGTGACGGCTGCCGCGGACTCGTCCACCCACGAACTGAAGCTTGCCGAGAGCGCATCGAGGGCTTGGTGGAGGCCGAGGAGGAGAAGGAGAAACAAGAGGCAGCAGTTCGAGCGGCTGCATCCGCAGCTGCAGCCGCACCCCCAGGAGGAGAGCCGGGTGCTCAACCGGGGCCTGGCGCCGCGCACTTTGAACCGATGCCACCTCCAGCCGTGGCACAGGGCCCACAACCTGGTCCAGGGGCCGATCCAGGAGGACGACCCCGCAGACGGCGGCTAGAGGCGGACGCACCTCTGAACCCCGTGCAGGAGGATGCCGTGGAGCTGCCGCAGCAGGATGCCATGGAGCTCGGCATGGTCGGGGTGGATTTCAACGGCGCCCCGGCGGAGGCGAAGCGGGGGCCGAAGCAGAAGGTTATCGCAGGTATGTTCGCGAACGTGGCGACTGCAGTCTTTGCGCTGACATGCGACGCCGTCCCCCGCGACAGCGTGGCGGGCATCAGCAAGCAAGGCCTCTACGGCCGCGGGGCGAGTTGCCAGGATATCTCCAGGGCGAGATCAGGGGGAAGGCTGGGCCCCGCCTTGGTGAAGCGAGTCAGGGAGATGGAGCGCAGGCAGGTGGAGGAGTTTCAGGTCTTCGAAAGAGCGCCCAAGAATCTGGCAAAGGGCAAGCGAGTCCGAGACGACGAGCGCTCCGACGAGGACGGCAAGGAATCGGGCAGATCGGGTTTCGTGGCCATGTCGTTCGCCTGGGACGTGCGCGACGACACCTTCGCAGGCACTCCACCACTGGCAGCGTTCAGGCTGGTGGTCTCCTTCGCCTCATGCCTCTTATTCCACGGGGGTTGGCTGCGACGGCGTGATCGCGCTCTACGACGTGTCGGTGGCTTTCCTTCGCGCGTACATTGGTGATGACATCCACGTGGTCCCACCTCGCGGAGCGGAACCAGAAGGCATCGTGTGCCAGCTGTAGCGCGCTCTCTACGGCACGAGACGCGCATCGTTCCTGTTCCAGAACCTGATCATGAAGGTCTTGGAGAAGGGCGGATTCACGCGCATCAGGGTGACGGTGCAGGTCTATGACCACAAGCAGAGGCTGCTGATGGCGATCGTGCATGGGGATGAATTCCTGGCTGGAAAGAGGAAAGACTCTCTGGACTGGCCCGACGAGTTGGTGAGGGGACACTTCAAGGTCAATGTGGTGCCGAGGGTAGGCAGCCCGAGGCAAGGAGGAGTCGAGTCAGGGAGCTTCCTCCGGCGGACGGTGACGTTGTGCCCCGAAGGGCTCGGTGCCCAGCGCGACCGCAAGCACGTGGAGATTCTGGCCAGCACCATGCTCAACATGAAGGCCGGTGAGGGCAGAAACACGAAGCGGGCGATCATCACCTCCTCCAGGACCAGCGGGAAGGACTGCAGGGAGCCATCGGGCGAGCTCAGCACGGAGTACGCGACCACCTACCGCAGCATGGCACCCATTGCCTTGTATGTGGTTCATGACCGATTTGACATCCAGCAAGCCGTGGGATACCTCATGAGGGGCACGGTTGCACCCACTTGGCACTATTGGCTGCTCTTACAGCGGCTGGCGAGCTACCTGGAGCAGCGCCCGCAGTTCGAGCTCTTCTTCGAGTTCCAGAGGATGCCCAAGGTGATCGTGGCGGAAGTCGACAGCGACTGGGCGTCCGAACCTGGTCGGAGGTCCGTGGACGGGGCATTCCTGTTCATTGGCTCGCACCCGATCGACGGCTGGAGCGGCCAGCGGGACAATCGCGCACTGAGCAGCGCGGAGGCGGAGTTTACAGGGATCGTTTACGGCTCGGCGAGAGGCACCTGGTTGAGGAACGTGGTGCTGGAGATGGGTTCGAGATGACCCTGCAGGTGGACGCGGACAGCTCGGGGGCCAGGGGCATCGCATCACTCTTGGGAAGCGGAAAGGTGCGCCACCTGGAGACGAAGTACTTCGGGGTGCAGGAGAAAGTCAGGGGCAGGGCGATCCCGATGGCGAAGTTTCACACGGATACGAACATGGCCGACATGCAGACCAAGCCGCTCGAGGGACCGAGATTCCTGAAACTGCTGGCGATGCTTCCACTTCGGACGCCGTCCTCAGGGCGTACGCAGGTGTTCGGAGTGATGTTGGCGGCAACAACAGTTGACGGAGCTCAAGGTGGAGATGGCCCCAGCGAGCCCTGCTGTGATGGTGATGGGCAGCCCGACCGCGAGGGGGCAGGTCTGGGCGACGGCCATCGCGGTGTTCGGATCGACGCTGGCGATCGCGTTCTTGGGCGCGTGGCTTGGCTACCGCGTGTGCGAGGCTCCAACCCGGTTCCTGAAGGGTCTCTGGGAGCTGGCGGGGGACGGCGACGACCAGATCGCTCAGGTGGACGCCCCACCTGGAGAGGAGCATCTGGCGATCGTGGAGAGCGGCGTCAGCAGACACACGCAGACGACTCCGATCAAGCACTACTGGACGTGGAGGGCGAGGGAGCTGCCCGAGGAGTGCGCGCCTGCGCTTGGGCATCTATCGAGGACAGCTCAAGTCGCAGATATGGAGGACCTGGTGAACGGAGCAGGCCGCAGGTGAACCTGGCTTGTGGTGCAGCAGCACCGCTCTACATGCGCTCGACGCGCCGCGCTGGAGCGCGCGTCGTTTGTATGAAAAGGACCCTCCACGCCAGTGGCTCGAGGGCGCGAGGAGATGAAGCTCAGCGTTGAGGCGCTGGCCCACCGACGATGAGCTAGATGGGCCCGTGGGCGCAGGTGCCAGATCTTGTTTGTGCTAGAGAAACCGACGGTCTCTGTTCGGCAAGATGAGCCCCAGGTTAAGCCCGGGACCCAAGGAGGAGTGCAGCACAGAAACACTCCCCCCCTTATCAGTATGCCGTATGTTACGAGTACGTTTCTAGAAAGGCGACTCGGGAGATTCGATCGGGTTCCGCGCGGGTTTATGTTTGATCGTTTGATGCATCCGCGCTGGCTCTAGCGCCCTGGGGTGAATCATCGTCGAGGATGTAGGCCTTGCGGGGCCCAGTTCGATCTCGGAACGCTGGTGCAGTTCCGGGGGCAGTGTCATCAAAATCCCAGGTTCGACGTCCGAGCGGGTTCCAGCATCGCGCTCGACCGATGCGTCGTCATCGTCGTTGCCATCGCTGCTTCGCTGCGACGACTTATTTCACGTTAGAGTTGTCCCGATTTCGAGCCCCTTCCCTGGGCGGGGCCGACCGACCCCGGGCGAGGCGGGTGATTATGTTTGCGAGATCGCAGACCGTAGCGGGCAACGATGCCAGCTATCCCGTGCGAGCGCGTGGTGGCGGCTAAAAGCGCTGCTGTCACGGGGCAGCGCTGGCCTCGGCCTCGAAGAAATGCAGCGTGAGATGCCACTTGCCCGTTGCGAAAGTATTCCGTCTTGAGCATTGACGACTAGGGCGTTTCCGAGCGGGGGCCCCCTTTACCCCCCGTAGGCTCCTATCGTCGCAGCCTTCGGCCTGGTTGGGCGGGGGGGCTTTCCGGGGTTCTCCTCGTTGTAGAATTCGCAGTGCATGACCAATTCGGGGTGCAAATCTCTCCCTTGATAAAGTCACGCGGGGGAAGTCACTCCCGGCCATTTCCACGCAACTCAGGCCCCCCCCGTGTGAAATCACAAATAGAAGTCGTCCCTGCTGTTTCTGACCGCAGCGCCCAGACGTCAGTTTGAGCCAGGATGAATAAACTTTCGAAGCGGGGATGTCCTATTGCGAAAGTTATTCATCTTGAGCGTGGGCGACTAGGGCGCTTCGAGCGGGACCCCCTCCCCCCGTGGACTCCCAGCGCGGCAACTTTCGGTTAGGTTGGGCGGGGGGGCTTCCCGGGTTTGTAATGTTTTGCAAAAGTAATATACTGTCAACTCAGGATGAACATCCCCCCCCCCCCCCCTTTTTACATGCGCAGGGGGAAGTCGCCCCCAGCCGTTTCTTCGCAATTCAGAATATCTCCCGGGGTGGCATCACAATAGTATGAAATCGCTCCCCATATTTCATCTCGCCGCAGCGCCCATGCATAGCAATCTCAGGCAAGATGAATAACTTTTCGTAGCGGGGATGCACCGTTACGAAAATGGTTCATCTTGAGCACTGACGACTAGGGCGCTTTGAGCGGGGCCCCCTTCCTTCCGTAGACTTCTTGCCCGTCAGCCTTCGGCCTGGTTGGGCGGGCGAGCTTTCCGGGGTTTTCATGTTTTACACTTAGTATTGTATTGCCGATTTAGGATGCAAATCCCCCCACCCCACCGTAAATGCGAGCCGCGGCGCCCAGACATAAGTCTAGCCAATGTGAAGCTATTTTCGTAGCGGGGCTGGGGAACCACAAGTCCTTGACGTGTCAGCTCAAGCCGCTGTCATGTGGGGCCTAGGTTCGGCGTCCGAATGGGTCCCAGCATCGCGCTTGACGGATGCGTCGTTGCCATCGCTGCCATCGCTGTTTCGCTGCGACGACTTGCTGCGCGTTGGAGCTGTCCCGATTTCGAGCCCCGCCCTGGGCGGGGCCGACCGTCTGTTGTGTGCGTTCGAGCCTGAGACGTCTTCGCGCCGGACTTGAACCTGGTCGAGAAGTGGCGGGGGTGGCTCCGGAAAAAGGCCCCGCGCCATGGGCCTCGACGCCTTGGCGAGGCGCCCCGTTCAGGGCAAGATGGCCAACAGGGCGCGCGCGAGGCGGGTGATTCAGTCAGCGACGAAGTTGCAGACCGTAGCGGGCAACTATGCCGAGGGTCTGCGGGGGCCGTGCGAGCGCGCGGTGGCGGCCGAGAGCGCGGCTGTCACGGGGTTGCGCAGGTCTCGCCTTCGAAGAAGTGCAGCGTGAGATGCCGCTTGCCCGGTGCGACAGCTATGCATCTTGAGCGCTGGTGAGGCGACTCGGGCGTCTCCGGGCGGGGTCCCTTTTCCCCTTTGTAAGCTCCTAGCGCGGCAGCCTTTGGCCCCAGTGGACGGGGGGGGCTTTCCGGGGCTTTCCCTGGTGAGCAATTAATGGATAATCTATAACCAAGTCACGGTAAAAATCCCCCCCCCCCCCTCCCGTCGCAAGGGGGGAGTCGCTCCCGGCCACTTCCGCTCATTTCTGGGCATCGCCCCGCATGGAATCATTAACGAACTCACTCCCATAGAATGTCTCACCGCGGCGCCCAGACATGTCATTTTAAGCCAAGATGAGCGCAGTTTCGTAGCGGGGATGAGGAACCACGATTCTTTGACATGTCAGTTGAAGCCGCCGTCATGAGCCCAGGTTCGACGTTCGAACGGATCTCAGCGTCGCTCTCGACGGATGCGTCGTCGTCGTCGTTGCCATCGCTGCTTCGCTGCGACGACTTACTCCGCGCCAGAGTTGTCCCGATGTCGAGCCCCGCCCTGGGCGGGGCCGACCGTCTGTTGTGCGCGTTCGAGCCGGAGGCGTCTTCGCGCTGGACTTGGACCCAGTCGAGAAGTATTGGAGGTGGCCCCGGAAGAACCGCCGCGCCGCGAGCGTCGCCGACGCCTTGGCGAATCGCCCCGCCCAGGGCAGGATGGCCTACGAGGTGTGCGCGAGGTGGGCGATGAAGTCTGCGATGTCGCAGACCGTGGCGGGCAGTTATGCCGAGGGTCTGCGGGGCGCGCGCAAGCGCGCGACGGCGACCAGAAGCGCTGTCGTCGCGCGATAGCGCGGGCCCCGCCCTCGAAGAAGTGCAATGCGAGATGCCGCGAGAAACCTCGATTCTTTGACGTGTCAGTTGAAGCCGTTGTAATGAGGGGCCCAGGTTCGACGTCCGAAATGGGCCTGGCATCGCGCTCGACGGACGCGTCGTCATTATCGTTGCCGTCGCTGCTTCGCTGCGACGACTTGGTGCGCGTCAGAGTTGTCCCGATTTCGACCCCCCCCTGGGCGGAGCCGGCCGTCTCTTGTGTGCGTTCGACCCTGAGACGTCTTCGCGCCAGACTTGATCTGGTCTGGTCGAGAAACGCCGGAGGTGGCTCCAGAGGAAGCTCCGCGCCGCGGGCGTCGCTGGCGCCTTGGCGAAGCGCCCCGTTCAGGGCAAGATGGCTTGCGAGGCGCGCGCGGGGCGGGTGACTAAGTCTGCGAAGTCGCAGTCTGCGGCGGGCGACTCTGCTGGGGGTCTGCGGGGCGCGTGCAAGCGCGCGGCGGCGGCCGAGAGCGCCGCTGTCGAGGGGTGGCGCAGGTCTCGCCCTCGAAGAGATGCAATGTAAGATGCCGCTTGCCCGCTGCCCGAGCTATTCATCTTTAGCGCTGACGACTAAAAGCGCAAGCGTCTCAGAGCTTTGCCCCTCCCCCCCCCGTGGGCTCTTAGCTCGGCAGCCTTCGGCCAGATTGGGCGGGGCTTTCCAGGGTTCTCCTTGGCATAGAATTAGTATATGACCAATTCGGATAACATTCCCCCTTCTAAATGCACGGGGGGAAGTCGCTCCCGGCCACTTCCGCGCTGTGCTGAATATCGCCCCGCATGGAATCACACATAGAAGCCGTTCTTATGCTGCGTCTCAAAGCGGTGCCCATGCATGTCAATTCTAGCCAAGATGCAACAATTTAGTAACGGGGATGCGCGACCCTGCAGGTTGAGATTTGCAGCTGTTCCGAGGATGGAGGGCGGCCGGTTTTCCAGATGTGACTCTCGCCCAATCGTCTCGCCCAAGTGTGAACGGCTGTTCCTTTTTCAATTGCAGTTCTCGCTTCAGCCCGAAAGTTTGGAGCAGTTTTTAAGGGTGCACTGCGGGCCCTTTTCGAACTGTGGTTCTCGCCTCAGCGCCGCGAGCACTTGTTGTAAAAGTTTGTAGCAGTTCCGAGGATGGGGGGGGCCCTTTTCAACATGTGTCTCTCGCACTAGCGCCACGCACGTTCGTTTTCAACATTTGCAATAGTATCGTGGACGCAAGCATGCAAGCACATGCTGAGTACGAAACGCACATGGGCACATAGCCGTTATCACGTGGCATCGCAATTCTTGCTGACGTGGAATCACGTGGATGGAAGTTTTTTTTTTTTTTTTTTTTTTTTGTTTTTTTTTTTTTTTTGTTTGTGTTGCTCTCGTTCTAGCGCCGCGCGCATTCGTTTTGACACTTAGCCGAAGGGTTCGTACGATCGACGTCCGAGGAATGATGTTTTGGCGCGATTTTTTGGGCTGTCTTGTGGCAGCGGTCACGTTAGTTCGCAGTGTTGAAGTCCCAAGAATTGCGTTTTGTCGCGATCAGGACGGCCAAGACGCAGCAATCAAGTTGCTTCGCGGGGTTGCAGTTTCAAACTGGTGCTTTGGCACGATCGAGGACTCTCAGATGTTTTTGTTTCAATGGGGCATTCCTGACAATGAAATGGAACTCGGGGGATGGTTTATTGCAAGGTTGCTGATGCGTCTTGCGTCTACGCTGGTTCTCCTCTTCTTCCTCCTCCTCAATTCCTTGCGGGCCCTGCGCCCGCGAAAGGGGTTGACCGAAAAAAAGGCATTGCTGATAGCTGTCCCGCGGACGCCGTGTTGAGTTCCGCCGCGATCCAGTTTCCGCTTCGCATTGACCCGCTCGCGATCGGGTTCCCGATCCAATTTGGCTCGTTCGCGATCAGGCTTCGGGCCCGTTCCGGCTCGGTCGCGACCTGGTTTCCGGTTCGATTTCGCCGGCCATCCGCAGCGGTAAAGTTTCCCAGCGACCTGCCAGTGCCCCCGCGCGGACCCCCTCCGCAGGAGTGCTCCCCGCGGGACTGCCGCTTCGCCGATTGGAGCGACTGGCACCAGCCGTCGTGCTCGGGGCTGTGCGAGCGCCACCGCGTCAGCCCCGACGCTCTCCGCGCGCCCGTGCGGGGGCGGGTGGACGGCGCGGCCACACATTTCACGGCGTGATTTCTTCGGGTACGGTGGGTTCATGCGGCGTTGGCGCGCGGGCATGGTTGAACGATTGGTGCGGTGTTGCAATCCTCTGCGCTCGCCGACGTCGCACGAACCCACCGCACGTCCACCGACGTCGGCCTTCCAGGGGCCGCTTTTCGGGTTCCAGGAGCCACCGAAAACGGATCCGGACGAGAAGCTGACCCCGTGGGAGGCAGTCTGGTAGCTCTGGGGCCCTGGGGTGAAAGAAGAAAAGGCGTCGTCGGATGGCAGGGGGAGGACATCTCGGAGGTTTCTCGGATGCTTCGGGAGCTTGCCCCCCGCGTGCCGGAGACTCGTCGTCCCGTGGATCTCTGGATCGTCCTGGGCGTCCTCTTTCAGGATGCACCCGGGGCCGTCTTGGGACCGTCCTGGCCGTCCTTCTCTCTGCTCTTCCCGCCCGCATCTGGGTGCCGCGTGAAGAGCACCGGCGAGTGTCCTTGTCCGTCTCGGCCTCCCGTACCCTGACGGTTCGGTCCGATTCGAACCTTGTTTTTTGTTGCCAACCCTCATGTATTGGGTTCTCGCTTTGAATAGAGCGCTGGGGTCGTTACCGTCCTCCTTCCCGCCTCCTCTCTTCCCTCCTCCTCTTCTCTCCTGCCCCTTACCTGGCTCGTACCTGCCGGCCAGCCCGCCTCCTACCTCGCCGTCCTAGGTGACCTCGATATGCCTGGGGGGTTGCGAGCTGCGAAACGGAATGACGTTTTCCTGCAGATTCATATCAGACCTCTCCATGCCTGGGGGGCTGTGAAATGCAAAGCTGTCGCCACTTTCGAGGGCTGCTGGGGGGTCCAGCGAAGTGACGTCTCACCGTAGACTCATATTAGACGTTCGCCATGCCTAGGGGGTGCGAATTGCTCGGCATTTTCGAGGGCCGCCAGGGCGGGGGGTCCAGCGGACTGACGTTGACCGCAGACTCAGCCAGCGTAGGCTCCAAATAGTGTGGTTCTAGTCATATTATATTGTGCTATCTATGTGGAGCAATATGTGGTGCAATCTACGATGTGCAGTCTATGTGGTGCAATCTGCGATGTGCAATCCATGCTGTTCAATCTATGTGGTGCAATTTATGTGGTGCACTCTGTGCTATGCAATCTATGGTGCAATTTCAATGCTATGTGGTGCAATCAATGTGGTGCAATATATGTGGTGCAATCCAGTGATGCATGCATACACATATATATATACATGTATGTATGTATGTATGTCTGTCTGTCTGTAGTCTGTATGTCTGCCTGTCTGTCTGTCTGTCTGTATGTATGAATGAATGAATGAATGTATGTATGTATGTATGTTTATATGTTTATATGTATGTATGTATGTATGTATGTATGTATGTATGTATGTATGTATGCATGAATGCATGCATGCATGCATGCATGCATGCATGTATGTATGTATGTATGTATGTTTATATGTATGTATGTATGGATGTATGTATGTATACATATATATGTGTATATATGTCGTGCGACCTATGTAGTGCAATATGTGTGGTACAGTTTATGTGGTGTAGTATGTGTGCTGCAGTCTATGTGGTGCAATCAATCACTTGCTCAACTTGACGCTGTCCTCTCCACTGCTCGCGCAAGCATCCCACCCTCCCACCCGCAACTTGGTTTGCAACACCTCTTAAGACCGACCAATGCGAGGAACGGTGGGCCGGCCTCTTCGACGTTGGCGCACACGCCAGCGACGGCGGTCACAGACGGAATGGCCGATCCCAGCGCATGGGCAGCGGCATCGTCCCTCTCGACGAGGACGAGGACGACGAGCACCCGGCTGCTGCCCCCCGCGGCCGCGCCCACCTCCAGAGGGCCATCCTGGCCCGCCTCGACACGCAGGCGCGCCTGGAGCTTCGCGAGCGCCACGCGCAGGCCGGCAACCACCCAGCGCTGCGCCGCTTGGAGGACCTCAGCCACCCCGACACCAACCACGAGTGGCTTTGGGCTCTGAGCCGACACAAGGGGCCCCTCCTCGACCAGCAGGACTTCGTGGGAGGGCTCCGCCTGCGCCTCGGCGCCGCCGGCCCCAGCGAGCCCACGCCCTGCAACCTCTGCGGCGCTGAGCTGCTCGACTCCGCGGGCTCGCACGCCCTCTGCTGCAGCAGAGCCGAGGCTACGAAGGGCCACCACGCGCTGGCACGGCAGGTATACGAGGCCGCCAGGAGTTGCGACCCCGCCACCGAGCTCGAGGCGCAGAACCTCATCCCAGGCACCCGCTGGCGGCCCGCGGACGTACTCACGGGGGCGCTGGGGCACGGGCTCACGGCGCTCGACATCGGGATCGCCTCCCCCGACGCGTGCAACGCCGGCCCCGACTGCGTCTCCAGCATGTACGAGCGCAAGACGGCGTACTACGCCCCTTACAGCGATGTTCTGGACCCCCAGAACATCCTGTACCAACCCTTAGTCTGGTCAGCCTACGGGCGGCCCCACCCCCGGACGACATCCATCCTCCGCGCACTCGCGACCCGCCTTGCCCGGCGGAGGGGATGCTCGGACGGGGCGTGGCGGTGCCGCCGCCTGGCCAGCGCGGCTGGCGTGGCGCTGTGCCGGCGGGCGGCCGCCCACGTCAGGGCCTGCTGGCCTGGCGGGGGTGACGACTAAGGCGCCGGCCGCCGGCCTGCCCGCCCCAGCGGGCGCGGGCCCCCCCTTCCCACCGCCCCCGTCCGCCCCCACCCGAGCACGCGCGCCTAGCCAGCGGGGTCAGGTGGCTCACACCCCGCGGCCGTGCTCCCCCCGGTGCCCCCTGCTTGCCTGCCTGCTTGCTGCCCCTCCTCCCTCCCCCTCCTCCTTCCTCCTCCTCCTCCTCCCTGTCCTCCCTCTTCTCCTGGGCCCGGAGGCCGCGTGCTGGCGCGAAGCTGCCGGTGCAGTCTTTTCTCCTCCGGAGGCCGCGCGCTGGCGCGAAGTGTCCTGCCGCGCGCCCCAGCAGGCACTGCCGTTGCCGTCCCTTCTCCTCCTCCCTCCTCCTCCCCCCCTTTTTGCCGTTCCTTTGCACGGGAATCCGTCGGTACAACTGTGCGCCCTTTTTCTTTTCAGGCCGTCGCGTGTCTGCGCGCCGGGGAGACGGGCCGCGCACCTGCGTCTGTCCAGTTTCTTTTGTTTTCTCCCCCCTCCTCCTCCTCGTCCTCCTCCTCCTTTCCCCCCTCCTCCTCTGTTCCCTCCCGCGTGCCTGGTCCGAGGCATCGAAGCACGCAGCGTGCCGCGCGCCGCGGGGGCGGGCCGCGGCTACTGGCGCGCGGTTTCTTCCTCCGTGCCCTGTGGCTGTTCTGCGGCCTCCGGGCTCTCTTGAGCCGACGTCCCCCTCTCGTCGTTCCTCTTCGTGTCCCTCGTCTTTCTCGCCTTTCCTGGCCTCGTGGCCGGTCCGCTTGTCGTCCTCGTCGTCGTCGTCTCGTTTTCCTCCTCCCCGCGTTCTCGCCGACTTGCCTTGGTTGTGCCGGCCTCGGTGCAACGCTGTAGCATCGAGGGGCCCCCTTCCCATCAGTTGGGAAGCTGGCGATTTCTTGTTTCAAGTGCGCATGGCCCACACAGCTCTTGCTGGCACCCGGCACCGTGCTTCTCACCCGCAGGCCAGGGAACGTACCCCAGGAGAGGTCCAGGCAGTAGCGGTATCGGTACTTTTGGGTTTCCCCATCTAAGACCGACTACGACGACACCGACGACAACGACGACGACGACACCGACGACGTCTCCGACGACTTCGACGGCGACAACGACGCCGACGCCGACGACGACGAAGACGACGACGACGACGCCAACGAAGGCGACGACGAGGGAGGAGGAAGGACGACGACGGCGACAACGACGACAACGACGACAACGACGAGGGAGGAGGGAGGACGGCGACGACGCGAACGACGACGAAGGAGGAAGGACGGCGACGCCGACGACGACAACGACGAGGGAGGAGGGAAGACGACGACGACAACGACGACGACGACGGTGACGAAATAGAACCGACGACGAGACGCCGACGACGGACGACGACGACGACGACGTGGGAGGAGGAGGACGGACGACCACGGCGACAACGACGACGGAAACGACCACGACGCCAAAGAGGACGACGACGACGAACACGAGAAAAGACAGAGGACGACGTAGGCGACGACGACGACGACGACGCGGGAGGAGGGAGGACGGCGACGACGACGACGACGCAAGAGCGCGCGCGCACGCTTTTGTTGAAAATCCGTGTTGCGAAACCTTAGGTTGTTGTAGGTTTTTTGGACGCACGATTTTGAAATCCTTCCGAAACCGATGGGTTTTGAAGGTTTTCTGCGTACGCCCGCGACGACGCGCGCGTCTGCACTTCGTTCCATTTTTTGCAGAGGATTCTCGCGACGGCACACGCGCAAGGGCGTTCGACAGATTTCGACATGTGCGCGCGCGAAGCCCGTTTGGTAGCATTTTGTGAAAATCTTGAAACACCTATGGTTTTCTTAAGATTTCGCAAGAGCTCGCGCGGAAACTGTTTTAGCAAATCAGTGTTGCGAAACCCTGTGTTTCTGTATGTTTTTTTTGGAAACTCGATTGCGAAATCTTCTGGCACCGAAGGTTTTTTAAGGATTTCGGCATGCGCGCGCGACAGCGCGCGCGTGTGCATTTCGCCCCGTTTTTTTCAAGGGGTTCGTGAACAAGTGTTACGTTAGAACAAAACATGTCACTGCATAGTGTTTTTTACAAGGGAACCTCATGGGGGGGGAACCCGGCCTGGTTGGGATGGTATGATTTCATATTTAGGACGGACGAATGGTCATAATCAAATATGATTTACATACCCGAAAAAGGGAACGGATAAGTCCGGGGGTGGGGGGGTAGGGTCTATTCTTTTTTTTAGAAAGGAGAATCTACGTGATGCAATCTACGCGCAACAATCTACGATACGCAACATATGTAGTGCAAGCTATGCGGTGCGATCTTGTGTGGTGCAATCTTGTGTGTGCGCTATATGTTGTGCAACCTTTGTTGTGCAATCTATGTTGTGCAATATGTTTAGTTCAACCTATGTCGTGCAATCAGTGTGGTGCAATCTATGGTGTGCGACCTTCGTTGTGCAATCTATGTGGGGTAATATGTGTGCTGCAATCTATTTCTATGTGGTGCAAGCTATGCGGTGCATAGCCCAAACCGCCAGACCGTCACACCGGACCAGACGACGGGCGGCGACGAGGCGGCGGGGCGGCGACGGCGACAACATAGCTGCCAGACTGCCACACCAGCCCAGACGACGGGCGGCGACGAGGCGGCGACGGGGCGGCGACAGCGACAACATAGCCGCCAGACCGCCACACCGGCCCAGTTCTTCAGTAACAAGTAAGACCCCTGAGTGCAAGCGCGGTTTGGGGAATTAGATCTTGCCATGCTCAGGAGGTGCAAACTTAGAAACTGTCGCCGCTTTCGAGTGCTGCCAGGGGTTTGCAGAGGAGTGACGCCTTACTGCGTATTTAGATTAGGACTCGCTATCTCTGCGGGGCTGCGAAGAGCGAAACTGTCGCAACTTTCTGCTGGCAGGTCCAGCAGAGTGAAGTTTTACCACCGATTCAGATTAGACCTCGCCATGCCTGAGGGGCTGCAAAGAGAGAAACTGTCAGCACCATTCGAGAGCTGCTGGAGTCCAGCGGAATGACGTCTTATGGCAACATCATGTTAGAACTCGCCATGCCTGAAGGGCTGCGAAGAGCGAAACTGTCAGCACTTCCGAGGGCTGCTGGGAGGTCCAGCGGAGTGACGTCTTACCGCAGATCCATATTAGACCTCGCCATGCCGGGGGGGCTACGAACTGCTATCGAGAGCTGCTGAAGGGGTCCAGCGGAGTGACGTCTTACAGCAGATTCAGAGTAGACTTCGCCATCCCCGGGGGGCTGCGAAGACCGAAGTTGTCGCCACATTCGAGGGATGCTGTGGTGTCAGCGGAGAGCAGATTCTGACTATATCTCGCCATCCTTGGGCGGCTGCGAAAAGCGAAACCGTCGCCACTTTCGAGGGCTGCTGAAGGGGTCCAGCGGAGTGACGTCTTACAGCAGATTCAGATTAGAACTCGCCATCCCTGCTGGGCCGCGAACGGCGAAACTTTCGCCACTTTCGAAGGCGGTTGAGGGGTCCAGAGGAGTGACGCCCCGCTACGGATTCAGATTACACCTCGCCATCCCTGGGGGGCTGCGAACTGTGAAGCTGTCGCTAGACCTCGCCATCCCTGGGGGCGGGCGAACTGCGCCTCGCTCGTTTCCTGCACTAGTTATGAACAGCTCAGCATTCAGGGCGCTAAAGCGACATGGCGGCGACATCGCTGCTCATCGGCGAGCTATTGGAGAGAATCGTCCTCTTTTTCTCCTCCCTCCTCCCTCGTTGTAGCCCTCTTCCTCCTTCACCGTCTCCCTGCTGCTGCCGCGTTGCCTTTCGGGCCCCCAGCCTGCTCTTCCTTCCTACCTCCTTCCCATCCGAGCCCGGGGCCTCGCTCCTCATCCTTTGGTGCTGTCCTGTGAGTCGTGCAACGCGCGCGCATGCATCCCAAGCAGCCTGCACAAGAAACGGCGGTTCTCGCACTGTCTTCATCCATCAACAACGTGGGGCAACTGTTCTGGCCACTTGATGCAAATGGGTTGGGTACGTCGCAGGGTACGTTTGTCGATATCGTTTTGCTTTGGTTGCCGTCTTGTTACTGTTGCTGCCTAGCACACCCAAATCTGCCGGCCCGCGGCGCGAGCTCCCCGCGAGGAGGGCGGGGCCGGGAGTTTTCGAGAGCCCCGCGCACTGAAGGCTGTTCTGTTCCGTGCTGCTGTCGGGGGCGTCCAGGGAGGGAGGGGGGATTGAGGATTGTCGTCGTCGTCGAGCACGGAGGGGAGGAAGGGCGGGGGGATGGAGGATTTCTTCGTCGTCGAGCAGGGAAGGGTGGAGGAATTGCTCGCTGCTTCTCGGAGGCTCTCTTGCCGGGAGCTGCTCTCCAGCAGCGGCGCCTCGTCGAGGGCCTCCCGAGGGTGTCCGGAGCGTCCGGGGCGGCCGCCGGAGGCTGGCAGACCTCCTACCCTGACACGTCGATCAGCGAATTGGCCGTTTGCGGTTCGCGAGAGGGCGTCGCTGCCATCATTTTTGCGGGTCCAGGTCCGTCGGTTTCGGTCCTAGGCCGTTTTCACTACAGGGCGGTCTATTAAAGGGAGGGTTGTCCACCGCCGAGGCTGGAGTTGCGACCCGAAAAGCCACCAGGGGCTGAAGAGGGCGGGGTTGAGGACTCGGGGTGGGGGAAATCATTGCCAGGGCCACAACGCAAGGGAGGAGAACCCCCTGGATCCGATAATTGGTGTTTACTAGACGGCCCCAGGCGTTTATGAAACAGCCCTGCCCTGTTCGATTCATTCTTTGGGTGCGTTTACTAAACAGCTTCGCTTGTCGGAATGATTATCATGGGGGTGGATTATCTGCCTTCTAATAATGTCTCCCAGATATGATGGTTTCGGTAGCAAATCATGGGAGCCTGGTGTACCCCCTTAGTTCCGTCTGTAGCGTCGACTAGCGTCCGGGAGTCGATGGGATAGCCCGATATAGCATCGATTAGCGTCGATTTAGCGTCGATTAGCGTCGATTTAGCCTCGACTAGCGTCGGTTGGCTAGAGCCGACAAGATGGTATGGGAGGCTCCCGTGAGTTGCCACCGAAGATGGCCCCCTCTTCTTTTTTCCAGGCGTTCCCTGTCCCTCTCTCGTCGGCGCATATGCCTCGGGCCATGATGCGCCAACCCCTCTCTTCTCGGAGGCGACGACAGGGGCGAATAGCCCAGGGGGGAGCAATACATGTATCCAAGGGTGCCGATCATCTATGTCCTCGACAAGGCTCCCGGGCGAATGCGTGTAATGCCCGCCCTGGGTTATTCGCCCCTATCGTCGCCGCCGATCTTCCTGGCCTCCTTTTCCGGTGCCTTCGGGGGCGTAGGATTTTCCCGAAGGGCCCCTTCTGGACTCCCGGAGATTATGGAGCCCCTGGGTGCTTTCCCAGCAGTCGAGATGCTTCGCGGACGCCTTCCTGCCTGTCTGAATTCTCAGAGGTGCTTGTCTTTGAACTCAAACATTGGTTTTTGAATTCCAAAAACCAGTCTTAGCTTTTGAATAACAATTGATTTTTGAATGCAGAAGCTGGTTTTTTGAATTCAAGAACTGGTGTCTTGAGTCAGCAAGAATTGGTTCTTGAATCCAAACACCAGATTCCCACGGCTGCTTTCCGGCAGCTGCGCCTCGTCGAGCGTCTTCGGGGGCGCGCCGAGTCGTTCCGAGGGGCCCTCGGCGTCGCGACGCCCTGCGGCCCGAGGCCCCAATGGGCGTCCCCCCGCGCCCGCCTCTCTCGGCTCGACCCCCGGGCCCCCGGGCCCCGACCGTGGCGTGCAGGGCCGCTGCAGCAGTCGGGCGTTGCCGGAAGTGCCCCCTGGCCCGAGGTGCCCCCCAGCTCTTTGCGCTACGCCTTGAGCCCCATGGGGCCTTCTGGGCCTCGTGAGGGGTGCCCTGGATCGGCAACACCCCAACATACTTATACTATATGTGCGTCGCCCCCCCAGGGGCGACGCGCGCACCGAGAAATCTTATAGTATATGCGTCGTGGCGGGCGCTTTCTGGCCACACCGCTCGGGAAACGATGTACTACAAGATGGGTATACTATATGTTCGGGTCGGACGCGCGCCTCCAAGGAGGACATATAGTACTAGTATGTTCATGTGCGTCCCACTGGAGGCCGTCTGGGTCATCCCGAGATCCCTGGGGGCACCTCGGGCCAGGGGCACTTCTTGGCAGAACCCGAAACGGGTTCAGGGGTCTACTTCAAGGGGGGGGGGGCAGGCTCGGAGGGGGAGTGCGTCGAGCCCCAAGTCGCCCATCCATCCCCCGACGGGGGGCCGATAGCCCACCCCGCCCAGGACCACGCGGACTCGCTGCCGGGGGCCCACTGCCGATGTTGAACGGCGATGTGTTGCCGATTTCAGCTCGATGATCCCCTCCCCTCGGAGGTTGATAGACCTCCTACCCTGACACGTCGATCAGCGAATTGGCCGTTTTCAGTTCGCGAGAGGGCGTCGCGGCCGTCATTTGTTGCGGGTTCAGGTCCGTCGGTTTCGGTCCTAGGCCGTTTTCACTAAAGGGTGGTCCTTTAAAGGGAGGTTTGTCCACCGCCGATCCCCTGGGCCAGTCCACCCGAACGTTTCCCCTCAAAAATGCTCTCGAGAGGTCTGATCGCAGGTTTCTCTTGCGTTCGCCGCCGTGAAGGGCAACGAGTCCTGATGGGGACGGGCGCCAGAGATGGGAGGCTTTCTCCTCCAGGGACCGCTGCTTCATCCCGAGTGCTTTGACGGCCTCAGGGCCCGTGGAGGGCCTCAGGGGCCCGACATTTGCGAGAAAGCATTGCTAGCCCCTTAGGGCGCTTGGAGCCCTCTCACAAGCTAGGTTCGGCCAGGTCTAACCCGCCTTCAATCCACTTGTAACCCTCCTGTTCCCTTAGCCTCCCGCGGTGAACTAAGTTGTGATCTGATCGATTTGACCCGGCATCGATTTGTTCCGGCATAGTTTTGATTTGATCGATTAGATCCGGCTCGAGCCGAGTTGATTCCGATGTCCCGACTATCCGATGCGGCCCGTTGCCTGCATGGTCACTGTCGTGCATTCTGGCGCGACCGATCTGGATTCGGCTTGAACTCCGTGCTGGTGCAGAGTCCGATTCGTCGCACATTTCGATTCGATCCGAGTTTCCGGATTCGATGCTGGCTGATCCTGCGTAGTAGGCCGCCCCCCTCGCGCCACCCCGACTCCCCAGTGACCCACCACACCGCGCGGTGAGTCACCGGGGAGTCGGGATCATCACGCGGTTTCGGGGCTTGAGCTGTTCTCCGAGGATGTCTCGAGCGACTGGGGCCTCCAGGGTCCCTACACCCTTTGGTGACGGATCGCGTGGTGAGGCCTCTTGAGATTCCGAGGTCACCGCGCGGTCTGTCATCACACGGTTTTGGGACCCCCAGACGCCGCCAACACGCGCGCCTCCTTTCGAAAGCTGGGGCCACCGTGGGCTAGGGGCTAGGACCACCCACATGACAGTCCTCTTGCCTCTAGGGGGGGGGCGGCGCCCTCGTGCTCGCGCAGTAGCCGTGTGCTCTGCCTCCCCCTCCCCGGCCGGCAGGTCATCAAGAAGGTCAACAATCTGTGCGGCAAGCCGTGCGATGGAGCTCTTCTCGAGACGAAGCAGGCCCTGACATACTCTCGCTGCGAATCATCTCACGACGAGAGATTTTGCGCATTTTCGGCCTCCTGGGGCCCTCACAGGGGCACGGAAGCGTCAAAGAAACGAGTCAGGGTGAAAAGTCCGTCCCGGGAAAGAGGTCCGGGGAAAAGGTTTGGACCTTTTGGGGCACTACCTGCGGGAGGCGCCCCCACCGTTGCCGAGGAGCCCGTGCCTTCTGAGGGTGTTGTCGTGGACCGCAGGCATGTGCTCCGACAGGTTGTTGAATCCCTAAGGGTCGCGGACGACGAAGGCCCACTTGCCCCTCCGCCTCGGAATCCTTACGACGAGGATGACTGACTAGTGGCTGTGTAATGAGGGGTTCGAGTTGTTTCCTCTCTTCTCCGAAGGCCAGAACAGCAGGTTCCAAGAGCTTTGCTGGACATCTTCTGGCAATTTTGGTGTGTACGAAGGAGTCCCAGAATACAGCCAGACACAGTCTATCTTGCATTCAAGAGGTACGCGTGGTGTTTTCTCTACGGCGGAAACAGGGATGTCGTTCGTGACAGCGTCGGCCTGCCCCGTGTGGTTGGTTGTGGCAGGTCCTGAAGAGGATGGCCAACCACACGCCGAAACGCTGAGGGCGAACTGGACCAGGGGTGCCCGAATAGTTGGGCATACTCGGTCCGAGACCAAAGGAGGATCCCCAGGCAACCGCCTCTGCATCCACCGACCAAGCCGGGTGGCATCCACCGGCCAAACCGGCTATGTGCGGAGGCGGGTGTACAGATAATGCTTTGTACGTTGCATTTGTTGTGATATGATAGGCAAATTACGGGTTATCAGCCGAAGCTCTCCAGGAGCTCGTCTTCGGCGGCGCAGCTTTTTTCCCCATCAGTCAGAGAGATTCCGGCGTGCCTGCGCGTGTTGCAGAGAGATTCCGGCATGCCTGCTGTGAAGTCGGCTCCGCCGTCCTGTGCTCCAGTCGGTGCTCTGGTCACGGGGGCGGGGGGTCAGACATTCAAGGAAAAAGGGGGCACCTGCGGCCAGTCCGCCAGGTGCCGACGGTGTCACGAAAGAGGGGGCAGTTGTTTCCTCTCTTTTCCGAAGGCCAGAACAGCAGGTTCCAAGAGCTTTGCTGGACATCTTCTGGCAATTTTGGTGTGTACGAAGGAGTCCCAGAATACAGCCAGACACAGTGTATCTTGCATTCAAGAGGTACGCGTGGTGTTTTCTCTACGGCGGAAACAGGGACGTCGTTCGTGACAGCGTCGGCCTGCCCCGTGTGGTTGGTTGTGGCAGGTCCTGAAGAGGATGGCCAACCACACGCCGAAACGCTGAGGGCGAACTGGACCAGGGGTGCCCGAATAGTTGGGCATACTCGGTCCGAGACCAAAGGAGGATCCCAAGGCAACCGCCTCTGCATCCACCGACCAAGTTGGGCGGCATCCACCGGCCAAGCCGGCTAGGTGCGGAGGCGGGTCTACAGATAATGCTTTGTACCGTGCATCTGTTGTGATATGATAGTCAAATTACGGGTTATCAGCCGAAGCTCTCCAGGAGCTCGTCTTCGGCGGCGCAGCTTTTTTCCCCATCAGTCAGAGAGATTCCGGCATGCCTGCGCGTGTTGCAGAGAGATTCCGGCATGCCTGCTGTGAAGTCGGCTCCGCCGTCCTGTGCTCCAGTCAGTGCTCTGGTCACGGGGGCGGGGGGTCAGACATTCAAGGAAAAAGGGGGCACCTGCGGCCAGTCCGCCAGGTGCCGACGGTGTCACGAAAGAGGGGGCAGTTGTTTCCTCTTTTCTCCGAAGGCCAGAACAGCAGGTTCCAAGATCTTTGCTGGACATCTTCTGGCAATTTTGGTTTGTACGAAGGAGTCCCAGAATACAGCCAGACACAGTGTATCTTGCATTCAAGAGGTACGCGTGGTGTTTTCTCTACGGCGGAAACAGGGACGTCGTTCGTGACAGCGTCGGCCTGCCCCGTGTGGTTGGTTGTGGCAGGTCCTGAAGAGGATGGCCAACCACACGCCGAAACGCTGAGGGCGAACTGGACCAGAGGTGCCCGAATAGTTGGGCATATTCAGTCCGATACCAAAGGAGGATCCCAAGGCAAACGCCTCTGCATCCACCGGCCAAGCCGGGTGGCATCCACCGGCCAAGCCGGCTGGGTGCGGAGGCGGGTGTACAGATAATGCTTTGTACGTTGCATGTGTTGTGATATGACAGGCAAATTACGGTTCGTCCTATCTCGGCGGTGCCAAGCGGGACTTCACTTTTCAGTTTCTCCCTCGTTTCCCGTCTCGTGCTGCCTGTGGTGTTGTATCCATGGGCAGTCTTGCCCAGCGTGGTGGCTGTACCGGCTGGCCGCGCGGGCCTTGGGCCACGCTTGTGGCGAGAAGGGCGTGATACAGGCTGCGCCTCTGTCCCCTGGGCCATTTGGGCGGGCTCGCCCGTTGGCTCCAGTATCCCGCGCCCTCAGGGCACCCGCGGCCTGGGCGGAGCCAGTTGCCCGCCGCGATGTCCGACGAACATCGTTGGAGGCATGTTTGTTTCAGGGAGGTCGGTTACGCTTCGCGACCGCCATCGTGGGCTTAACCGTTGGCCCCTTCGGTCCTGCCCTATGGCTCGCAAAGGAAGAAACCTCCTCCTCCTCCTCCTCTCCTCGTCGTCCTCCTCCTCCTCGTCGTCCTTCTCCTCCTCCTCCTCACCTTCCTCCTCACACTCCTCGCCCCCACTCCTTCTCTTGAGGGCCGAAGCAGGGGCGGACTAAAGAGAACGGGTTTGATGTGCCGACGGCAACTCGCTGCGCCGCGGACTTCGTTTGTCGCCGACCAGCCGCAGCAAGGGCGGCGTCGAGGGGCGGTGCCGGCGTCGGTGGCGGTCGGGGGCGACGGCGGGAGAGGGGGAGAATAATGAGGAGGAGATTGAGGAGGAGGAGGGGGAGGAGGAGCAGGAGGAGGAGGAGGAGGAGGAGGAGGAGGAAGAGGAGGAGGAGGAGGAGGACGATGAGGAGGAGGAGGAGGAGGAAGAGGGTGCAGGAGGAGGACAGGGAGCGGGAGCGGGACGAGGTGGAGGAGGAGGGGGAGGAGGAGGAGGAGGAGGAGGAGGAGGAGGAGGAGGAGGAGGAGGGAGCGGCAGCGGAGGAGGAGGAGGTGGCGGAGGAGGAGGAGGAAAAGGAGGAGGAAGAGGAGGACCAGTGTAAACCTAAGACTCATCAGCGATACGGGAGTAACTTCCCTCCAAGCTCCCTCTTCTGAGTCCCCATCGAAGGATTCATGCCGAGTGAGGGAAGTGCCCCGCTGGGAGACAACCGTTTGAAGATCCTGAAGCGTGCCAGAATACCATTTTCTGAACGTCAACGCCACGAATCAATCTGACGGTTGCGTTTTGTTGACGATCCGGAATCGTGCCAGGATACCATTCTTGGAATTGCAAACAGCGACTCAGCATAAACATTGCGCCTTAACAGTCCTGAGTCTTTCTATAATCGCCATTTCTGGTACGCTAGCCATGGGAGCAAGTTTTGAAAACCTATGTGCGAGGCGCTAAAGCGAGAGCCACATTTTGAAAAGGAGCCGCCCTCAATCCGTGAAACTCTTGCATTTTTTCTGACGAATGTGCGCGGCATTAACTACAGAGCCACACTTTGGAAACGGCCTGCCCTCAATCCGTGAAGCTCTTGCAAATTTTCAAGGCGAATGTGCGCGGCGCTATGACGAGAGCCACATTTTTAGAACGGTCCGCCCTCAATCCGTGAAGCTCTTTCAAATGTTATGACGAGTGTGCACGGCGCTCAGGCGAGAACCGCATTTTGAAAGCGGCCCGCCCTCCATCTGTGAAACTCTTAGCAAATTTCAAGCTTCAGGATCATAATGGACAAGTCTCAGGCGGAACGCCCGTATCGCCCTTTCGACTTATTCATAAATAAATAAGTAGTAGTAGTAGTAGTAGTAGTAGTAGTAGTAGTAGTAGTAGTAGTAGTAGTAGTAGTAGTAGTAGTAGTAGTAGTAGTAGTAGTAGTAGTAGTAGTAGTAGTAGTAGTAGTAGTAGTAGTAGTAGTAGTAGTAGTAGTAGTAGTAGTAGTAGTAGTCGTAGTAGTAGTAGTAGTAGTAGTAGTAGTAGTAGTAGTAGTCGTAGTCGTAGTAGTAGTAGTAGTAGTAGTAGTAGTAGTAGTAGTAGTAGTAGTAGTAGTAGTAGTAGTAGTAGTAGTAGTAGTAGTAGTAGTAGTAGTAGTAGTAGTAGTAGTAGTATAGTAGTATAAGTATAGTAGTAGTCGTAGTGGTAGTAGATTAGTAGTATTAGTAGTGTAGTAGTAGTAGTAGTAGTAGTAGTAGTAGTAGTAGATTACTAGTAGTTAAATAGTAGTAGTAGTAGGAAGTAGTTTATATAAGAGTAGAAAAAAAAAGTAGTAGTAGTAGTAGTAATAGTAGTAGTCGTAGTAAGTAAGTCGTAGTAGTAGACGTCGTAGTAGTAGTAGTAGTATAGTAAGCAGCAGCCGCACAGCATAGCAGTAGTAGGAGAGTAGTATAGTAGTAAAGTAGTATAGTATCGTATTAGTCGTAGTAGTCGTATAGTCGTCGAAGTAAGTATAGTACATTGAACGAATAGTAGTAGTAGTAAAGTAGTAGTAGTACTATAGTAGTAGTAGTAGTAGTAGTAGTAGTAGTAGTAGTAGTAGTAGTAGTAGTCGTAGTCGTAGTCGTAGTCGTAGTCGTAGTCGTAGTCGTAGTAGTAATAGTAGTAGTAGTAGTAGTAGTAGTAGTAGTAGTAGTAGTAGTAGTAGTGGTAGTAGTGGTAGTAGTAGTAGCAGTAGTAGTAGGTGTAGGTAGTAGGAGCAGGAGTAGTAGTAGTAGTAGTAGTAGTAGCAGTAGTAGTGGGTGTAGGTAGTAGGAGTAGTAGTAGTAGCAGTAGCAGTAGTAGTAGTAGTAGTAGTAGTAGTAGTAGTAGTAGTAGTAGTAGTAAGATAGAAGTAGTAGTAGGTCGTGGACGTAGTAGTAGTAGTAGTAGTAGTAACGATGGAACCACAAAAGTAGAAGACGAAGATGAGAAAAAGATTAGCAGTAGAAGAAAGAAGTAGAAGTAGCCAACCAAAAAACACAAACAGTAGTGTACTAACGAAGTAGTCGTAGTACGTACGTACGTCGTAGTAGTAGGATCGTAGTCGACGTCGTCGTCGTAATCGTAGTACAGAAGTAGTAGAAGTGGGAGTCTAGTAGGCGACGTAAGACAAGGAGACCGTCGTAAATTAGTCGCAGTCTGGTCGTCGAAGTAGAAGAAGTAAGAAGTAGTAAGATGACGTCGTCGTCGTCGTCGTCGACGTCGTCGTGACGTCGACGACGAATTAAGTAGTAGTAGTATGTATTATTAGTAGTAGTCGAAGTAGAAAGTCGTAGTCGTAGAAGTGGTAAGTCGTCGTCGTAGTAGATAGTAGCTTAGTCGTAGTCGTAGTATACTAGTTAGCAGTAGTAGCTGTAGTAGTCGTATGTTAAGTCGTAGTAAAAAAAAAAAAAACAAAGTAGTTAAGTAGTTAGTAGTAGTAGTAGACGTATGTAGTAGTTATTAGCAGAAGTAGTAGTAGTAGCAACACGTCGATCCGTCGACGTCGTCCCAGACAGCGAACCCTCGGGCAGTCGTAGTAGAAGTCGTAGTATTCGTCGTCGACAGAAGACTGACGTATTAGTAATAAGACACGTCGATCCAGTAAAAGTCGTAAGACGTTATTCGACGAAAAGTAAAACGAAGAAAGACGTAGTATTATAAGTCGACGTCGAAGATCACGTCATAGTCGTAGATCGCCGTAGATTCGACGACGAATAGTAGACGACGTCCGAAGAACAATCGGTAGTCTCACGAAGTATAATTAAGTAGAAGAAGAAGTAGATTAGAAAGTAGTAGTAGCAGGAGTCACAGTAGCAGGAGGAGGATGAGGAGGAGGAGGAGGGCGGGATTTCGGCTTGGGACAGCACCTGCCGTGGGAGCCGCCTTGTCGGCCTCAAGCGCGTCCAAAGTGGCTCAAGACCCAGATCCCTTCGCGTCGTGATCAAACATTTCTACGGGTTTGTTGTTTGCTATTCCTGGGCTCTGGGGGTCCCCATTGGGCCCCATGACTGTCGAACATTACTCAGGACGAAACGTCGGTCCTAGGAGTGCACGTTGTTCACAATTACCCTGCGACGTACCCAACCCATCGGCACCAAAGGATAATCTAAGGTGTGCCGCCAATATTGTGACAGCATCACTGCAAGAGACGGTGCACGGCTGATATCTACATCGTGCAAAGCGTGCGTGGCCGACTCGCAGAACAGAGGTACAAAAGGCCAGAAGACTTTGTGTTGGGAAGGAGAAGGCAAAAGGAAGACACCGGGGTGGAAGAACAATCACCTCCGCAGAAGCAGCGAGATGATGCAGCATGTCCCCCCCTAGCAACCCTCGAAAGTTGCTACAGTTTCACGAGGCCCCCTGGCCTCAGCAGCCCTCGAAAGTGGCGACAGTTCTACACTTCGCAGCCCCCAAGAGGCCCAAGAGGGATGGCGATGTACCGTTTGGGTCCGCGTGGGGCCCCACTGTGCTGGCTCCCCCAGCAGACCTCGGAAGTGGCGACAGTCTACGTCGCAGCCCCCCCCAGGGATGGCGAGATACCATTTGTGTCCGCGTGGGGCCCCACTGTGCTGGCTCCCCCAGCAGCCCTCGAAAGTGGCGACATTTTCACAGTTCGTAGCCCCCGAGAGGGATGGCGAGGCACCGTTTTGGTCCGCGTGGGGCCCCACTCTGCTGGCTCCCCCTGCAGCCCTCGAAAGTGACGACAGTTTCACAGTTCGTTTCCCCCAGGGGTGGCGAGGCACGGATTGGGTCCGCGTGGGGCACCCACTGTGCTCGCGCTCCACCAGCGGCCCTCGAAAGCGGCGACAGTTGCACACTTCGCAGCCCCAAAGAGGGTTGGCGAGGTACTGTTTAGGTCTGCGGGGGGCCCTGCTTTGCTGGCTCCACCAGCAGCCCTCGAAAGTGGTGACAGTTTCACACTTTGCAGCCCCCGAGAGGGAAGCGAGAGGAGAGAGCCGAGAGGAGAGCGGGGGGGAAGGAGAAGGAGGCGAAGGGGAACGGCGACCCCACGGCTCTATTCAAAACGAGAACCCAACCAGGGCAGGGCTGGGACAGGTCATGAAGTCGGGGCTGTGGGGAGGCCCCCAAGACCAGCCGGCGAGGGCCTCTCCCAAGGCACCAGACTGTCTCCGAGGCTTGAACTTACACCTGCCCACCCCCTGGGGAGCCGACGCCCCGGGGCATCAGGATGCAGTGCGTATGGATATGCTCGGGCTCGGGGGGGGGGGTCTCGGGGGGGGGGGTAATGCCGAATGTGATCCATCTGCCCCGGAGGTCCCGACCGGTTCCCCGGGGGCAGTTTTTTGTTTAGTTTTTTTTGTTAGGGCCCCGGTGCCCGATAAAACGGGTCCCAGGAGCCGAGGTCGAGGAAGACCGCGGGGATCGAGGCAAACCGCCGGGACCTCTCCCCGGGTGCGTTGCCATGACCTTGCGGCGGATCTAGCCGTGGCGACGAGGGCCTCCCCACAGGCCCCCGAAGGCGAAAACGAGTCCATGGTAGCGGTATCGGAGGAGGAGGAGGAGGAGAAGGAGAAGGAGGAGAAGGAGGAGGGGGAGAAGGAGGGGGAAGAGGAGGAGGAGGAGAAGGAGGAGCAGGAGGAGGAGGAGGAGGAGGAGAAGGAGGAGGAGGAGGAGCAGGAGGAGGAGGAGGCGGAGGAGGAGGAGGAGAAAGAGGAGGCGGAGGAGGTCGGTGCCTTTCTCCTCCCCCACCTCGGGTGTCACAGCCGGCGGCCAGTGCCCGTACACGTGCGACGAGCCCAAGGACTGTTTGCTTTCGGAGTGGAGCGATTGGACGGCGTGCAGCTCGGACGGCCCTGGCGGCCAGAGGTGCGCCCTAAGACTCTCTGTAGTCGTCGTGCGTCGTCGTCGTCGTCGTCGTCGCCACCGCCGCCGCCGCCGCCGCCGCCGCCGCCGCCGCCGTCGTCGTCGTATGTCGTCGTCGTATGTCGTCGTCGTCGTCGTCGTCGTCGTCGTCGTCGTCGTCGTCGTGTGTCGTCGTATGTCGTCGTCGTATGTCGTCGTCGTATGTCGTCGTTGTATGTCGTCGTCTGTCGTCGTCGTCGTCGTCGTCGTCGTTGTCGTCGTCGTCGCCGTCGTCGTCGCCATCGTCTCCCTTCTTCTTCTTCTGTAGTCTCCTTATTCTTCTCGCATCTCCCTCCCTCCTCGTCGTTCGTCTTACTTCGGATGCAACTCCTTGGACATCTAATTCAGCCTCGACGCTGATACATCCCGCTTAATTAGTCAGGCTTGACCCCACTTGATCGGATGCCATCCTGGGCTTAATCCGCCTGGTCCGGCTTCATGGCCCCTTCATCGGGCTTAATGGCAAACGTTCTGTCGAAGTCCTCTTGGGATTTGCATCCCAACTCCTCGCCGCTCCTCCCACGTCATCTCTTTTCCTCCTCCCTCCCGCCGTCTCTGCGCCACGCCCCCACCACCCAAGGCGGACTTGACGGGCCTCGAGACGGCCCCGAAGAGCCTTCCGAGAATGGCGATTTCGCCATGGGCATCATCACAAGTCACACGTTCCTAACATAATATCCGAATCATTATTCTAAGCGCTTCGCATACGCCCCTTCAGGGAGACGCAGCTGCTCTCCAGCACCCGACCCGGTAGCTGGAAAGCCGCTGAGAACCGATGACATCGTCAGAAAACCTCGAACTTCGATTCGGGTCGATGTCTCCCCCTAATGTTGCCCCTCGTGAGCTTGAGGAAGGGGCGGACGGGGGGAGTTGTCCCATCGTCAATCTCCCTGCTCCACTCTCCTCCTCCTCCTCCTCCTCCTCCTCCACCTTCCGCGCTTCGCCTCCTCTCTGATTATCCTCCTTCTCGTCCCAAGTTCTTTTCCTCCTTTCACTTCCTCCTCGTCTCCTCCTCGTTCCCTTTCATGTTCCTCTTCTCCTGGTTCTCATAATCGTCATCGGAGTTTCCGCGTTTTCTTCATCGTAGTCCCGCGCGCTTGTTCTCGCGAAGGCGAGGAGTATGTTCTGGTGAGCGCTGCCGCCTGTTCTGGTGACGGGGGACTGTTCTGGGGAGCGTGTTCGCGGCACGCCCGTTTCGTGTTCTCGGGACGTTCGGGCCGATCGCGGTACGGTCGCCACCCCTCATCAAGACCGTTGACGCCATGATTTTTTCATGACGTGGACCCGTTGGCGGTCTCGGCCCATTCCTCGGGACCAGTGTTTCATCCTGAGGTGTTTCGCGAGGGTCCCGGGGCTCCCAGAGGCCGAACACGCGAAACGCCTCGCCGCATTGCTTGTTTCACTGCGCGAGGAGACCTGGTCCCCCCCTCGCGCGCGCGCGGAGGGGCCGAAGAGCAGGTACCGCAAGCGGCGCGTGGACCAGGAGCCAGAGAGGGAAGGGAAGCCGTGCTCGGGCACCCTGCAAGAGGCGCGGGCCGTCGTCGTCGTCGTCGTCGACGACGTCGTCGTTGTCGTCGTCGTTGTCGTCGTCGTCGTCTTCGTCGTCACCGCTGCCGTCGCCGCCGCCGTCGCCGTCGCCGTTGCCGTCGCCGTCGCCGTCACCGTCGCCGTCGCCGTCGCCGTGGCGGGCCGCCGTGAGATTTCGCCGCGTCGCCACCCGTTGCCGCCTCGTTGCCGCCCATTTGGGGGGTCCGTCGAGATTTCGCCGCGTCGCCGCCAGTTGTTGCCTCGTTGCCGCTCCATTGCCGCGCACTTGGGGCAGTTCGTCGAGGTTTCGCCTCGTCGCCGCCTCGTTGTCGCCTCGTGGTTTCTCACTTGCGGGGTTCGTCAAGGTTCGCCGCGCCGCCGCTCGTTGCCACCTCGTTTCTGCATCGTTACCGCCCACTTGGGGGTCCCGTCGAAGTTTCGCCGCGTCGCCGTCCGTTGCTGCCTCGTTGCCGCCCACTTTGAGGGGTCAGTCGATGTTTTGCTTCGTAACCGCCCGTTGCCGACTCGTTGTCGCCCACTTGGGGGGTCCGTCGAGGTTTCGCCGCGTCGCCGCCTGTTGCTGTCTTGTTGCCGTCCACCGCGCTTACCGGGGCCGTTCAAGGTTGCAACACAAAGCTTTGCACCACTTGGCCAGCACCGCACAGCTTGCAGCACGTTGATTGCATCACATAGCCCACACATCCACAGTACAATAAGCTGTTGTTTGGTGTCTTTCTTTGCTGACACTGTATGCAAATGAGGGGCGGCGGACTTTCAGATGTGATCGAGCATGAATGCGTCTGGCACGCGTGCGTTTGGCATGTGCTTTCGCGTGCGTGGGACCATGAAGACGGCTGATTCTTCACACGTAAATGCACACATCATCTTAGCACGACCTACACGTCGTATCACAGAAACGCACAACGAAGCACGGCATAACACATATTCGCATACCATCGCATACTACGCCAGTGTATTGCAGACGTGTCAGAATGCAGGCCACCCAAATGGGGCTGAAGTACTTAGATGGGTCGGAGGACCCCGCCGCACCGCCGATACATCGGCGATGCGGCGCGGTCTGGAGTTAGATTTTCGCCGTCCCGACGCCGCCAGTGTATCGGCGATGCATTTCCGATGCGGTGTGATCCTCGAGCCCCATCTGCTCTGGTCCCCTTTGGGAAGCCTCGACATTGCGAAGGATTGTAGTTGCCTGGAGAGTCTGCTCCGTGATTCGCTCTAGGATGCCGTGGTGCTTCGGCCCCAGCCCGCGGTACCCCCGCAGGGCGCGCAGGGCGGGTCGCCTCCGCGTCTGCGTCGAGCTGCTCTCCGGGCTCGTGGGTCCCCCGAGTTTCGCGACGTGGGCCCCCGGAGCTCTGGACCCCGTCCCCCCCCCCCTGGGGTCCATGTTGGATCCGATCGATCCGACCTGGCATCGATTCTGGCTGGCCCGGTGCTTGCGTGTCGCTGCTGTGCATCCTGGCGCGGCCGATCCGATACTAATCCGACTCTAAGCATCGTCCAGCCGATCCCCATCCCCATTGGGCCATGGTATCTCAGCCCCACAAGCTCACCCCCAGGTGGGGACAGGTTACGCGAAACTCTAAGGCAGCATCATATTTTCTCGCCTGGGGGGTTTGAGCCAGCCCGTTGGCCGAGGCCATGCCTGTGCGGAAAAACTCGTTCCAGAAACACGTATCCGCATCCGCGGCCTCGCGGGCCGGGCCCCTGGGCCGCGACCCCGCGGGTACGGGGCGTTTCTCGCGAATGCCCCGCGCGGACTGCATCCCGACCGCGAGGGCGCGGATATGCATACGTTCGTCGCTCGTGAACAACGCTGCCCGGACTCCGTGCCGATGTGGCTCGACCCGACGCGCGCTCCGATCTCGACTCCCGTTGCCCGACTCGACCCCGTCGGATCCCGTTCCCCACCTGCGCGGCCTCCCCGCCGCGGGCCGCTCCGCCGAGACCGAGCGCTCCTGGCCGCCTTGCCCTCTCGCCGGCGCCCCCGACAGACCCTTCAGGAGCGGTAAAAGGACGTACATGTACATGAATCCACGCTGGTTTCGAGAGTTCGCATTGCGCAAATGTTCGTATAACGCGGCCGGTCTCGCGGATCAAGGGGCCGTGTTCATGTACATAGCTGGGCGCGTACGTCCTTTGTGGGCTCCCTAACCCTCCCGGCCAGGCGCCGGCACTCGCAGGGTGGGCCATTGTCGCCCAGCGCGTTCCACTACCCGGAGAGTGCCTCCTCGCAAACGTCCGAACAAACTGGGTATTCTTCGATGTAGTACACGCAGATCCTCCGCGGCGGATCCGGGCCATTTGCGAGTAGTTCATCTGCGAGTAGTGGAACGCGCTTGTCCACATCGGGTGCCGGGCGCTCCGGTCGGCGAGGCGCAGCAGTACTCTCGCAATCCGCCGGGAGTGGTCGGTGGCGGAATCTGGAGCCTGCCCTCGCCGGGCAACGATGCGGGCAGCTTGATGGGCGGCGGGGGCAGGGTTCGGCATGCGTCGAACACGTGGCGAGATCCGAAGCCTATCCCCCGCCTGCCGTCGATTCGGGAGAAGCGATGGTTGGTGGGGGTAGGGTTCGCTTCGTTCGTCCTAGCATGCGCTGGGCGTTTTTATTACCGCTTTTTTGACTCGAAGTCTCGGAACTCATTTCTTAGCGTGTTCTGGTTCCATCAAAAACTTGAAACGCTAAAGGAACGATTCGTTTCCTCTTAACCAAAAAAGGCAAACATTAAACAAGAAACAAACACAGCGTTTTGTGATCGTGTTTTTAGTCATCGTTTTGCCGATCGGCGCGGGCCCTCGCACCCCCCCCAATGGAGTAGATCTTGACTGTTTTGGGCTCCTCTGTCAAGCAGGTGCAGTCTGCCCCATAATGGACACATTGTTGCAAACAGTCGCGCTAAGCAGAGGTCCGGAGCAATACCCCACCCCTTTCCCCCCCTTCCGCCAAATGTCGAAACGCCGAATAAGAAAACGCTGACTTTCACGTCAGTTGATTGCGTTGTTCAATATTGCCATCTACGACGTCCTCAGTCCATTCTCCTTCGTCTAGTCCCTCCATTACTACTCGTATATTATCCTTTTGCTCTTCCCCGGCCTTCGCTGCTGACTTCGCGGGGCTCCAGGCCTGTTTCGCGCCCATGTTAGATCGTTCTTAGTTTTGTTTGTTTGTTTTTTATATGAGCGCGAAGCTGGAGGAACGGGAGGCAGCAGGAACGGGAGAGTGGGAACGAAGACGGCAGGGAAGAAAAGTAGCAGCCCTCGACAGGAAAGTAAACACAACGCTAACACAAGTAATGATCCACATCGACTGGGCTCAACACGCAGAAAAGCGATCACGAAACACGCTAAAAGAACGTTGCGTTCTTTTCAGTCCGGAAGTCAGTCTGCTGGATGCCTGGGTCCTCCTCCGGCCGTGCCGCCCCCCTCCCCCGAGGCGACGGGGTGCGGAGTCACCGAGGCCAGGCCCTGCGAGTTCGCGGAGTGGGGCGACTGGTCCAATTGCAGCGTGGACCTCGGGGTTGGGGAGGGGAGATGATGATGATGATGATGATGATGATGATGATGATGATGATGATGATGATGATGATGATGATGATGATGATGATGATGATCATGCTGATGATGATCATGATGATGATGATGATGATGATGATGGTCATGATGATGATGATGATGAT
>CAUYUJ010015454.1:123919-167452 GCA_963575745.1 Prorocentrum cordatum
GTTAATGATGATAATGATGCTGATGATGCTGATGATGATTAGGCTGATGATAATGATGATTATGATGATGATGCTGGTGATAATGCTCATCATCGTGCTGATGATGCGAAAGAGCGTGTTCTACCGCTGCTGGCGGAAAATCGGGGGGGGTCACTACCGGTTCGAACCCCTCCCCCCCCCCCCTCCGGAAATTCGGGGGGGGTCACTACCGGTTCGAACCCCTCCCCCCCCCCATCCCAGTTCATCATGAAAAGGGGGGGGGGTCACTACCGGTTCGAACCCCCCCCCCCCTCCGAACTCGAAAACTGGGGCGGGTCACTACCGGTTCGGACCCCCCCCCCCTCGAAAACCGAGGGGGGGTGCGGACAGTGGTGGGGACGGTGGTGGTGGGGACAGTGGTGAGGGGACAGCGGGACAGTGGTGGGGACAGTGGGACAGTGGTGGGGACGGTACTGGTGGGGACAATGGTGAGGACAATGGTGGAAACAGTGGGGACAGTGTGACAGTTGTGGGGACGGTGGTGGTGGGGACAGTGGTGTGGGGACAGCGGGAATGTGGTGGAAACAATAGGACAGTGGAGGGTACAGAGGTGGTGGGGACAGTGGTGAAGGCGGTGGCGAGGACGGCGGTGGGACAATGGGACAGAGGTACAGTGGGGACAGTGGTGGGGACAGTGGGGACAGTGGTGGGAACAGTGGGACAGTTCAGTGGTTCGAACCAGTAGTGACCCCCCCCTCCGAATTTCGAGGGGGGGGGGGGGTTCGAACCTGTAGTGACCCCCCCCGGTTTTCGAGTTCGAGGGGGGGGGGGGGAAGGGTTAGGGGAGGGTGGGAGTTTTGCCGGGGGAAGGGGGGGGGGTCCAGCAGGGGGGGGGATTTTCGGAGGGGGGGGGACCCCCGGGTTCCGGAGGAAAAGGGCGGCAATTTTCGACACTAAAGCGGCGGTGGATCACGCTCTCTCGATGATGCTAATGCTACTTCTGATGATGATGATGATGCTGATGATGCTGCTGATACTGATCATGCTGATGATGATGATGATGATGGTGGTGGTGGTGGTGATGATGATGATGATGATGCTGATGATGATGATAATGATGATGATGATGATGATGATGATGATGCTACTACTGCTGCTGCTGCTGATGATGATAATAATACTGCTGATGATGATGATGATGATGGTGATGACGATGATGATGAGGATGATGAGGAGGCGGAGGAGGATGATGATGACGCTGATGATGATGCAGCTGATGCTGATGATGAGGAGGAGGAGGAGGTCGAGGAGGAGATGATGATGATGATGATGATGATGATGATGATGATGATGATGATGATGATGATGGTGATGATGATGATGATGATGCTACTGATGGTGATGAGGACGATGATCATGCTGCTGCTGATGATGATGGTGGTGTCGATGTTGATGATGATGTTGATGATGACGAGGATGATGGTGATGACGGTGATGACGAGGAGGATGATGCTGCTGTTGCTGATGATTATGGTCATTGTGAAGCTCATGATGATAATGATGATAATGATATGATGATGCTGATGAAGATGATGATGATTATTGTGATGATGATGATGATGATGATGATGATGATGATGATGATGATGATGATGAGGATGATGATGATGATGATGATGATTTTGATGATGATGATGATGATGATGATGATGATCATGGTTGGTGCTCATGATGATTCCAGATGCTGTTGTCGGTGATGATGATGCTCATCATCATGCTAATGATGATGCAGCTGATGCTGATGTTGATGACGATGATGATTATGATGATGATGCTGATTCTGACGATTATGAAGCTGCTGATGCTGCTGATGATGCTGATGATGCTGATGATGAGGAGGAGGAGGTGGAGGAGGGGGAGGATGATGATGATGATGATGATGATGATGATGTTGATGATGATGATGAGGATGCTGATGATGATGCTGATGATGATGCAGCTGTTGATGATGAGAGGAAGATGATGGGGAGGAGGAGGAGGAGGAGGTCGATGCGGCGATGATGACGATGATGATGACGATGATGATGATGATGATGATGATGATGATGATGATGATGATGATGATGATGATGATGATGATGCTGACGATGATGATGATGACGACGATGATGATGCTGATGGTGTTGATGATGATGCTGATGCTGCTGATGATGATGACGATGCTGATGATGATGATGATGATGGTGACGATGATGATGCTGATGATGATGCTGATGATGATGCTGATTCTGATGATGCTGATGCTTGTGCTGATGATGATGAGGATGATGATGATGCGGATGGTGCGGATAATGCTGCTGCATCTGTTGTTGATGATGCTGCTGATGATTATGTCGATGCTTATGAGATGATCATGATGGTGGTGGTGGTGGTGGTGATGGTGGTGATGATGGTGATGGTGCTGCTGCTGATGATGATGCAACTGATGATGATGATGCTGATGATGAAGATGGCGTTGATGCTGACGATGCTGATGATGATGCTGATTCTGCTGCTGATGTTGCTGCTGCTGATGATCATGATGCTGCCGACGATGATGTTGATGCTGATGCTATGATGATGACGATGCTGATGCTGATGATGCCGATGATGGTACTGCGGCTGATTATGCTGATGCTGCTGATGATGTTGATGACGATAATGGTAATGATGATGATAATGATGATGATGCTGATGCTGATGCGGCTGCTGTCGCTGATGATGCTGATGCTGATGATGATGATGATGTCGATGACGAGTGCGATGGCGATGTCGATGGCAACGATGATGATGGTGATGGTGATGGTAATGATGATGATGATGCTGATGATGAAGATAATGATGATGATGATGATGATGATGATGATGATGATGATGATGATGACGATGATGATGATCATGATGATGCTGATGCTGATGCTGATGCTGATGCTGATGCATATGCTCATGATGCTGATGCTGATGATGCTGATGCTGATGCTGATGCTGATGATGCCGATGCTGATGCTGGTGGTGATGATGATGCTACTGATGATGATGTTGATGATGCTGACGATGAGGCTGCTGCTGATGATGATGCTGTTTGTGGTGATGATGCTGATGATGATGGTGACGTTGATACCGATGATGCTGCTGATGATGATGATACTGCTGATACTGATAGTAGAGCTGATGCTGATGATGCTGCTGCTGATGATGATGCTGATGATGATGATGATGATGTTCCTGATGTTGATGATGTTTATGATGATCACGATGATGATGATGATGATGATGATGATGATGATGATGATGATGATGATGATGATGATGATGATGATGATGATGATGATGATGATGATGATGATGATGATGATGATGATGCTGATGATGAGATGATGATGATGATGCTGATGCTGATGATGATGATGATGATGATGATGATGATGATGATGATGATGATGATGATGATGATGCTGATGCTGATGCGATGATGATGATGATGATGATGATGATGATGATGATGATGATGATGATGATGATGATGATGATGATGATGATGATGATGATGATGATGATGATGATGATGATGATGAGGCGGAGGCGGAGGTGGCTGCATCAGAGAAGGCGGTTGGTGGTCGGGTGTCGCCCTTCCCCCCACCGATTTAAACGCCCAGAGATCTTCCGAACAGGACACTGAGACAGAAGACCGAGCCCCCTGTCGTGGGCGTACCTAGCACATCGACGGCAGAATCCTATTCAATCTCTAACACATCCGAAACGAGCTTGTATCGTTGGATATACGCTTCTCGCTGCCAGGCTACATGCTCGTGCTGCTTGGCTCCTTGCTTGGCGTGCTGATCAGCATATGTATTTCCAGCTAACTGCGCGAGGCCCACGACTTGACACTGGGCCCGCGTCGCGTGCGGCCTTTACTTTCTGAAACCGAATCTCCTTCGGGCCGATGCCATTGTTCTCCACGATCAGGGCCCAGCAGCGGCCCCACGTCTCAGAATGCATCGTGCTCGTCCTCTCGGCCCAGGATGGGCCGCGCTCGAAGCCGTCGATCATGCTCTGGCAGTCGGTCCAGATGGTGAGCGGCGGGCAGGCCACCTCCAGCACGCGCCGCACTGCAACCGCCTGCAGCCATTGCGCCCCAGGCTGGGGCCCGTAGCATGCGAAGCGCAGTTCCATGTCGGGCGTCAGCTGCACGAACGAACAGCCTCCTCGCCGCAGAGCCTCGTAGCTGCCGTACAGCAGGCTGCCGTCGGTGTAGACATCGCCCGTGACGAAGCCGTCGAACTCGCCGTGGACCAGGAAGGTCTCCATCGAAGGCAAGTCCCACAGCTCGAACTCCACCGCGGGGTCGTTGGCCAACCCGCGGCCCCAGGGCTGCTCCGTGCCTGGCCAGGGGTTGGCGCCCCGCTGCACGATGTGGTGCCCCTTCACCTCGCGGCGGTGGGCCTCGTGCGTGGGGCACTCGAAGGTCCGATGCCAGTCGGTCCCTCGCGCGCCCTGGCATGCCCGGCAGGTGTCGTTCGCCGCCGCGCCCATGGGGCAAAGGCGCAGCTGCGGCCACGTGCCTCCGCACTACAGGGTGCGGACGCGCGTCTGGTGCGCCTGCGTCTAGCGCCCGCGCAAGGGACGCCTGAGGAGCGCCCGCACGGGCTCCGCGAACACGGACTGCAGGCCCAGTTTTTCGCTCCACTTCTCCAGCCAGGCGTCCTTGAGGCCCTGTTCGGTGGCCCCCTTGACGGAGTGCTGCAAGGCGTGGGGCGGCACGACCCACAAGTCCAGCACCTCCGCCCCGATGATGATGGAATGCGCCGCCTGCGTCATCCAGTCCAGCCTCGTACCGTGGCCACGAAAGCCCCGGCGGGCCCTCGTACCAGCCGCCAGGGGGACTTGGCGCGCCCCACTCGCAGCACCCACTTCTTGCATTTCGCCTGCAGCTCGGGGATGAGCTCTGGCTGGCTGTCAGTCTCCCGCCGCGCCTGCGCCCAGGCCAGAATCGGCGCCGAGTTGACCAGCGTGCCTGGGTCCACGTCGTCCGCCGGCAGGGCGAGGAGCATAGATCTGCCTTTGGTGTTGCCCTGGAGCGAGGCCGCGACCGACTGCCGCAGCTCGCCGAGCTTGGTATCTGTGCTCGTCCCTAGTCCAAATCTGGGGGGGGGATACGTTCGTGGGGCTAAGTCCGCCTGGTCGGGAGCTGCAGCAGGAGAATGTTCCCGTGTACTTTTGGCTCAAGAAAATGAAGCTGCTTCACCGCTCTTCCACAATCCTTTTGGTTGAGGGCTGAAACATGGTAGCGCGGAGCCGGGTGCAGTTCCGCAGCCGAGGAATCATTGCGCGAGTCTAGCAGCGGAGCGACGTCGTGATGGAGCGTCAGCTGCTACAGCAGCAGCAGCAGCAGCAGCAGCAGGTAGCGGACCTACTGGCCACGGTGCAACAGCTGCAGCAGCAGCAGCAGCAGCAGCAACAGCAACACCAAGCAGCAGGACTGGCAGCTCAGCAGCAGCCATATCGCGTTGCCCAGCGCTTCGAGGGAGTGCTGGACGCGAAGATCATATGGAAGGTCAAAGCAGTTCGACGGCTCAAAGAGCGCATGGTCGACCTGTGAGCTTCACTGGCGAGCGTATATGGTGGCGAACGACAAGCGTTACAAAGACTTGCTCGAGAAGCTAGATCAAGACCTTGGACCAGCTGGACGACGCCAAGAATGCCACGATGAGCGTGGGCGATGTAGACTGGGGGGACCTGAGCACCCTGCTATACTACATGCTGGTGCTCGCGATGCCAGAAGACTCAGCGGGTGATACCATCATGTTCTACATGGAGAAGGTGGTCAAGCGTGGAATCTCCTGAAGGGCGAGTACGCACCCAATGAGCCTGGTAATGTCGTGGCGCGTCTGAGGCAGCTCATGTCTACCCAGTTCGTGACGAACGCAGACGTGGCCAAGGAGATCGAGAAGCTGGACCTAGAGACCAGCAAGTATGAGAAGGCGGCCGAGGAAAGCTGAGCGACAACATCAAGAAGGGGATCTTGCTCGGCGCGCCCCAGAACGAACACGACTTGCAGAAACATGTTTTCCGCAACTTGCGGAACCTGGCCACCTACCTCGACGTGGAGAACGAGGTGCTGAGCGCCCTGAAGGCCCAGCGCAGCTTTGACGACGACTCGATGGAGATCGGCGCGCTGAAGGAAGAGCCGAAGGGAAAAAGGAAAAGGCAAGGGCGACAAGGACAACTATAATGACAATACTAAGAACAAGTGCGAACCGAATGCGAAGGGCAACCCGAACCATTCGAGGAAGTGGCGCAGTCACTGCGAGAAACCGAACCACGTCAAGGACGACTGCCGTAAGTTCATGCGAGAGAACGAGGCCAATGCGGGGGCCAAGCATCAAGCCAATGACGAGGAGAAGCAGCGCCGTGCCATGGCGGCAGCACTTGCCGCAGGTGGTGGCATGCTCCCTGCAGGACTTCCCCCTCCACCTGGGTGCGACGGCGCTGGTCAGCGCTCGCGGCACCTCACGCACCGCGCGGTGTGCAGGGAGCCGCAGTTGCCCGTCCCGAATACATCGGGAGCAGCCTCGACAGCGAGCACGATCCCGGCGGTGCCAACTGGCATGCGCGGGATCAACGGCCCCCTCGCAGGGCAGGACCCGATCAAGCCGAAGTATATAGATATATATATATATATATATATATATATATATATATATATTCGCCCTGTCGGTTGAGCACTCGAGGCCGAGGGCGAGGTCGGCGGAACCCGGTGGATCGAGGCGCAGCGCGAGCGGTGACAGCGTTTGTGTCTCAGGCATCCGCGGGGTCAGAGGGGTCATGATAGACTCTGGGACCCAGATCACAGCGTTCCCCTACGACGTGCTGAAGGGCAAGGGCTACGTGCTCGCCAAGTCGGGCATCCAAGCTGCGGGCCATCGACGGCACGGAGGTGCAGCACTACGGCAAGACGGACGTTCGGCTGACGACGGGGCAGGACGTGATCCAGATCTCGGCGGGGGCTGCCGACGTGGAGTTCCCCGTGATGCCCACTGACGCGATTGCGAAGCAGGGCAAGTCGGTGATCCATTCTCCCTTGGGAGACTGGATTGTGGGCTGCCCGATCTCACCCCGGCGTCGGCAAACAAGATTAAGCTGAGGAAGGATCGTGGCGCGTGCTACCTGGAGTACGACGAGCTGCTGGGCGGCTCCTCCGAGGGCGAGCGGGCTGCGCGCGTGGCGAGCATCGGCGAGCTGGGCGAGAGCGTCGGCGGGCTGGGCGAGGTCGTCGGCGAGCAGCTGGGCGAGGAGCTGTACCTCAGCGCGACGCGCAAGACCTTGCGCGCCCGGGTCCCAGCCGCCGAGGCCCGACAGCAGCTGCCGACGGCGCTCGGCCCAGACCCCAGCGAGAACGTCACCTTGAATGTGAAGACGCTCGCGAGGCCTGGACGGCCCTCGGACGAGGAGAGGCGAGCTCGCGCAGTGCATCATCTCCCTTTCAGGCCTCGGTGCAGCGACTGCGTCATGGGCTGCGCGAGGGGCGCGCCTCGCGACGTGAGCACGCAGCCGAAAGGCGACGACGAGTACCCTGTCGTGGAGATGGACTTCTTCTACGTGGCCACCGACGAGATAGCTGAGAAGTACCCCGTGGTGAACGGCTACGTCGTGAAGGTCGTCGACTTCAGGGAGCTGGGGCACGGGGGGCGTGGGGGGCTGCCCGCGATCCTGAACGTCGCGTGGCTGCAGGTCCAACGCCTCGGGCACGCTCTTCGGCTCCGAGCACATGGGGGGCTACAAGGCGCACTGCGTGGCCAAACTCATTGACAACTGGAGCCGCGCGACTGTGATTCTGCTCGCGGACGGCGAGAATGCGATCGTCGCTCTGGCGGAGCAGGTGAAGAAGCTCAGGTCGCGCTCTACGATAGCGCGGCATGGCCCAGCGTACTCATCCAAGAGCACGGGGCGCATCCTTGCCAGCAGCGGAGCAGCTGCGGGACTACTCCGCACGTTGCGGTTTCCACTCGAGACCAAGCTGGGCTGCAAGCTCGAGCTCTCGGACTCCATCCTCGCCTTCCTCGCCAGCGCGGTCGGCTGGTGCATCGCGAGGTTCCAGCCGAGGAGCCGCGGATGATCTAGCTACAAATACCTCTTCGGCCACGAGTACGCGGGCGAGGTGGCGGAGGTCGGCGAGCAGGCGTGGTGCCGCATCGCGGCTCGAGTCGCAGCGGGCCAGGGGAAGTTCGAGGCACGCTTCGCGAAGGGCATCTGGGTGGGCAAGTCGGAGTTCGACGACCAGCGCCTGGTGGTCGACCTGCAGCGCGGCCTCTTGAAGGTCCGTGTGGTCCGCCGCGTGCCTGAGGAGTTCCGCTGGAACGCTGAGCTCGTGAAGCATATCGACGTCGCACCTTGGGCCCCCGTGCCTGAGCGAGCGAGGTCGAGCATCAGGAAGTTTATGTATATCACAGAGAACATGTTGAACACGCACGGCCCGACGGACAACTGCCCGAAGTGCACTTGCGGACGGGGCCAGCGCAGTGAGCAGTGCAGGTAGCGCTCCGAGACCATCGCGCAGGAGAGGCTCGAGGCGAAGCTCGCGGAGGAGGCTAGGGGCGGGGCTGCCCCAGGCACTCCAGCGGCGCCGGGGCCAGCGCCCCAGGCTCCTCCGCGCGTGCCTGCCGACGCGCAGGCGGCGGCCTCGAGTCCAGCGGCGGCAGCGTCCTCGACAGCGCTCGCGCCAGTCGCGGCGCCTGCGACCCCAGGGATGGACACGGGCGCGCCTAGGGCACTGGCGCAAGACCCCGTAGCAGAGACTTCAGCCGAACAAGCGACAGATGATCGGTGCTATGGTGCAGGCATCCGAGGTCGTGGTCACCGCGGGCCTCTCAGTCTGCGGGCTGGCGGTCTGCGAAGATGACGACGACCAGGAAGAGGGCCCGCTCTGGGGCCCGATGCCGAGGGCTGAGGAGGGGTGTGAGGGCCTGTGCGAGGCGCACGTAGGCCGCTGTGCCTACCGACGCGACCATGCTGGACAGTGCGCGTGCAGGCGCCAAGAAGCTCAATCCAGACGCCGAGGTCGTGGCGAGCCTGTGCGCGTTGTGGTCGAGCAGGAGGGCGCGCGAGCAGCCCGACTGGAACCTCGACCCGAACTTGCCCGATCCGACGGTGCAGATCCATTGCGATTACTACGCGGGCGAGCCCCTCGACGAGGATAAGTAGCAGAAGGGCAAGGCGGACGAGCTCCAGGCCATGGCCGACCACGGCGTCTACCGCAAGATCCGCATCGCGGACTGCGTGCCTGGTGGCAAGCACGTCGGGGGATTCCGCATCGCGCGCGAGAAGGCTGGCGAGGTGTGCTGGCGCTTCGTGGCGACGGAGGTGGCCCACCAGCACCGTGAGGATTGTATAGTCTGTTATGTTGGTAGACTGCAGGTTAAGCGTAGGGAAGTGGGGGCTTTGCCTTAGCCATTTTGGGTCCGTAGTCGTTGGCTCGAGATCGAGCCAGGACTCGGGGGTCCCGGGGGGCCGCGGGGCGGCCAAAACCGCAGCGTCCTGCACCGCCAGCTCTGGGAGCGGGTGTGCGGACGTGGCCGGCGCCACCAGCCTCGTGGCGGGCGTGCGGGCCAGCGGTGCCATGGCCGTGGGCTTCCTCGGGGCGCATGCCGTGATCTTGGCGGTTGGTGGGGCGTTCTCGGCCCAAGGGGCGATGGGTTGGTGGCTTCTTGGCCGCGCGAGGGACGCAATGTCCCCAGCGCCGGCGCCGCCATCTCAGCCCGGGCCGAAACTCCGGCCCGCGGGCGGCGGGGGGCATGGCAAGGGGCGAGCTCCGCCCGCCAAGCCTGCGCCTGCGGGAAGGAAGGGGCGAGGGCCGCCGGCCAAACCTCCTGGGGTCACCACTGCCACAACCACGACGACGACCACGCCGCCGACGACTACGACGACACCTTCGCAGCCTGGCCCGAGCCGCGAGCGCGGGGGCGAACCCGCAGTTAGCCCAGCCGCGGCCTGGCCCGCAGGCCCCATTTCCACTACGACTGGCGTCGGCCGCGCGCGCGGGGGCGGACCTTCGGGTAGCCCAGCCGCGGCCGAGCCAGCGGGCGGGTCGGGTGCCAAGGGCGGTCCCAGTAGGGAAGAGCCACGCACCCCGCCCACGCATCCTGGGAGACCCGGCGAGGCATCAGGCCAGCCGACGGGGTCCCCGGGCACCTACGGGCCCGGCGAGGCAGCGCTGAGCTTCGACCCGCTGCGCTTCAGCTGGCTGGTTGCTGGCTGGTTGGCCTGCTGCGCGTTGGGAGCAGAGTGCCGACATCGCCGCATGGAGGCTGAGCTGGCCGAGAAAGGCACCAACCTGCAGCTTTGGGCGACCGAGGCGCTCGACGCCGGGGAGAAGCTGGCCGAGGCCCGGTCGCGGTGCACTGCTCTGGAGGCCGTGCGGTCTCGCGCCGCCGAGGGAGCCGAAGCGTGGCGCCAGGCGTATACGAAGGAGGCGACTCGCCGGCAGGAGGCGGCACGGCGACAGAGGATGGCCGAGAGGCTCGCCCAAGGGAGGAGCCAGGCGTGCGAGTACGAGCGGGCGCGCAGATTCCGTGCCGAGGAGGCCTTGGCGGGGAGCCGCGCGGACGTCGACGTCGACAACTTGTGGGCGTGGATCGACGGCCTGTTGGCATGGATCGACCGCCTGACGACCAACCTAGAGCTGGGGGCCACGATCGCTGAGAACCTGCGGGCCCGCGTCGACGAGCTCGAGGCTGCCGCAGAGACGGGGGGCGAGGCAGGAGTAGGTACCGCGGACTTTGTCACGGAGCCACGCGCCGCTGGGGACGTTGAGACCGAGCGGGCGGTCCCGCCGCCCTCGCGCGAGCCCGGCGGGGTCGCTACGACCGAGGGGGCCAGCGGCAGAGGAGGAAGAGGAGTAGGCGGCGGAGGCGAAGGAGCGGCGAGGGAGGAGGCCTTTCCGAGAGCGAGGATGAGGAGGCGGGGGAGGATGAGGAGGACCACTATCCAGGGGGAGCTCATTCCCGAGGAGCCCGAGGAGACCGGCCTCGGGGAGCATCGCGCCCTGGGCGACTCCGCGGCGTCCTCGGGCCTGGCGCCGGGAGCGGGCGACGATGGCGACGACGATGCGGGGGTGCCGGGAGGGTCAGAGATCAAACTGGTCCGCGCCCACGAGGACGTCCACGGCGCCCGGTTGCCGGCGGGTTGCTGGGGCTCCGTTGGCGCCAACGCCCGCGCCGTCGCCGAGGCCCGCGCCGGTGCCAGCATCGGCGCCCGTGCCCCCGCCGACTCTGACACCAGGGAGTACCGCAGGGGGGGGGCGCGCATGGGGTCGTGGACAGGCGCGGACGTGGAGCTCGGCGCTGTGCTCCTGGGCGACGCCGGCGCCGACGACCGCGCCGACACCTACGCCTCCGCCGTCGCCCGCGCTGGCCCCATCGCCTGCGCCCGCGCCCACGCCGAGGCCGACGCCATTTGCGACGCGCCCGCTGACGCCGGCGGCCACGACTTCGACGCCTCCGCCGGCACCGGCACTTTCGCCGCCGCCGCCGCGAGCGGCGACGCCGATGCCGGAGCTGGCGCATATCGCAACGCGGCGCCTCCGCCGCCGGCTCCGGATCTTTGGCGCGGCGCTGGCCCCGAGCTTGAAGCGCGGCTGCGCCGGCGCGCCCTGCCCCTTGAGGGGGCCGGAGGCGCGCTCACGGGGCACCGCTCTGAGCGGGCAACTGCGGAGGCGGCGGGTCGGGCGCTACCGGAGGCCAAACAGTACTGGTTGACGGTTGTGCCCGAGACCTGGGAGGTCGCGCCGATGGATCGCGAGGAGCCCCCCCGAGAAGTCCCGGGGGCCCTGAAGCTGGGACAGCCGCTGCTGGATGAGGCTCGCCGCCACCGCGCCGCGGGCGTGAGCGTCACCGAGGACTCGAGGAGGGCCGCGGGGTCGGACGGGGCTGAGACGGTCGTGGAGGCCGACGAGGTTTGTGACCTGGACTGGGCCAGGCTCGGCGCCGCGGGCCCCGAAGGGGGCCCCGTTCCCAGCATTGACGCCACCACCGTCGTCGACCCCGTCGTCACCGCCTGCGCCATCGTCAGCGCCGACGCCAACGCCGACGCTGACATCGACGCCGATGCACGGGCTGGCACCGGGGCCGCCTCCTGCGACTATGAGGGCCGCGATAGCCCTCTACCCCAGGCCCCTACCTGGCCCCGACCCCAGGCTTCTCGCCGCACGTACCACCACGACTACTCCTCCTCCACTTCCTTCTCCTTATCCTGTCTTATTCACCTTCTCTTTCTCTATCTCTCTCTCTCTCTCTGTCCCCCCTCCTTCATGCCTCCCCCGCCTCCTCCAATCCAGAAGTGGTGTGTGGTGGTGTGGTGGTTGGGTGGTGGTGGTGGTGGTGGTGGCGTGTGTGTGTGTGTGGTGGCGGTGGTGGTGGTGGTGGTGGTGGTGGTGGTGGTGGTGGTGGTGGTGGGTGGTGGTGGTCGTGGTGGTGGTGGTGGTGAAGGTGGCGGTGGCAAGTGCGCGCGTGCGTGGTGGGGGGGAAGGGGAGGGGGGCTGAATAATTTGAACATATTGCATTGAGGTGCCCATGTGGTGGCGTGCGGTGCCGCGCAAATCCCGTGGCTCGCGTGGCACCGCGGTTCGGGGGACCCCCCTCCTCTTGGCTCTTGATGCCTTGTGGAACATGTTGCACATGAAATACAGCATGGCACCCCGCCGAATGTCGTGCCGTGCCGTGCCGTGCGGTGTCGTGCTTCGCCTGTCTAGTGTATTGTGTAGGGTATCTTGGGAAGCTGGCTAAATTTGATTCTGGATCACCACTCCCAACGAGCAGCTCTGACTTGCGAGTTCCGCAACCATTTTTGGTTCAAAACGAATTGTATGTGATATTTGGTGCGACGACCCGTCGCCGACGATTGTATCTTTGCCGCGACTTTGTGCGGCTGCAGGATGACCAGCCAATGGGGCTACCTGCGCGGTGATTTGGCGCAGGAGGTCCCGTCGTCCAGCGAGGAATTCGACGCCTTGTTGCATGATTTCGGCGAGGATCGCAGCGAGCAGGTCGCCGCCCTCAGCCAGTGCACCAAACTCGCAGAGAAAATCGTGCCAACGGACTCGGGCGCCGACGCTGCGGACACGGACGCGGAGGAGATGCAGCACAGCACGCAGCAGCAGCAGCAGTTTGACGAGCAGCAGTTTGACGAGCAGCAGCAGTTTGACGTGTCGGGTTTGAAGCGGTCAGGCTCGAGCGCTCGGTGCTCCGAGGCGCCAGTTGGCAAGAGGAAGAAGCCCGACGACTGCGACGACTCGCAGCGCGCAGAGGATGATGAGACGGCCCCCTCAGCATCAGCGGCCCCTTCAGCATCAGGATCAGGGCCCCCTCGGCATCAGGATCAGGGCTACTTCGACAGTCAGCGGCCCCCTCAGCATCAGGATCGCGCGGTGCAGGAGTGGGCCTCGAACATCAAGATGTCCCAGATTCTGCGCGACAAGGTTCCCGAGCTCGCCGGCCTCAAGTTGAAGGTTCTCCTGCCGTGTGGAGGCATCGATGCCCCGTCGTGGGCGCTTCGCGGCCTCGGGGCGATCTCAGAGGTCGTGGGCTACTGGGACATCAAGAAGGAGTACGAGGTCTACTTGACTGAGTGTTGTGGCATTCCGCCCTCGGTCTGCTTCGCGGGGCCCCAGCGCGGCGACTTCGTCGGCGTCGACCTGGACACGATCCCAGACGCGGACATTCTGATAAGTGGACCACCTTGCCCACCATGGTCGACTATGGGCGCTCACAAGGGTTGGGACGACGTTCGTAGCCACGTGTTTGGCAAAGTGGTTGATGCCGTGATCGCCCTGGCGCACCGCGACAACAGCCAGTTCCGCGCGTTCGTCGTGGAGAACGTGATGGGCATCAACGCCGTCAAGACAGGCCAGGCCCATAGCCCCCTCGCGACCATCATGCAGAGGCTCAGGGAGAAGTTGCCAGGGGGTTGGGCCATCACTTACGAGGCCATCGACGCCAGCACCGTCGGCTTGCCACAGAGTCGCCAGCGGATCTACATCGTGGGCCGTTTCGAGTCGAAGTTCAAGAAGAAGCCCGAGTTCGCCATGGGAGACGCCAAGGTCGACGCCAAGCCTTCCTTGACCGACTTCTTGGACCAGGACCCAATTGCACCTCCAGGAGTTCCCGCATTGCGGTCCGCGCTGATGCTGAAGACAGTGGACGACAATAAGGATGCCATGACTGATAAAATGAACGACGAGGCCTTCCAGGGTATCACGGCCACATGCGACCCCACTCGTTCGATCCATGCATCGTGGGGTTTGCAGAACAGGAGCGACAATCTCGCGCCCTGCCTCGTTGCCCGCGCCACTCCCGTGTTTTTGTTTTCCCTCGGCCAGGGGCGCGATGGCCCATTGACCGTGGACCGCCTCATGACTGTATCTGAGCGGTGCAGGTTGCAGGGTTTTCCTGACTTGCGCACTCTGGTCGGCTTGACCCCTGAGCTCGCCGCATTCGGGTGCGGCAATGCGATGGCCGTTCCAGCGGTCGCTGTTGCGATCGCCTATGCGCTCCAGGGCTCAGCGGCCTCGCAGCCATCGTGAGGGCGATTCGCTGGAGGAGGATGAGGATGAGGAGAGGAGGGGAGGGTGGAGGAGAGGGGGGGGAGGATGGAGGCGGAAGGAGAGAGGAGAGAGAGAGAGAGAGAGAGGGAGAGAGATAGAGAGAGAGAGACCTCAGAGCTGCGATCGCCAATGCAATGTGCAGTCGCATCCATTTACTTGTATAGTTCTTCAGGCTTGCCACAAAGCCAGAGAAATCACCGTCATCACGTCCTCCTTTCAACGCCTCGCCACGCCTCTCCTCACCTCTCCTCTCTTCTCATTTGTGTACTGCTATGCTAAAGCTCAGTGAAACTAAGATGAAGGTAAGCTAAGCTAAGATAAACCTGAGCTAAGATGAAGCTAAGCTAAGCTAAGATGAAATAAGCTAAGCTAAGATGAGATAAGCACGCTAAGCTAAGGGGGCGTAGCTGGGGGTGCCGCGGGGCGGATGCTGGGGGGCCGCCCGGGGCGCTTTCCATCGCCCAGCCCCTTTAAGCCCAGAGAGTAATAAGCCCTCTAGGCAGAGCCTAGGTAGGGAAAACAACTGGAAGGAACGGAGAGGAGAGGAGAGGGGAAGGGGGAGGATGGGGGAGGAGGGAGGATGGAGGACAAAGGAGAGTGGAGAGATGAGCGAGGCGAGAGGTAAACTAGGTCCCATTCGCGCCACATCTGACATCATAGCTCGGGAGCGCCATGATATGTGCATTCGTCTGGCGCGTATGCGATGTGACGGAGAGCCTCATCGCCCGCCAGCCTTGCCCCCACTTCTGGCGAAGGGTGGCCGTTGCTCAGAGAAGGAGGCGATGGGAGGAGGAGGAGGATACGATTGCGCCTTCATGCTGCCTAATGCGGTAGCATAGCATAACGTAGCATAGCAGATCATACCATAGCGCAGCCTGGCATAGCATAGCATAGCACAGCATAGCGCAGCATAGCGCAGCATAGCATGGCATAGCATCGCTTAGCATAGCACAGCGCAGCATGATATAACACAGCTTAGCCTAGCACAGCACAGCATAGCGCAGCATAGCATAGCATAGCGCAGCATATCATAGCATAGCATAGCATAGCAACTAATGCTGCTTTCCTAGGGGCTCCAACTTCTAGGTAGGGTCGTACTGGGGTAAGGATTGTTTCGTTCCGCTCTGGGAGTGCCGACGTGTAGGTAGCAGCCCCAGTAGAGGCCACATAAAAAACAAGGTTAAAGATGGGTGTCGATGGGGCGTTATTTGTGGCTTTGCCCTCTGCTAGTTCTTCTGATGTCGGTGACAGGTACTGGGGGTCAGGATGCGATTCTGTGAGATTGAATGTAGCGGGGGTGGTTCATGTTTAGGTTAGGGGTCTGAGTAGGGGTAGGAATCGGAGTATGATGCGAAGTAAGAGTATGGGTAAACTGCAACGGGGTAAAATCGCAGGGTACGGTATAGTAGGGTAGCGTTGGTTGGTATGCAGGTGGGTCGTATCATGCAGGACACCGTCGGTCTTAGTATGTTTGAATCCGAAGCAGTGGGCCAGAGGCAGGTTGTTCGATACAATAATAGAGCGCCCTCGGGGTATCTAGACCAGACCAGAGTTGCCACCTAAGTGTACTCATGAGGTCAGCCAGCCATTGACAGCCCCATAGCTACGAACCTGTATACACAATGGCACGACAGAGCGTTGCATCAGATTGTCTGCAGCCATTTTGGCATTCAGAAAGCATGCTTGGGCCAAGCATTGCTTTCCCAGATGATCTGGATGCAGATGCGGGCCTAGCGGGCGACGCTGCAGGCGCTCCCGCGGCTGGCCCAGTTGGCCCTCCAGCGAAGCGCCAGAGGCTCGGAGGTGCAGCGCGGCAGCGGGCAGCCAACGTGTTGCCTAGATTGTTTTGGCTCGTCGCTGCCACGCCTGTGACATCGAAGACTGTGAGAGAGTTCTGGTGTCTGGGAGTGGTCGAAGTGTCTGAGGTGTATCATTTTGATGAGTTCCAGGGTCGCGCGGAATCGCGGCCCCACCTGGCGGCTTTGCGCCAGTCTGCTCTGCGCCTTGGTTTGGATCTGGATGGGGATATCTTGTGTTGGAGAGTGCGGTATGTGAAGAATGCAGAACCCGTTCCTGACCAGTTGCCGAAGGAAGCAGCGGTCAGGTGGCGCACAGCAGTACTTCTTGACCCGTCATGCCAGGCCGTTGTCGATTTGCATCGTCGTTGGAATGTACCTATCGGCAAACGCATGGCGTGGATAGTAGACCCTGACACAGCATCGACGTGCATGACTGAGCGGATACCGTGGCTGCTGTCGTCTGTACATCATGCGAGGTTGGTTCACGTCGACATACCGTGCAAGCCTTCTGTTCCGCCGACTGGCGGCATTGATATGACAATGGTCGCCAGCCCCCCGCACGTGCAACATCGGAAAGGTTTCTCGACACACAGGTATAGCGTCCATTGTATCGTGCAGGCGTTGCAGATGCACTGGGCGTTGAGGAATTCACAGGAGACGTCTGTCAACGATATGGTGAAGCTTTCTTGGAGGATGACGTTGCCACCTCGTCAGTGCGCTGGGTTGGAGGAAGCATTGGAATCGGGCGATATCAGAATTCCGCAGCGCAGCTTGCTGTCCAGCTCGTGTGTGAAGTTAGACATTGCGTACTCTATGTTCCAGCGAAGGGTTATCGACAGAGTACATGGATGGAGGTATCTCCCAGCGGACTCGAGTGAGTTGAAGAATGTGAATTTCTTTTGTGTCAGAGAGGACCGCATATTGTTTCCATTGGGCGTGAGTGCGGAATCTGTTACGCAAGCCGACTTGCAGGAAGCATATTCGAGCAGGCACCTCCCACTTTCCACATTGGGCCTCTTCGCCGCTGGGGAGATACACAAAGGGGTCAGTTTGACGCACGCGTTGCTGTTGGAGTCGGGCTCGAAACACAAGTTTGGCAAGTTGAGGTCGAGCATATACGGATATTGTTCAGATCAGGGGGTTGAGGCAGCAACAGCAGACGCAGGGAACGCTCTGGCATCGTGGGCCGTGGATGGTTGTGAACAAGGGGCATGGGCTAGAGCGTTGGACGCGGCACGAGATGGCAAACTCCAAGAGGTGCCAAATTATTGCCGCTTCGCGTATCCTCGCCAGCCCGCCCAGAAACGGCGCCCAGGCGAGTTGAGGTGATCGAGAACGTGAGGGGGCATGCAGAGGAACAAAGGGCTGGGGAAACCGTCTTGCCCCAAGATTGGGCAGCGCCCAGGAGGCCCCAGGAAGCGCCCGAGAGGCTTCCGAGTCGAGAGGCCCCCAAGAGACCCCCAAGAAGCCCCAAGAGGCTCCCCGAGGCACCCAAGATGGTCCAGTAGGTTCACGGGACCGCCGAGAGCCACCCCTCCCCCCCCACCCACCCCCCACCCCCCAAGACGCCCCAACTTCCAAAAAGCTGCCAAGAAACATCCGATGATATTCCGATACGCACTCAAGAGGCATATGGCTCTTCCTATCGCCCTTTATCTTTTTTCTCATCACCCTCCATCTCCTCTTCATCCTCGTCCTGCCTATTCATCCCCCCCCCTTCCCCTCCTCCCCCTCCTCCTCCTCCTCCTCCTCCTCTCCGCCACTCCCTCTTGGGGCCCCCTTGGGGCGCTTTGGGGGGCGTGTTGGCGGGGGGGGGGGGGGGGGGGGGGGGGGCTCGCGGCTATCTATGGGGACTTCGATCAAGCAAGGAGAGCTCCTCAATTAGCGTTACCCTTTCTATAGTGTCCCAAATCACCCATTGGGCCCATGTTGGAGCGCTCTTTGGCGCTATTGGGGCCGTCGTGGGGCTCTATTGGGCCCTCTATGAGGCCAGAATGGAGCCATCTCGAGGTATCGGAATACCCTCGGAAGCGAAAAGGCGAGAACGCAAAACTCATTGATTTTCTTGATACTTGTTTAAACGATGTTGGCCTCTTGGCGGCCTCCTGGGGAGGCTCCGTGGTCGCTCGAAGCCGTCTTGGGGCGGTCTTGGGGCCCTTTGGTGCATATTGGAAGCAATATTCAGGCATGCTGCGCTATCTTGGGCCATCTTGGACGTCATCTTGGGATCTCTGAGGCCCTCTTGAGGCCCTCTTAAGGCCCTCTTGGGCCATCTTGGGCGCTCTGCCGACCCGCGACCGCGCCCCTCCAGGTCCAGGGGAAGGGGCGCGGGGGAGGGGGGTTAACCCCTTTCCGAAAAGGGATGCATACGCCCTAAAGTGTTGGTTGGATTCGTATCTACTACCTGCCGCGCTATACATTCCTGACCATTTACACACGATCTTTGGCGCGTTGGAAAGAAGTGTCAAAGCATGTGGGCCCTGGGTTTCCATGTCGTCAAAGTTGACTGCATTGAACAAGCTGTTCCGTGAACGATCGCTGCTCGATAGAATAGTCAGCACTTGCATCACAGACCCCAGGGAGAGAACCATATTGTCTGCCAGAGTTGGCGATCTGACGGATTGGAAATGGGAGTGCACCGCTGCTTTCCTTTATGATATTCGCGAACCCCTTATGATTTTGCAGCGGCGGTTCGACCCGAACAAGGTAATGTCAGGGGCTGCGACTGATCCCAATACATCCAACATCGATCCGAATCTTATGAAGGAGCTCGCCGACCTTCTCAAGGACCAGGAGTTGCGTCCGAAATGCGAGGTGTTGAGATGCGTAGCTTGGGCTTGCGACAGGGAGGCGACCAAGCTCGAAGGGTGCAGATGTCATGAGCACATCCTGTCTGGCCCAGGCAAATGGCGCGATCGAGTCCGACAATACAGACTTGCAAGTTCTCGGTGCGTGTGGAAGGGCCGCCGTGGGCTGGAAATGTCAATGGGCAGGTTGGATGCCATCTTGAATAATATACAATCGGCTGGCGACGATGGTCTCAGAACAGCGTACGCTGACGTATCCCATGATATCAGGAGGCAGATGCAATCGATGGGGCACGAGTTAAAGGCAGCTGTGAAGCAGCAGTTGAAAGACAAGCTCAGTTTTTGGACAGCATTGCCTTACAGCTTGATTGCAATCGCAGCACCGACCTTCGGCTTGAGCTCCGCCGAGTTCGCCCAGGAGCGCGCCCACGCCTGCATCGCTGAGTACGATGAGGCAATTCGCCAAGGTCGAGGTGACAAGCTCCATCGGGTAGCGCGGAAGTTCTTGGAGGTTGGTTCGCTTCATCGGGGGCAACTATTTGCGATCTCTCAGGGGGCAGTAGATCTGGATGGGTGTCCTCGGCTGCTATTCGAGTTGATGGGGTACGCTCTGGTTTCAGTGGTATCGCGACGTGTCGAAGCAGTGCATTCGTCTATCTTGACGTCCAAGCGGCGGGCGACCTTCCAGAAGATCCCTTGGCTCGCTGCGAGAGTTCGGCGCCCAGATGTACAGCAAGCGTTGTCCCAGCAGGAGTTCTTGAATTTCTTGGATGAGTTTTGGCGCAAGCGTGACATGCTCAGGCGCTGTCTGTCGTGCCTGTTGGCAGGGAACACGCTTGTACGCATGGCGAAGCCCCAGCTGATCGGATGGTTTTATCAATCCCTCCCTGAGGTGCATTTCCGCGACCTCACAAAAGTCACTACCAATCTTGGCCCATGGGGCGCCGTGGCGAGGTCACTTCGCAAACCTGAAGTTGTTGGCATCCCAGATGGAGAGGCATTGCTCGTCAAGTTTTTCAAGTCGATCTGCTCGGATGGCGTCGCCTTTTGGAGTGCCCCTCGAACCATTTTGGAACCAGGGCTGTCCGAGGCGTGTAGGCATAGAACAGATGTCAGTGATTTGCCGATTGTCGCGCATGTTGACCACGCAGTGCTTCCACAGAAAACCATGACAGTCTTGAATATGGGTCGGCATGCCGTTGAACTCCTTCGCAATCTTGGCGAAGCTGGTCGTTCGATGGGGGAGGACCTCACTAACGAGCAGCTGCGGGGGATGATTTTCTTCAGAGTGTCCTCGGCTACGCCCGAGCAGAAAAAACTCGTGGTGCCGAGCCATGCCGTGGTGAGCAAGTCATGCATGAACGTATCGGTGTTCGACTTTACAGGTTCGCAGTCTGTTGGAACAGCCCGACTCCAGTTGTCCGATGAAAAGCCTTGCAAATTGGATCTCTCAGCCATTGACATGTGCATTTTGCTGGCAGGAATGTTTCGCTGGAGCCTAGCCGAGGCTGCTGCGAGCCATATGGAGTTGCCAGCGGGGGCATTGCAACAGTTGCGTCAGCTGGATGATCTGTCACGTAGGCCTGTTCCAGTTGACCTCGATGCTGGGAGCTACCTGGGCGCCGATGGCGCCTCGGTAAAGGGCGCCGAGCACTTGCTTCAGCATATGGATTCGGAAAAGAATTACGTTCACATGGGCAAGTACGTATCAGTTGAGGAATTGCCAGAGTATTCCGCTCAAGTAGTGCAAATCCTCAAGGATTATAATGTCATTGGGGTCCGCCACAACGAGTTTGGCGAGCACGAGATCGCATTGAATGCGAATGCCTTGACGGTGGATAGTGCAGTCTCTTTGAATGGAGCAGTTGAGGTCGTGGCGATCCCGTGCCCATCAGATCGGAAGGCGGCATCAAAGTTAGAATTGGTGTTGCAATTGGTGCGCGAAGGCTGGGTACCTCTGGATTCGGCGTTGCTGGCAGTCACGCCCGATGGCGCCCGTGAGTTTAGTATGTCTATGCTGTTGAGGTCAAAGCGTTATTTCGAGGCCCTCGTAGACGCGGAATTAATTTTTGCTCGTGGCAGTCCCAAGATTTTACACAATATGCCAGAGGCATATTATGCTTGCTTGTACTCCGTCAAGGACCTGAACGCAATGCACAGTATTGTTGGAATGGAGAACTTCGGTAATAAACAGTTCTTAGCCATTTTGGCTGGCAGGCCGATTCCTGGCATGATAGATGTAGCTATGGCGCTTGAGGATGGTGTCATCGAGGCGGACGACGATGGAGCTGTACCACTCGCTCTCATGGATGGTGCTGCAGACGTCGACCCAGAAGTCGGTCCTGATGCAGGCGAGGCAGGCGGTGTCGCCGCTGCCCCCGCCATAGCGCTGCCAGCACTGGCAGTCCTGGGTGATCCTGATGCAGGAGCATTCCTGCGTCCAGTGCATTGGCATGGTTTCACTGTTCGTTACGACCACTGGAGCCATTCGAGTGGCATCCTGCGGTGCTACGCGACGTGTCGCAACCCGACACACCGCAAATGTTTCCGTTACATGCAGGAAAACAGGCTTCCCACCAGACGGGAAGTAATCGCCCATCTGTTTGGTTGGGCTGAATTGGGTGATTCGGATGATATGTCGCGATGGGCCCACCAAGATCCTGGCGCGAAGCCTGCGCAGGCCCGTGTCCGAGAGATTATGGCAGATTTGCCGCCTGACGTATGAAAAAAAAACAGAAAAATATGAAAAACATGATTCGGCTCAGTTGTCAACCAATTGTATGTGGCATGATGTCTCTGAAGCTCGGTTTGCCGCCCCCTCAGTTATTGCCTCCCTCTTTCATGTTATCGCACCCCCCCCCCTGCGTTATCGCACCCCCCCCCCGTCAGCCCCGCAGGCCGGCAGATAACACGTAATATCCGGCAGCTGGGTCGGCAGATAACATGTTATCCGGCAGCTGCGCGGGTGGATAACACCCCCCCTCTGTTATCGCCCCCCCCCCCCCTGCGATAACTCGCCTGGGGTCCGAAAATTGGCCGGAGAGTGTGGCAAACTGTTCATATATGCTGTGTAGACAGAAATCGTGACATATCATATCAACCATCGCCATGCACTTTCGCATAATGCAATACTTGACGCTTCGCGTGCCACCACCGGCCCATCCCGAAACTGCGCCCAGGCGAGTTGAGGTGGACAGGGCGCCAGGGCCATGATGGCGCATGCAGGGGAACAAAAAGCTCAGAAGCTATCTTAGGTACACGTGAATCTCCCTTTGAGGAATTTTAGGCTGTCTTGAGCTTCAATCCAAAAAGCCAAGTAGCCCCCCAAGGGGGCCTCCAAGAAGCCTCAATATTTAAACAACCTAAGGGGAACCACTGATGTTTGCCTTCTCGCCTTTTTGCTTCAGGCGGCCATCCGAGGCCTCAAGATGGCCCTAATATGGCCCGAGATGGCCCCGAGAGAGGCCCAGGCGAGCCCCGATGCTGCCACAATAGCGCCCGAGATCCAAGAGCGGCCCGGGAGGGGTTCGGGAGGCTGTTTGCGGCACTCTCGATGGGGCAAGGCTAATTGGGGATCCCCCCTTCTTTGATCCATCTGCTCCAACATGGCTCCAAGAGCGCTCCGAATGCCCCCGAGAGCGCCACAATATGGCCCCAAGAGGCGCCCATGGGGGCCACGAGAGACGCCCAAGATACTTCCAAGAGGCTCCCACGATACCCCCAAGAGGCCCCAAGAGGCTCCCCGAAGCACCCGCGACGCTCCAAGATGCCCCTGGGGCCGTCAAGAGGCCCCCCAGGATATTGAAAGGAGCGTCCGAACAATGCGTCCAAAAGGCATCCGAAGAGACATCAATCGCTCTTTTCCTCTTTGTCCTCGTCCTTGTCCTCCTCCTCCTCCTCCTCCTCCTCCTCGGGCCCCATCGTCCTCCTCGCCCTCCTCGTCCTCCTCGTCCTCGCCCTCCTCCTACCCCTCGCCCTCCTCGCCCTCCTCGTCCTCGCCGCCCTCCCCCTCCTCCTCCTCGCGCGCGCATGCGTCGGCATGACACATTGAGAGCAAGAGTTCTGCCAGAGTCTGGGCGAATTATTGCTGCCCAGCGGCGCATTAAATGAAGGGCAATTGATTCGCGCACACACGCGCTCACACGCGCGCGCACACGCATATGCATGAAAAAGCGAGTGCAACAATTCTGCCAGTGCCTGGAAGAATACTAGCTGCCGAACTGCATTCAACACGGGGGAACATTGAGTCACGCACACACGAACACACACACACGCACATATGAATAATCATCTAGAGGCAGCGCCATAGTTTGTGCAGCCACAGTATCCACGGGACATTTTGGCACAGGCGTTCCGCGGCATATGTTGGCCACGTACGTTCAGCGGGATAATTTGGCTTCTCGCGTTCCGCGGGGTGTTTTGGCCGCGCGCGTTCCGAGGGGTGGTGTTTGGCCACGCGCTGTCCGCGGGATATTCTGGCCACGGGCGTTCATCGGGAAAATTGAAGCACGCACGCACGCGCTGTCTCTCTCTCACACACACGCGCGAGCACACGCACATATGAATTTACATCGAGAGTCAGCGCCATAGTTGGTACAACAACGGCATCCGCTGGATATTTTGGCCACGCGCGTTCCGCGGGATAGTTTGGCCACAGGCGTCCCGCGGATTCCGCGGGGCATGTTGGCCTTTGGCGTTCCGCGATTCCGCGGGTTGTTCTGGCCGCACGCGTTTCGCGGTATGTTTTCTGGCCACATGCGTTCCGCTTTAAGGAGGCCGACGGACGCGCTGTCGTTCAATTGTTGACAGTACAGGTCTCCCTGTGCGCGCGCGTGGTGAGTTCTGCATCGCCCACAATAAGAAGGCCGCCGTGCAATTCCCAAAACTGAATTCAATTTTTCCGTGGGGCTTTTAAGTCGACCGACGGACGCGCCGATTTTTCATTGTTGGCAATGCAGAACTCACCACGCGCGCGCGCGTGGTGGGTTCTGTAGTGTTCGCAATGAGAAGGCCGCCGTGTCATTCCAAAAATTGGAGTCGAATTTTCTGCGGAGGTTTACGGAGGCCGACGCGCCGACGGACGATACAGGACTCCCCGCGCGCGCGCGCGTGGGGAGTTCTGTCTGGTCCACAATGAAAAGGCCGCCTTGTGATTAGTCTAAAAACTGTATTCGGATTTTCTGTGGAGCTTTAAGGAGGCCGACTGGCGCGCATGTTCTTCATTGTTGGCAGTGCAGAACTCCACACGCGCGCGCGTGGTGAGTCCTGTATTGTTCGCAATAAGCAAAAGGCCGCTTGTAATCTCAAAAACTGAATTCAAAATTTTCTGTGGCGCTTTAAGGGGGGCGACGCGCCGACAGACGCGCAGACTTTCCATTCCCCACGCGCGCGCGTGGGCAGCTCTGTTTGGTCCATCATGAGAAGGCCGCCGTGTAATGCAAACGCTAAATTTAAATGTTCTGTGGAGCTGTAAGGAGGCCGACGGACGCGCCGACTTTTCATTGTTTACAATGCAGAACCCCCCACGCGCGCGCGTGGGGAGTCCTGTGCCGTTCGCAAAAAGAAGGTCGCCATGTGGTTTCAAAAACTGAATTCAAAATTTTCTATGACGTTTTAGGGGAGCCGACGCGCCGACGGACGCGCAGACTTTCAACTCCCCACGCGCGCGCGTGTGGAGTTCTGCCTTCTCCACGATGAATTGGCCGCCTTGTGGTTCCAAACGCTGAATTTAAATGTTCTGTGGAGCCTTAAGGAGGCCGACGGACGCGCAGAATCTACATTGCTGACAGTGCAGAACTCCCCTCGCGCGCGCGCGTGGTGAGTTCTGTATTGTTCACAATAAGAAGAATGTCGCCTTGTAGCTCCAAAAAGTAAATTCAAATTTTCTGTGGCGCTTTAAAGAGGCCGACGCGCCGACGGACGCGCATACTTTCCATTCCCAACGCGCGTGCGCGCGTGGGGGGCTCTGCCTTGTCCACAATGAAAAGACCGCCTTGTGATTCCAAAAACTGATTTCAAAGTTTCTGTGGTGCTTACAGGAGGCCGACGGACGCGCCGACTTTTCATTGTGGACAACAGTCCAGAACTCCCCACGCGCGCGCGTGGGGAGCCTTGTGTCGTTTACAATAAGAAGGCCGCCTTGTAATTCCAAAAAACTGATTTCAAATTTCCTGTGGCGCTTTCAGGAGGCCGACGCGCCGACGGACGCGCAGACTTCCAACTCCCCACGCGCGCGCGCGTGGAGTCCTGTCTTGTCCACAATGAAAAGGTCGCCTTGTGATTCCAAAAACGGAATTCAAGTTTTCTGTGGAGCTTTAAGGGGGCCGATGAACGCGCCGCGCAGATTTTCAATTGTGGACAGTGCAGAAATCAGCGCGCGCGCGAGGGGTTCTGGATTGCCCACAATGGAAAGGCAGCATGGCAGTTCCCAAAACTGAATTCAAATTTTCTGTGGAGCTTCAGGGAGGCAGGCGGGCGCGACGACTTTTCATTGTTGACAATGCAGGGCCCTCCCCCCCGCGCGCGCGCATGGTGAGTTCTGTATTGTTCACAATAAGAAGAATGTCGCCTTGTAGCTCCAAAAAGTAAATTCAAATTTTCTGTGGCGCTTTAAGGAGGCCGACGCGCCGACGGACGCGCAGACTTTCCATTCCCCGCGCGCGCGCGTGGGGAGTTCTGTCTTGTCCACAATGAAAAGGCCGCATTGTCATTCCAAAATCCGAATTCAAATTTTCTGTGGAGCTTTAAGGAGGCCGACGGACGCGCCGAACTTCCATTGTGGACAGTCCAGGGTGGCACCCCACGCGCGCGCGCGGTGAGCTCTGTACTGTCCACAATGAAAAGGCCGCATTGCAATTCTCAAAACTGAATCCAAATTCACTGGTGGGCTTTAAAGGGGATAACGGACGCGCCGACTTTCCATTGTGGCTATTGCAGAACTCACCACGCGCGCGCGGGGAGTTTTGCATTGCCCACAGTAAGAAGGTCGCCGTGTAATACCGCAGACTTAATTCAATTTTTCTGCGGGGCCTTGAGGAGGCCGAGTGACGCGCCTACTTCTCATTTCAGTTCTTGCCACCTTCTCAAGAAGCATTTCGAACAAGCCTTGCCACGCGGGCCCCCCGCTCGCAGATCCAGGCGCGTTGTCGACACATTCGCAGACGGCGTTGCTGCCCCCCCTCCCCCCCCCCTCCTCCCCCGCGCACCGCACGCCGCCGCCGCCGCCGCCACCACCACCGCCACCACCACCCACCACCCACCACCCACCACCACCACCACCACCACCACCATCACCACCACCACCACCACCACCACCACCACCACCACCACCCACCGCATCTCACCCCAACGCCCCCCCCCCCCCCCTCCCCCCTCCCGCCCCCGCGCCCCACCCTACATCACCCCCAACACAATCACCCCCCCCCTACCCACTCGCCCACCCTTCTTCCCCCTCCCACCCCCCGCCACCAGCACCGCCGACACCATCGCCCACCGACCCACCCACCCACGCAACCCGACGTTGTTGTGTGAGCGCGTGCGCGCGCGATTCAAGTTGCCCTTATTCCTTATTCGGTGCAGCTGGGCAGCAAAAATCCCCCAGACTCTAGCAGGATTCTTGCTCTCGGTGTTTATTCATACGTGCGCGTGCGCGCGCGCGTTTGTGCGCGCGCGTTTGAGTGCGCGCGCATAAATTCCCCATCGTCTTAAATGCAGTTGGGCAGCAAGAACTCTTCCAGGCGCTGGCAGATTTATTGCTCTCGCTTTTAATGCGTGCGTGTGCGCGCGTGTGCGCGCGCGTGTTTGTGCGTGTGTGAATGCGTGTGTGCGCGATTAAATGTTCCGTCGTTTTAGGTCAGTTGGGCAGCGAGAATTCTCCCCGACTCTGGCAGGGTTCTTGCTCTCGGGTTTTATGCATATGCGTGTGCGCGCGTGCGAGAGCGCGTGCGTGCGCGATATTACCTTTCATTTTAAATATAGTTGGGCAGCACGAATTCTTCCAGACCCCGACATAATGTTTGCTCTCGGTTTGTCTATGGTGTCTCCAGTGCGCGATTCTGCGGACAGGGCATGCTCGGGTCCCAACCTTGGCAGTAAATCTCACAACCATGGCAGTCAATATCACAAACTGTTGGGTCCTCCTTTGGCAGTAAACATTGCAACCTTTGGGTCCTGATGTCTGAGCGAAGGGCCGCGCGCGGTGCTGTGCGGCGGTGCGTCGAATTCCTTGCCCATATGGTGCCGTGGGGCCTGCGCGGTGCCACGTGGCTTTGCGAAATGCTGTGTGGTGCGGTGCCGTGCCGTGCCCGTTGTGCGTGCGGGTCCATGTAGCGCCGCATTGGGTATGTTGGCCGTGTTCTGAATGTGCAGTCACTGTGATGTGAGGTGGCGATGAGGCCAGATTCAGTGGAGGCGTTTGGTGAGGAATTTCGACGCCAGGCCGCGAGTCTGGCAGATTCTTGATTTCGTCGAGGCGACCAGGGCCACCGCGTTTGGCGATTTGTAGTCGACGAGACAGTGGGTTCCTCATATGAGGTTTTCCTTATCCAATCGCCCTCCTTATCCTCGTATCCCTAGCCATGTGCGGTCCAGTTTTTTGTGCGAACCACTTGCGTTACTTCTTCCTTGTGTCTTGTATCCTGCACTACTTTGTTGCTGCGATGGGGAAACGTGCTTCTGAGACTGGGGCGGCGGGGCCCAAGGGCAAGACCAAGGTTGTCAAGTCGGGCCCGCCGTCGGCGTTTTTCAAGAAGGCTGAGCAGCAGCAGGAGACGCCGCTGCCCAAGCCGCCTGCGTCGGGGACTGGGACGCCCGTGTCGGGGACTAAGACGCCTGATGGGCTTGATGGGTCTGGCGCCGCCAGAGCGTCCGCTGGGCCGTCCGCCAGCGACTCGCCCGCCGTGGACTTCGACGCCCTTGGCGCTGAGGGTGACGGTGCGAGTGTCGAGGCGCTTGAGGCCGAGGGTGATCTGACCGCGTGCTGCAAATGCGCGCGGCTTGTGCTGCCGGGGACCGAAGGGACCTTGGGGGGCACGAGGAGCAAGCAGATGGTGCATGCCGCTTGCGCCACAGCATACAAACGTCGGTGTCGACACAACAAGAAAAACAAAGGCCTGGCAAAAGCGTGGGACGGCATGAATACACAGGAGAAGATTGATTGGTTCATCAGGAACACCGCCGATGCACTCGCCGAGCATGCCGAGGGGAGCTTGGTCGAGCACGAGATCGAGGAGATTCAGGCCGTCAGCAAGGACACGACTGAGAGGGTCACGGCCATCCCGTATTCAGTCTTCGAGGAGAAAGGGGAAATGAGGGGCTGGAGCGAAGACAAGATCAAAGCCAAGTGGAAGGAGATGATTCTGGACAAGTCAATCAAGAAGATTAAGTACAAGGGGCAGGTTTGCATCAGTCGGTTCGAGGGTATCTTGTTCGACGCGAAGAAGTCGAACACGACGTCGACCAAGCTCAAGTCGAAGAAGGAGATCAAGACATTACAGGAGCTCGAAGACGCGAAGGCTAAGGCGCAGGAGGTACTATCGCAGGCATCCAGTAGCCAGCAAACGTTCCTCGACTCCGCCATGTCAGAGATCACGCAGGCGCCTGTCGCCATCCCAGACGATTTGATCGAGAACTTGGCGGACTTTGACGATTTCGCGAAATCTATCGACGACCACTCGAGGATGATCGAAGACGAGATCAATCGGGAGGAGCGCCGCCAGGATGCGCTCGACGCTCTGTTGGCGCAGGACACCATGGAGGCGAGCATCTACATGGCGCAGCAAGGGGAGGAGAAGGAGAGCGATGGCGACATCTCGAAGTACCGTGTCAGCAGGGCCTCCGAGTTCGTGAAGTGCAAGGAGTTGTTCCAGTTCACCTCCAGGCAGTTGGTCGCTGATGTCAACGAGGTGGTGGCGGCCGCCAAGGAGAAGATCGGCTCCGACAACGAGAACGCGACAGAGGCCTTCGCTGTCCTGGCGGATGCGCCGAAGCAGTGCGAGAATGTGTCTAAGGAGTTTTGCGATGCGATTGAGGAGTTGCGGGCCGCTTTCAACAAGGAGACAACCACGAAGGGCATGAAGGAGCACCTTGAGAGTTTGAAGAAGCAACGCATTGACAAAAACAAGGCCTTTCAGGGCATACGCAGATCTATATCGATACTGCGCAGCCTCATCAAGAAGAAGGAAATGGGCGACCTGAGGGGCGTGCAGGCGAACTCCGAGGAGGAGAAGGCCACTGGCGAGGTCCACATCCCCGCGCACGAGAAGATCCGCACCCACTACATAAACCATGTGTGCCACGAGGAGGGGCGTTGCACAGGTTGGAAGTCGAAGTCTGGGCCGGTCGTCCAGAAGGCGCTCGAGAAGGATGATCAGTGGGATCGCTCACGCCCCAGGTTTGTGAATGACACCGCGCTGAAGGACAAGCTCGAGGCGCTGAAGGTCGTCGACATCCTCGCGAAGTGGTTGGCGTCGCAGCTTGGGGGCAAGGATACCGCGAGTGCCATGTTGGATAAGCCCAAGCACTACGAGGACATCAACAAGGCCATCAGCAGTGTTCTTCAAGATCCGAGCCTTGAGAAACCCTTCAGTGTCTTGCACTCGTGTCTTCCGTCCATCTTCGCCCTGAGCATGCAATGCAGCAGCGCGAAGTTCGTGAATGTCGGGTTCAACCCGTTCGGCCTCGGCCAGTGGACCATCGTGTTGAAGGGAGGTCTGCTGCTCGTCTGCGTGCAGGGCGAGCATGTCGAGGGCAAATCTTACGCTGAGAAGGTGAGCAAGCTGATGGAGGCCAGCCCGGACAGCATGCACAATATGGTTACTGAACACGGCTTCTTCATGCACTGCACAGCGGGCGCTGCCGCCTGGGTGCCGCCTGGTTTCTTCTGCATGTGCATTTCCCTTGGCGATGCCACGTGGCTCAAGTGGCACAGCCTTTCAGCAAGCAGTGCGCCCGAGTTGCGCGCTGTACTGAGTTCGTGTACGCAAATGATTTCGAGTTACCCTGTTCTCCAGCTTAGCTACAAGGAGTGGATGGTTTTCCTAGAGGTTTTATTGAAGACCTCAGCCTCAGCACAGCAGTAAGCTGGAGGCAACGTGACGATGGTCATGTAATGTTGGCGCTGCCATGGCGATGGGGTAGTGTAACACCTCGCTGTACATTCCCTCTCTACCACCATCGCTACCCCAATATATTCATCGCCCTCTGCAGCTTCATCTGCATCATCATCGCATTGGCGGCGATTGCCGCCTGAACCATTAGCGTAGCAATCAGTCCACCATTTCACCATCACCATCATCATCGCCATCGTCATCACCACCACCATCATTATCGTGATCTGTAATTGCATTGTTGTGTTTCCAACGTCCCCATCGTCATGTATGTACGCATCACCGTTGACAACGCTACCAATGTGTCCACCGCATTGCCAATGCCAATGTCGATCGACAATATCACCCTCACAGCGGTCATGTCCCAGACACCCTCCTCCCCATCCTTTCTCCAGCAGGGTGTCGGCGCCATAGCAGCACAGCCGACGTCCTGAAGAGAGTTGCCTCCAATTCATTTTGGCCCCCTAGTCTCAGTGGGGACCCTAGTTGAAATGATTGGCATCGGCTTGTGTTTTGGATGCGCTCCGCTACCATTTTAACTGGTGCTACCGCGTCCATCCAAAGAACTCGTGAATGTGCAATGTTTCTCCGCCTGGCTGTGTGGGAGGCGCTCGTTGGAGCCCTAGCAGACCGCTAGTCGTGCCGACAGCTGACGGTGTGGACATTGCGCCAGTTAATGCGACTGCGCTGAGCTTGAGAAGAAAATGTCACTAGGTGGTGACGTTAATGTGTATGGGTTGGGATCGGATGGGGCGTTGGTGTTCCTCGTCCTCCTCCTCCTCCGTGCCTCGCGCCATTCCTGATCTCCCCCTCCGCATTTTCCTTCCTGCTCCTTCGTTGCCCCCCTCCTCCTCCCTCCTCCTCCCTCCTCCTCCGTTTCCCCCCCTCGCCCTGCTCCTCCATCTTCTCCTCCTCCTCCTCGTCCACTCTGACGGTTGGCTCAAAGATTCGCCCTCGACGCAATCGTCGAGCTCTGGCGGTGGCTCAAATATTCGCCCGTGCGGGCGCGAATAACAGCGCGCGCGCGACCGCGCGCGCGCGTGCGTGCGCCCGTGCGCACGTCGGCGCATGCGCGCCAGAGCGCGTGCAGGCATGTGCCCGCGCGTACAACGTAGTTCATCGCATTGCGATCGGATGATTGGTGGTTCTCATGGGGCCCGGGGGCGTGCATGTGACGTGCCGCAGCCCCCAGCTTGCTGGCACGCATTGGCGGGTCAGGTTACTAAACGTAGCCAGGTGATCGTGGCAAGTTATATAGGTAGCGGAACGATTGTTTGGCATTCGCTTGTCTTGGGCTCGAGTTCGGCCCCTAAATGTCTTGTTGCGCTTCGTTCGGGCTGCCAATGTGACGTGAAACGCGCATTCACATATTTGAAGCCCAATGCGCCGATATATGCGTTTGAAAACTCAGTCTGCCTGGCGCGTGGAGTCGTCGCGATATTGCCTTTTTTGAAGATATGGGCGCGCAGTTGTTAATGCCAGAACAGCGTCCGCTGCCATGATGTGTTCCTCGCCGCGCTCTGTCGCAGCGCATCGACCTGTCGGGGGTGAATCGCGTGGTTGTGAACGTCCCCCGCGGGAGGCAAGCGCGCATGTGCTTGGGGCAAACGTGCATGTTGCGAATGGAGCGGTCGCGCGGCTAATGCTGTAACTCTTTTCTAGATGTTTCAAAACATGAATGTCGTCGTTGCCTGGTCATGCCCTTTGAAAAAGACACTATCGTTTTTTTTGCTATGGGCAGTTTGCCCTGGGGCCTGGGGTAGAGGGTTGCCGCGGCCCTCATACCTGCGACGCTAGCGCCGACGCCCCCAATGTCTCCGCCTACGCCGACTACAACGCCAGCGACGACGCCAGCGCGGACGCCTACGCCGAGGCCGCCGCCGAGCCCGACGCCGGCGACCGCGCCCCCGGCTCCGACGCCTATGAGGACGTTGCCGCTTCCGCGGCCGCCAGCGCAGGCGCCAGCGCCCACGCTCCCGACGTCACCGCCGACGCCGGCGTCAACGCCCTCGGTTGCGAGGCCCGCGTGGGCGCCGCCGCCCACCCGGCGGCGAGCGCAGGCGCCAGCACCGACGCTATCGCCCTCACCCGCTCGGAGGCCGGCGAGGTCTGGGCCGCGCGTTGGTCCAGACCTGGCGCCAGGAGCTCCGACGTGGTACTCGGCACCCGCACCGACGCCAGCGTTGAGGTCGGCTCCAGCATAACGGCCTACGCCAACGTCAGCGCCAGCACCGACGTCCGCGCCAACGCCGACGCCTCCGATGCCGATGCAGGCGTTGCCGCCGCCGCGACCGCCAACGCCGCGACCGGCACCGACGCTTGCACCACCGCCAGCCCCGACACCGGCGCCTTTGCCAGCACGGACGACGAGGTCTGGGACTTAGAGTGGCTCCGGCTCGGCGCTGACGCGGGCCCCGCTACCGGCATCGGCGTCAACGCAGACGTCGTCAGCGGCGTCACCGCCTACGCCGAAACCAACGCCGCCGCCGACCCCGGCCAGCGGCGGCCCCGACGACGCCGCGACGGCCGGCGTCAGCAGCGATGCCATCGCAGGGATCGGGGCCGACGCCGACGCCGACAGGGACGTCTGCACGGGCACCGGCGCCCGCGCCGCCGCCGGCGTCGACGCTGGCCCCAACGTCAGCGACCGCGCCACCAGCACCACGCTTCCGCACGCGCGCGCTTGGCTCCGCAGGCTCCGTGCCGCTCACGCGGGCTTCCTCGCGCGCGCGCGCTGCCCGTTCGGCTTTCTGTCGCGCTTAGCGCGACGCGCGCGTCTCGGGCTCTTCGCGGTTTCGCGCCGGCGGGCCGGCGCCGCGCGATCGGGGCACGTTGGTCCCCTGCCTAAGCGAGGCCGTGGGGGCCAGCTCGGGCGCGCGCCGCGCGCTGCCGGCGGGGCTTGCCCAGCCGGGGTGCCGCAACTGCCCTCGCCGCCACCGCCGTGGGCCGCTCCGCGCCTGCCAAATCGCGAGGGCTGCCGCGCGGGCGACTCCACCTCCGCCACTGCTGACGCCCGCGCCGTCGTCGACGCCAACGCCGCCGCCTGCTCCGATAGCGACGGCAGCGCCGACGCTGACGCGGGCGCCTACGCCGACGCTGAAACCCTCGCGGAGACCGACGCCGACGCCGGCATCGACGTGACCGTCTACACTGGGACCAGCGCCTGCGCTGCCGACGGCGCCCGCGCCCGCGCTGGCACTGGCGCCCGTGCCCACGCTGGCGCCGCCACCAGCCGCAGCGCCAGCGACAGCGCCACCGGCGCCGACGTCGCGGTCGCGGGCGTGGTCGCGCACCAGGGCACGCACCATGGGGTGCACGCTGCTCAGTTCCGCTTCTTAGCTGGCGCGCAGTGGAGGTTCGACCCCGCCCGGGTCCAGCCGGGCGGGGTCTCCATCACGGGTGCCCATTCTAGGCTCGTCGAAATCGGCCAGGACGTGCAGCCGAAGGCCGACGCCGCCCTTGTCCAGCAGGCCGTAGGACCTGGGACGGCTGTTCCGGCCAAGCTCGACTCCATCGTGCAGGACGTGCCGCGGAAAGCCGACCTTGCGGACTCCGACGCCAGCGCCAGCGCCGGCGCCGCCGCGAGAGTCGGCGTCAGCACCGATGCCAGCGCAGGGGCTGGGACCAACGCCGACGCCGACAGGGACGTCGGCACGGGCACCGGCGCCCACGCCGTCGCTGGCGCCGACGCTGGCCCCAACGTCGGCGACTGCGCCACCGGCTACGCGCTCCCGCGCGCTCGGGCTTGGCCCCGCAGGCGCCGTGCAGCTCGCGCGGGCGTTCTCGCGTGCGCGCGCTGCCAGTTCTGCTTTCCGTCGCGGCAAGCGCGGCGCGCGCGTCTCGCGCCCATCGCGGGCGCGGCTTCGCGCCGGCGGGCCGGCGCCGCGCGGCTGGGTCGCGTTTGCCCCCCGCCTGAGCGAGGCCGTGGAGGCCAGCTCAGGCGCGCGCCGCACGCTGCCGGCAGGGCCTGCCCAGCCGGGGCGTCGCAGTTGCCCTCGCCGCCGCCGCTGCAGGCCGCTCCGCGCCTGCCGAGCTGCGAGGGCTGCCGCGAGGGCGACTCCGCCTCCGCCACCGCCGACGCCAGCGCCGACGTCGACGGCCCGTGGAGGGCCGCGGGGACGGACAGGGCCGAGACGGATGTGGAGGCCGACAAGGTTTGGGACATGGACTGGGCCGGGCTCGGCGCCGCGGGCCCCGACGGGGGCCCCGCTCCCAGCGCCGACGCCGCCACCGTCGTCGACGCCGTCGTCACCGCCTGCGCCAACATCAGCGCCTCCGACGACGCCAGCGCCGACGCCCCCAACGTCCCCGCCTACACCGACATCAACGCCGGCGACGGCGCCAGCGCCGACGCCGACGCCCGCGCCGCCGCTCCCAGCGTCACCGCCGATGTCGGCATCAACGCCCTCGGGTCCAGGGCTCGCGCGGGCGCCGTCGCCTACTCGGCTGCCAGCGCAGGCGCCAGCCCCGGCGCTATCGCCCACGCCGAGGTTTGGGCCAGCGAGGTTTGGGCCATGGGTTGGTCCAGGCTTGGCACCGGTTTTTCCGTCGTGGGATCCGGCACCGGTGCCGACGCCAGCGTTAAGGTCGGCCCCAGCATCCCGGCCTGCGCCAACATCAGCACCAACACCGACGCCCGCGCCGAAGCCGGCGCCTCCGATGCCGCTGCAGGCGCTGTCGGCGACGCCGCCTACGCCGAAATCAACGCCAGCCCCGATGCCAGCGCCGGCGCCGACGCCGCCGCGAGAGCCGGCGTCAGCATCGATACCAGCGCGGGGGCTGGGTTTAACGCCGGCGCCGACAGAGATCTCAGCACGGGCATCGGCCGCGCAGCAAGTGCGGGCGTTCTTGCGCGCACGCGCTGCCAGTTCCATTTTCGGTCACGCTTAGCGCGCGACGCGAGATTGGCGCCCTTCGCGGGCGCGGCTTCGCGCCGGCGGGCCGGCGCCGCGCGGCTGGGTCGCGTTTGCCCCCTGCCTGAGCGAGGCCGGGGAGGCCAGCTCAGGCGCGCGCCGCACGTTGCCGGCGGGGCTGGCCCAGCCTGGGCGTCGCAGCGGCCTTCGCCGCCACCGCTGCATGCCGCTCCGCGCCTGCCCAGTTGCGGGGACTGCCGCGAGGGCGACCCCGCCTCCGCCACCGCCGACGTCGAAGCCGACGGCGCCGCCTATGCCGACAGCGACGCCAGCGGCGACGCCAGCGCCGACGCTGACGCAGGCGCCTGCGCCGACGCCGAGACCAGTGCAGAGACCAGCACCGACGCCGACGTCGGCACGACCGTCTACACTGACGGCGCCCGCACCGCCGACAACGCCCGCGCTGGCACTGGCGCCTGCGCCTCCGCCAGCGCCACCGCCTGTCCCGGCGCCAGCGACGGCGCCCCCGACGCCGACGGCGCGACCGTGGGCGTAGTCGCACACCGAGGCACGCACCACGAGGCGGGCGTCGCTCGGTGCAGCTTCGTGGCTGCCCGTGCCGCCCAGCTGGCGTTGGTCATGCCGGCGGGGCTTAGCCGCGAGGGTACGAGCCTGAGGGGCGACGTTCCAGCGGCTGGGTTACCGGTGGCGGAGGACCTCACCGTTCGCATACCCTCGGGTCACGTGGAGGATTGCGCGCACGCCCTGGCGAGGCGTGGAGCCGGGCCCTCTGTCAAGGGCACGCGGGTGCTCGGCAGCACGCGGGTGCCGACAGGCACGCTGACGCCCATCAGCGCGCTCGCATTCCGAAGCGCGCCTGGGCTTTGCAGCACGCCGGTATTCGAGAGCGTGCCCCAGCCCAACTTCGAGGGCATGGCCAGGCTCAACGGCAGACCCCATGGACTGTGTTGTGATTGGACCGGCCGGGGGGCACCCCCTACCACGTCCTTTTCGGGACCATCGGCGGACCCGAAGGAGGAGGCGTGCCGGGGTGGCTCAAAAGCGACCCGATGCGCGCCAAGACTCGGCATCGGGAGGCGACGGCGGGCGGGCAGCGGCTGCAATGGCACCTACAGCGGCGCCTCGACCCGATGCGCGCCAAGACTCGGCATCGGGAGGCGACGGCGGGCGGGCAGCGGCTGTAATGGCACCTACAGCGGCGCCTACCGCGGCGCCGACGGCCGCGCTGGCTACGGGCGCGTCGACGGCTTCACCGACAGCGGCGCCGGCCGCATCGACGGCTTCACCTACAGCGGCGGCGACGGCGCCAGTCGCGCCAACCGTGGCACTGACGGCTGCGCCGATAACATCACCGACAGTGGGGACGGCCGCGCCGAGGACATCACCGACTGCGGCGCCGCCGGAGCCAACAGCCGCACCAGCCGTTGCGCCGCCAGCGGCGTCGAGGGCGGCACTGATCGGCGCCCCGACAGCCACGCCCGCAGCAGCGCCGACGGCGGCGCCCTTTGCCGTTCCGACAACTGCGGCACCGATAGCTTCGCCGACAGCAGCCCCAACAGCCTCGGCAGCGTCGACGGCGGCACTGACTGCCGCTCCGACAGCTGCGGCCCCAACAGCCACTCAGGCGGCACCGGCTGCCGCTCCGACGGCTGCGGGGTCCATTGCCGCACCGGCCGTTGCGCCGTCAGCGGCGTCGAGGGCGGCACCGATTGGCGTCCCGACCGCGGCGCCGACAGCACCGCAGGCAGCGGCGCCGACGGTTTCACCGAGAGCGGCGCCGACGGCCCCAATAGTCGCTCCGACAGCTGCGTCGTCGGCGGCGTCGGCGGCAGCACCCGCCGCCGCTCCGACAACGGCGGCCCCGACGGCCCCGCTGGCGGCTGGGCCGGCGGCGGCGCCGACTGCCGTCCCGACGGCTGCGGCACTGACAGCCTGGCCGACGGCTGCGCCACTAGCCCTGGCGGCGTCGACGGCAGCACCTACTGCCGTTCCGGCGGCTGCGGCCCCGACAGCCACGCTGGCGGCTGCGCCTCCAGTTGTGTCGGCTGCCACCCCGACTGCGGCGTCGACGGCTTCGCCGACAGCTGCGCTGCCGCCGGCCGCATCGACGGCCCCGCCGACGGCTGCGCCGACGGCGGCGCCGACAGCCGCCCCGCCCGCGGCGCTTGCGGCCACACCTGCAGGGGCGCCGGCGGCATCACCGACAGCAGCGCCGACGGCGCCGACAGCATCGACGATAGCATCGACGACAGCTGCGCCAACGCCCGCGCCTGCAGCTTCGCCGGCGGCCCCGCTAACTGCAGCACCGACACCCGCGCCGTCTGTGGCACCGTCAGCCTCGCCGACAGCTGCGCCGACTGCATCACCGACAGCTGCGCCGACACCCGTGCCCACGGCTTCACCGTCAGTGACGCTGTCAGTTACATCACCCAGGGCACCGACCCCGCTTCCGAGGACGTGGCGCACGCGTGCGCCCTGGTGCCCAGCATCGCGCCGACGCGGGGCGGGAAGCCCACCGCGGCGGTCCCGCCCAGCGCGGCGCGACACCCCCCCGTTCGGCCTCGACAACGGCGGCGCCAACCGCGGCGTCGACGGCGGCATCGACCGCGGCACTGGCCTTGCCCTCGATGTCTTGGTGAGGACCCCAAGCGTGCCCGGCGTGGTCCCCGAGGCCGTAGCGGCCAGCATCTTCGCCATCATCGACGGCGGCGCTGACACCGGTACCCGCTCTGGCACGCACGTCGACGCGAAGGCCTTGCTCTTCTTGGGCAGGCCGGTGCCGGGTGTGGTCGCGCTCAGGGACATGCACGGACCCTGGAGCGCCCGGGCGCTCCCCGACATGCGGGCCCCCTTTTGCACCCGGGCGCTCTCGCTTGACAGCGCGCCGGTGTTCATGCGCGCCCCGATGCTCGTGCTCGATGGCCCGTCGACGCTGATGTATTGCGACAAGCGCGACTTCTCCTCGGCTAGGTCATCCCCGCCGATGACCGAGTTCACGGGCAAGCGAATGTTCGACTGCCTGCCGGTCGCAGCGCGTCTACACCTACCTGATCACGCGTCCCCTGGCACGCCCAACCTCGGCGGCCGTGGGCCAGCGTGCGTACCTGGCCGAGACGGCTCTGGAGATTTTGGCTTGGATCGCGGTGGAAAGGGCTCGACTTGGCCCAGTTGCGAGGGGATCAGCTCGAGGAGCGGAACCCCAGCTGCAGGTCTACCCCTGATCTACTGCGGGCGGGGGCTCACAGGCGCGCCGGTGCTCAACGGTGCACGCGTGCTTGGTGGCGGGGCTGTGCCCCCCGGCGCGCTGGGACGCAGGGGCGCGCTCGCGTCCACACGCGCGCTCCTACTCCTCGGCTCGCCCGAGGTGCAGATCATGCTGGTGCTCGACGGCATGCAGGTGCTCCTGGGCTTACCGGTGTCCCACGGCGCCTTGGCGTTCCTGGACATGATGGGCGTGCCCCGCCGTGTGCTGGTACTCCCAGTGCGGTCGTGCTTGAAAGAGGCGTTCTCTGATTGGGTCATCCACGACAACCCACCGTCTGCTGCGGGCCCTGGCCCGGCCGGGCCTGTCCGCGGGGGGACCAGCCTTAGGGGCGAGGTTCACGCGGGAGGGGCGTTGCTGGTTGAGGGCCAGGGCGCCGCTGGGTCAAGCCGCGTGGGGACAAGCCTCAGGGGCGAAGTGCCAGCGGCGACCCTGCCCGGCTTGGTGCGACTTTCGGCCGACAGCCTCGCCGATAGTGGCGCCAACAGCGGCGCCTGCGGCGGCGTCGACGACGGCGCCGACAGCCCCGCCCACAGCAGCGTCGACAGCATCACCGACGGCCGCATTGAGGGCCGCACCACCAGTTTCGCCGCGATCTGCGTCAACCGCGGCCTCGACTGCCCAGCGAGGCCGACGGCGACCGTAGAGGGTAGCGACTGCCACGTCGGCGGCTGCGCCTCCAGTGACGTCGGCTGCTGCCCCGACTGCGGCGTCGACAGTTTCGCCGACAGCTGCGCTGCCGCCGGCTGCACCGACGGCCCCGCCGACGGCTGCGCCGACGGCGGCGCCGACAGCCGCCCCGACCGCGGCGCTTGCAGCTACACCTGCAGGGGCGCCGACGGCATCACCGACAGCGGCGCCGACGGCACCGACAGCCTCTCCGACAACTGCGGCGCCGGCATCAGACCCGCCAGTGGCGACGACTGCCGCGCGTGCAGCGGCGCCGACGGCGTTACCGACGGCGACGGTTGCAACGACAGGTACGCCCACCGCGGGACCGACAGCTTTGCCGACATCAGCTCCGGCAGCGGCGCCGTCTGCGACAAGACGGGCATCTGGTACAGTCCGATGGGCGAGCACTCGGCCTTCATGTTTGCGATGTACGATCCGATAGGGGATCAACCGGCCTCCGTGGTCACGGCCGCGGCGGCGTGCGACGGCCTCACCGACCACCTCGTCGACAGCCGCACCCAGCAGCTGCGCCGACGCTGGCGTCAGCAGCCCCGCCGGCGGCGGCGCGGACAGCCGCGCCAACCGTTGCCCCGACAGCATCGCCGACAGCTGCGCTGGCGGTATCGCCGACAGCTGCACCGACGCCCGCACCTACAGCTCCGCCGGCGGCTCTGCCAACTGCAGCACCGACACCCGCGCAGTCTGCAGCGCCTGCAGCCTCGCCGACAGCTGCGCCGACTGCATCGCCGACAGCTGCACCGACACGCGCGCCCACGGCTGCACCGCCAGCACCGCCAACGGCGGCGCCGACGCCTGCGATTGCTGCGGCACCGGCAGCCGCCGCGCCGATAGCGGCGCCGACGGCGGCGTCGATCGCGGCACCGATTACGGCACCGACAACCGCGCCGACAGCGTCACTGGCGTCTCCGCCACCCGCGGCATTGGCAGGGCAGCCGTCGTGGACAGCGCCGAGGCGATCGTGAGGCCACTGGCGATCGAGCCCGTGCCGGACGCCGAGTGCGAGCTGGTCAGCAGCGGCGACACGGCGTTCGACTTCGCGAAGGCTTGCGGCCTCTCGGTTGGGAACGCTCCGGTGGAGGGCGGCCTTGTCGCTCACGTTACGAAGGTGAGGCAGCGGGTCAAGGCCTGGGGTGCCTATGGCACGCGCCCGAGCGACGGGGCTGGCAGCTACGGACGCAGCGGCACCAACTGCAGCAACGCCGGCCGCGGCCCCGATAGCTGCGACGACGGTTGCGCTGACCGCCTTGCCTACAGGTACGCCGACGGCTATGCCTGCGGCGCTGACGGCCGAGCTGACCGCGGCACAGTGGGCAGCCGCGACGACATCGGCAGTTGCGACGGCATCGGCAGGGACAGTGGCGCAGCCTGCGGCGCGGACAGCCGCGCCGACTGCGGCGCCGACGGCTGCGCCAACCACGGCGCCGACTGCCGCGCCGACCGTGAGCCCTACGAGGGCACCAGCGGGCTGATCGAATGGCCCGCCGACAGGCTCACCGGCTGCGGCACCGACAGCGGCGCCAATGGCTGCGGCCACGCTGTCTGCGGCACCGGCGGCCGCGCCGACGGCTACCTCGACAGCCACGCCGACGACAGCCTCGTCAGTTACGCCGACGATGGCACCGACTGCTGCACCGACCTCGGCGCTGACCGCGGCGCCGACGGCGGCGCCTACGAGGCAACCCGCAAGGGCGTGCCCGTGGGGGGCGTCTCCGGCGGCGGGCGCGGCCGCGCCGACCGCGGCACCTACGGTGGCACTGACGGCCACCCCGCCAGCGGCGTTAACCGCTGCGCTGGCTGCGGCACCGACCGCCGCGCAGACTGCGGCACCAGCAGGCGCGCCGACAGCATCCTCGATGGGGGCGCCGACAGCGGCCCCTACTGCAGCGCTGATTTCGGTACCGACCGCGGCGCCGACAGCGGCGCTGGCGCGGTGAACTTGAAGGGCGCGCTCGTGGAGGGCTCCTCGGATGACTGGCATGTTCTGGACAGCGGCCCAAAGGCTACCGAGGAGATCGAGGCGGCGCTGGCGGGTCATAAGACGGCTGGTACGCCGACGGCTGCATCGACGGCCTCGCTGACAGCTGCGCCGACCACGGCACCGACAGCTGCAATGACAGATGCGCCGACAACTGTACCAGCCGAGGCGCCAACGGCGGCGCCGACAGCGGCGCTGGCGTCTGCGCTGGCGGCCTCCAGGCAGCCCAGACCTCACGGGCGGCGCGCGCCGGAGGCAGCTGCCACCGCGGCCCCGGGGGGCGCCACCGTACTCGCACCGGCCGGGGGCGCCTCAGGGGCGGGTGTTGGCCCACCCATGTGCGACGGACGGCGCGCGCCAGCGGCGGCTGCGGCCGCGGCCCCGAGGGATGCCCGCCCGTCCTCGCCCGCCAGGGGCGCCCGGCGCGCACCAGCCTCCGGGTCAGCAGCGGTCCCGCCCATGTGGGACGGGCGTCTCGCGCCAGAGTCGGTGGCTACCGCGGCCCCGGGGGATGTGGCACTGACAGCCACGGCGACCTCGGCGACAACGGGGACATCGACTAGCTCTCCGACGGGTTTCCCGACTCCGGCTCCGACTGCGGCGCCGCCAGCTACGCCGACCGCCATGCCGGCTGCAGTATCGACAGCCGCGCCAATTGTGGCACCGACAACGGCGCCAATTGCGGCACCGACGGCGGCAGCGGCTGCGGTACTGACAGCTGAGCCGACGGTGGCCCCGACCGCCTCACCGACTGCGGCTACGGTGGCCGCGCCGACGACGTCGCCGACAGCAGCGCCGACCAGTGCACCGACCGCGGCGCCGACAGCCACTCCGACAGCCGCGCTGGCGGCGGCGCCGACGGCCGCGCCGATAGCGTCGCCGACGGCAGCTCTGGCCGCTGTGCCGACCGCGGCGCTGACCGCTGTGCCGCCGGCCGCGCCGCCTACGGCACCGACCGCTGCTCCGGCTGCGGCTCGGGCCGCCCCGTCTACAGCGGCGGCGGCGGCTGCGCCGGCTTCGTCGCCTACGGCTTCGCCGATTGCTGCACCAACGGCAGCGCCGATGGGTCGTCTGTCTGTTGCCCTGGCCGCGGCACAGACAACCGCCTGGACAGCGTCGACGACGGTTGCACTAGCCGCTGCACCTGCAGATGCACGGTTCGGTTCGCCGATGGCTGAACTGGTCACGACACCGACGGCTACCCCGACAGCGGCGCCGACGGTCGCGCCGACATCAGCGTCGACAGCGGCCCTGGCCGCCACGGCGACCACGGTGCTGACTGCGGCGGCGACTGGCGCGCCGACGAAGGGCGCGACGACGGGGGCGAGCGGATCGACCTACGTTGGCATGTTCGCCGGCAGCACTGGCATCGAGGGCCGCGCGCTGTCCGCCACAGAGGAGCCGCCCGACGACGAGGATTAGAAGGAGGAGGACCGGGGGGGAGCGACGGGCTGCTCGGGCCACGTGGCGTCCACTGGGCTGCAGCCAGCTTGCACCTCCAGCTCGCGCGTGCGCCTTCGCATGCGCGCGCCCGTTCTTTGCGTGTGCTGAGTCGCGTCCTGCGCGACGCGCGGCTAGCGCTTTTCGCGTGCGCGATTCCGCGCTGGCGGGCCGGCGACGCGCGGCCCTGGGGAGCGTTTAGCCCCCCCGCCTGGGCGAGGCCGTGGGGGCCAGCTCGGGCGCGCGTTGCGCGCCGCCGGCGGGGCGCTGCCCAGCCAGGGCGGCCTGGCGCCCGCTCCAGGAAGGCCTCAGGCTTGCAGGCCAGTGGTCGCGCGCGCTCGGGCTCCTTTCGCCCGCGCACGACTGCGTTCTGTTGGTTTTGGCCGTGCGGCAGCAGGGCGTGCCAGAACGCGCGCGCGCGCCACTGTGCGCGTGCGCGGGCGGCGCGGCGTCCCGCCGGACCCGCGCCATCAGGGTGGTGCGCGTGGCCGCTTTGCCATTGAAAGATTTCATCATTGTCCTTCTCCCGTCCTCGTCCTCCTTCCTCCTCCTCTTCCTCCTTCTCCGTTTAGTGCGCGCGTGCCTTCGCTTAACTTGTATAGTCTGTTATGTTGGTAGACTGCAGGTTAAGCGTAGGGAAGTGGGGGCTTTGCCTTAGCCATTTTGGGTCCGTAGTCGTTGGCTCGAGATCGAGCCAGGACTCGGGGGCCCACCCACCCCGCTTTGTTCCCTGTGTACCCTGCTCCGCTCGGCTCTCGAGCCGTGCGGCAGCAGGGCGTGCCAGAACGCGCGCGCGCCACTGTGCGCGTGCGCGGGCGGCGCGGCGTCCCGCCGGGCCCGCGCCATCAGGGTGGTGCGCGTGGCCGCTTTGCCATTGAAAGATTTCATCATTGTCCTTCTCCCGTCCTCGTCCTCCTTCCTCCTCCTCTTCCTCCTTCTCCGTTTAGTGCGCGCGTGCCTTCGC
>CAUYUJ010015454.1:167552-325052 GCA_963575745.1 Prorocentrum cordatum
AGCCTAGGTAGGGAAAACAACTGGAAGGAACGGAGAGGAGAGGAGAGGGGAAGGGGGAGGATGGGGGAGGAGGGAGGATGGAGGACAAAGGAGAGTGGAGAGATGAGCGAGGCGAGAGGTAAACTAGGTCCCATTCGCGCCACATCTGACATCATAGCTCGGGAGCGCCATGATATGTGCATTCGTCTGGCGCGTATGCGATGTGACGGAGAGCCTCATCGCCCGCCAGCCTTGCCCCCACTTCTGGCGAAGGGTGGCCGTTGCTCAGAGAAGGAGGCGATGGGAGGAGGAGGAGGATACGATTGCGCCTTCATGCTGCCTAATGCGGTAGCATAGCATAACGTAGCATAGCAGATCATACCATAGCGCAGCCTGGCATAGCATAGCATAGCACAGCATAGCGCAGCATAGCGCAGCATAGCATGGCATAGCATCGCTTAGCATAGCACAGCGCAGCATGATATAACACAGCTTAGCCTAGCACAGCACAGCATAGCGCAGCATAGCATAGCATAGCGCAGCATATCATAGCATAGCATAGCATAGCAACTAATGCTGCTTTCCTAGGGGCTCCAACTTCTAGGTAGGGTCGTACTGGGGTAAGGATTGTTTCGTTCCGCTCTGGGAGTGCCGACGTGTAGGTAGCAGCCCCAGTAGAGGCCACATAAAAAACAAGGTTAAAGATGGGTGTCGATGGGGCGTTATTTGTGGCTTTGCCCTCTGCTAGTTCTTCTGATGTCGGTGACAGGTACTGGGGGTCAGGATGCGATTCTGTGAGATTGAATGTAGCGGGGGTGGTTCATGTTTAGGTTAGGGGTCTGAGTAGGGGTAGGAATCGGAGTATGATGCGAAGTAAGAGTATGGGTAAACTGCAACGGGGTAAAATCGCAGGGTACGGTATAGTAGGGTAGCGTTGGTTGGTATGCAGGTGGGTCGTATCATGCAGGACACCGTCGGTCTTAGTATGTTTGAATCCGAAGCAGTGGGCCAGAGGCAGGTTGTTCGATACAATAATAGAGCGCCCTCGGGGTATCTAGACCAGACCAGAGTTGCCACCTAAGTGTACTCATGAGGTCAGCCAGCCATTGACAGCCCCATAGCTACGAACCTGTATACACAATGGCACGACAGAGCGTTGCATCAGATTGTCTGCAGCCATTTTGGCATTCAGAAAGCATGCTTGGGCCAAGCATTGCTTTCCCAGATGATCTGGATGCAGATGCGGGCCTAGCGGGCGACGCTGCAGGCGCTCCCGCGGCTGGCCCAGTTGGCCCTCCAGCGAAGCGCCAGAGGCTCGGAGGTGCAGCGCGGCAGCGGGCAGCCAACGTGTTGCCTAGATTGTTTTGGCTCGTCGCTGCCACGCCTGTGACATCGAAGACTGTGAGAGAGTTCTGGTGTCTGGGAGTGGTCGAAGTGTCTGAGGTGTATCATTTTGATGAGTTCCAGGGTCGCGCGGAATCGCGGCCCCACCTGGCGGCTTTGCGCCAGTCTGCTCTGCGCCTTGGTTTGGATCTGGATGGGGATATCTTGTGTTGGAGAGTGCGGTATGTGAAGAATGCAGAACCCGTTCCTGACCAGTTGCCGAAGGAAGCAGCGGTCAGGTGGCGCACAGCAGTACTTCTTGACCCGTCATGCCAGGCCGTTGTCGATTTGCATCGTCGTTGGAATGTACCTATCGGCAAACGCATGGCGTGGATAGTAGACCCTGACACAGCATCGACGTGCATGACTGAGCGGATACCGTGGCTGCTGTCGTCTGTACATCATGCGAGGTTGGTTCACGTCGACATACCGTGCAAGCCTTCTGTTCCGCCGACTGGCGGCATTGATATGACAATGGTCGCCAGCCCCCCGCACGTGCAACATCGGAAAGGTTTCTCGACACACAGGTATAGCGTCCATTGTATCGTGCAGGCGTTGCAGATGCACTGGGCGTTGAGGAATTCACAGGAGACGTCTGTCAACGATATGGTGAAGCTTTCTTGGAGGATGACGTTGCCACCTCGTCAGTGCGCTGGGTTGGAGGAAGCATTGGAATCGGGCGATATCAGAATTCCGCAGCGCAGCTTGCTGTCCAGCTCGTGTGTGAAGTTAGACATTGCGTACTCTATGTTCCAGCGAAGGGTTATCGACAGAGTACATGGATGGAGGTATCTCCCAGCGGACTCGAGTGAGTTGAAGAATGTGAATTTCTTTTGTGTCAGAGAGGACCGCATATTGTTTCCATTGGGCGTGAGTGCGGAATCTGTTACGCAAGCCGACTTGCAGGAAGCATATTCGAGCAGGCACCTCCCACTTTCCACATTGGGCCTCTTCGCCGCTGGGGAGATACACAAAGGGGTCAGTTTGACGCACGCGTTGCTGTTGGAGTCGGGCTCGAAACACAAGTTTGGCAAGTTGAGGTCGAGCATATACGGATATTGTTCAGATCAGGGGGTTGAGGCAGCAACAGCAGACGCAGGGAACGCTCTGGCATCGTGGGCCGTGGATGGTTGTGAACAAGGGGCATGGGCTAGAGCGTTGGACGCGGCACGAGATGGCAAACTCCAAGAGGTGCCAAATTATTGCCGCTTCGCGTATCCTCGCCAGCCCGCCCAGAAACGGCGCCCAGGCGAGTTGAGGTGATCGAGAACGTGAGGGGGCATGCAGAGGAACAAAGGGCTGGGGAAACCGTCTTGCCCCAAGATTGGGCAGCGCCCAGGAGGCCCCAGGAAGCGCCCGAGAGGCTTCCGAGTCGAGAGGCCCCCAAGAGACCCCCAAGAAGCCCCAAGAGGCTCCCCGAGGCACCCAAGATGGTCCAGTAGGTTCACGGGACCGCCGAGAGCCACCCCTCCCCCCCCACCCACCCCCCACCCCCCAAGACGCCCCAACTTCCAAAAAGCTGCCAAGAAACATCCGATGATATTCCGATACGCACTCAAGAGGCATATGGCTCTTCCTATCGCCCTTTATCTTTTTTCTCATCACCCTCCATCTCCTCTTCATCCTCGTCCTGCCTATTCATCCCCCCCCCTTCCCCCTCCTCCCCTCCTCCTCCTCCCCTCCTCCTCCTCCGCCACTCCCTCTTGGGGCCCCCTTGGGGCGCTCTTGTGGGCGTGTTGGCGGGGGGTGGGGGGGGGGGGGGGGGGGGCTCGCGGCTATCTATGGGGACTTCGATCAAGCAAGGAGAGCTCCTCAATTAGCGTTACCCTTTCTATAGTGTCCCAAATCACCCATTGGGCCCATGTTGGAGCGCTCTTTGGCGCTATTGGGGCCGTCGTGGGGCTCTATTGGGCCCTCTATGAGGCCAGAATGGAGCCATCTCGAGGTATCGGAATACCCTCGGAAGCGAAAAGGCGAGAACGCAAAACTCATTGATTTTCTTGATACTTGTTTAAACGATGTTGGCCTCTTGGCGGCCTCCTGGGGAGGCTCCGTGGTCGCTCGAAGCCGTCTTGGGGCGGTCTTGGGGCCCTTTGGTGCATATTGGAAGCAATATTCAGGCATGCTGCGCTATCTTGGGCCATCTTGGACGTCATCTTGGGATCTCTGAGGCCCTCTTGAGGCCCTCTTAAGGCCCTCTTGGGCCATCTTGGGCGCTCTGCCGACCCGCGACCGCGCCCCTCCAGGTCCAGGGGAAGGGGCGCGGGGGAGGGGGGTTAACCCCTTTCCGAAAAGGGATGCATACGCCCTAAAGTGTTGGTTGGATTCGTATCTACTACCTGCCGCGCTATACATTCCTGACCATTTACACACGATCTTTGGCGCGTTGGAAAGAAGTGTCAAAGCATGTGGGCCCTGGGTTTCCATGTCGTCAAAGTTGACTGCATTGAACAAGCTGTTCCGTGAACGATCGCTGCTCGATAGAATAGTCAGCACTTGCATCACAGACCCCAGGGAGAGAACCATATTGTCTGCCAGAGTTGGCGATCTGACGGATTGGAAATGGGAGTGCACCGCTGCTTTCCTTTATGATATTCGCGAACCCCTTATGATTTTGCAGCGGCGGTTCGACCCGAACAAGGTAATGTCAGGGGCTGCGACTGATCCCAATACATCCAACATCGATCCGAATCTTATGAAGGAGCTCGCCGACCTTCTCAAGGACCAGGAGTTGCGTCCGAAATGCGAGGTGTTGAGATGCGTAGCTTGGGCTTGCGACAGGGAGGCGACCAAGCTCGAAGGGTGCAGATGTCATGAGCACATCCTGTCTGGCCCAGGCAAATGGCGCGATCGAGTCCGACAATACAGACTTGCAAGTTCTCGGTGCGTGTGGAAGGGCCGCCGTGGGCTGGAAATGTCAATGGGCAGGTTGGATGCCATCTTGAATAATATACAATCGGCTGGCGACGATGGTCTCAGAACAGCGTACGCTGACGTATCCCATGATATCAGGAGGCAGATGCAATCGATGGGGCACGAGTTAAAGGCAGCTGTGAAGCAGCAGTTGAAAGACAAGCTCAGTTTTTGGACAGCATTGCCTTACAGCTTGATTGCAATCGCAGCACCGACCTTCGGCTTGAGCTCCGCCGAGTTCGCCCAGGAGCGCGCCCACGCCTGCATCGCTGAGTACGATGAGGCAATTCGCCAAGGTCGAGGTGACAAGCTCCATCGGGTAGCGCGGAAGTTCTTGGAGGTTGGTTCGCTTCATCGGGGGCAACTATTTGCGATCTCTCAGGGGGCAGTAGATCTGGATGGGTGTCCTCGGCTGCTATTCGAGTTGATGGGGTACGCTCTGGTTTCAGTGGTATCGCGACGTGTCGAAGCAGTGCATTCGTCTATCTTGACGTCCAAGCGGCGGGCGACCTTCCAGAAGATCCCTTGGCTCGCTGCGAGAGTTCGGCGCCCAGATGTACAGCAAGCGTTGTCCCAGCAGGAGTTCTTGAATTTCTTGGATGAGTTTTGGCGCAAGCGTGACATGCTCAGGCGCTGTCTGTCGTGCCTGTTGGCAGGGAACACGCTTGTACGCATGGCGAAGCCCCAGCTGATCGGATGGTTTTATCAATCCCTCCCTGAGGTGCATTTCCGCGACCTCACAAAAGTCACTACCAATCTTGGCCCATGGGGCGCCGTGGCGAGGTCACTTCGCAAACCTGAAGTTGTTGGCATCCCAGATGGAGAGGCATTGCTCGTCAAGTTTTTCAAGTCGATCTGCTCGGATGGCGTCGCCTTTTGGAGTGCCCCTCGAACCATTTTGGAACCAGGGCTGTCCGAGGCGTGTAGGCATAGAACAGATGTCAGTGATTTGCCGATTGTCGCGCATGTTGACCACGCAGTGCTTCCACAGAAAACCATGACAGTCTTGAATATGGGTCGGCATGCCGTTGAACTCCTTCGCAATCTTGGCGAAGCTGGTCGTTCGATGGGGGAGGACCTCACTAACGAGCAGCTGCGGGGGATGATTTTCTTCAGAGTGTCCTCGGCTACGCCCGAGCAGAAAAAACTCGTGGTGCCGAGCCATGCCGTGGTGAGCAAGTCATGCATGAACGTATCGGTGTTCGACTTTACAGGTTCGCAGTCTGTTGGAACAGCCCGACTCCAGTTGTCCGATGAAAAGCCTTGCAAATTGGATCTCTCAGCCATTGACATGTGCATTTTGCTGGCAGGAATGTTTCGCTGGAGCCTAGCCGAGGCTGCTGCGAGCCATATGGAGTTGCCAGCGGGGGCATTGCAACAGTTGCGTCAGCTGGATGATCTGTCACGTAGGCCTGTTCCAGTTGACCTCGATGCTGGGAGCTACCTGGGCGCCGATGGCGCCTCGGTAAAGGGCGCCGAGCACTTGCTTCAGCATATGGATTCGGAAAAGAATTACGTTCACATGGGCAAGTACGTATCAGTTGAGGAATTGCCAGAGTATTCCGCTCAAGTAGTGCAAATCCTCAAGGATTATAATGTCATTGGGGTCCGCCACAACGAGTTTGGCGAGCACGAGATCGCATTGAATGCGAATGCCTTGACGGTGGATAGTGCAGTCTCTTTGAATGGAGCAGTTGAGGTCGTGGCGATCCCGTGCCCATCAGATCGGAAGGCGGCATCAAAGTTAGAATTGGTGTTGCAATTGGTGCGCGAAGGCTGGGTACCTCTGGATTCGGCGTTGCTGGCAGTCACGCCCGATGGCGCCCGTGAGTTTAGTATGTCTATGCTGTTGAGGTCAAAGCGTTATTTCGAGGCCCTCGTAGACGCGGAATTAATTTTTGCTCGTGGCAGTCCCAAGATTTTACACAATATGCCAGAGGCATATTATGCTTGCTTGTACTCCGTCAAGGACCTGAACGCAATGCACAGTATTGTTGGAATGGAGAACTTCGGTAATAAACAGTTCTTAGCCATTTTGGCTGGCAGGCCGATTCCTGGCATGATAGATGTAGCTATGGCGCTTGAGGATGGTGTCATCGAGGCGGACGACGATGGAGCTGTACCACTCGCTCTCATGGATGGTGCTGCAGACGTCGACCCAGAAGTCGGTCCTGATGCAGGCGAGGCAGGCGGTGTCGCCGCTGCCCCCGCCATAGCGCTGCCAGCACTGGCAGTCCTGGGTGATCCTGATGCAGGAGCATTCCTGCGTCCAGTGCATTGGCATGGTTTCACTGTTCGTTACGACCACTGGAGCCATTCGAGTGGCATCCTGCGGTGCTACGCGACGTGTCGCAACCCGACACACCGCAAATGTTTCCGTTACATGCAGGAAAACAGGCTTCCCACCAGACGGGAAGTAATCGCCCATCTGTTTGGTTGGGCTGAATTGGGTGATTCGGATGATATGTCGCGATGGGCCCACCAAGATCCTGGCGCGAAGCCTGCGCAGGCCCGTGTCCGAGAGATTATGGCAGATTTGCCGCCTGACGTATGAAAAAAAAACAGAAAAATATGAAAAACATGATTCGGCTCAGTTGTCAACCAATTGTATGTGGCATGATGTCTCTGAAGCTCGGTTTGCCGCCCCCTCAGTTATTGCCTCCCTCTTTCATGTTATCGCACCCCCCCCCCTGCGTTATCGCACCCCCCCCCCGTCAGCCCCGCAGGCCGGCAGATAACACGTAATATCCGGCAGCTGGGTCGGCAGATAACATGTTATCCGGCAGCTGCGCGGGTGGATAACACCCCCCCTCTGTTATCGCCCCCCCCCCCCCTGCGATAACTCGCCTGGGGTCCGAAAATTGGCCGGAGAGTGTGGCAAACTGTTCATATATGCTGTGTAGACAGAAATCGTGACATATCATATCAACCATCGCCATGCACTTTCGCATAATGCAATACTTGACGCTTCGCGTGCCACCACCGGCCCATCCCGAAACTGCGCCCAGGCGAGTTGAGGTGGACAGGGCGCCAGGGCCATGATGGCGCATGCAGGGGAACAAAAAGCTCAGAAGCTATCTTAGGTACACGTGAATCTCCCTTTGAGGAATTTTAGGCTGTCTTGAGCTTCAATCCAAAAAGCCAAGTAGCCCCCCAAGGGGGCCTCCAAGAAGCCTCAATATTTAAACAACCTAAGGGGAACCACTGATGTTTGCCTTCTCGCCTTTTTGCTTCAGGCGGCCATCCGAGGCCTCAAGATGGCCCTAATATGGCCCGAGATGGCCCCGAGAGAGGCCCAGGCGAGCCCCGATGCTGCCACAATAGCGCCCGAGATCCAAGAGCGGCCCGGGAGGGGTTCGGGAGGCTGTTTGCGGCACTCTCGATGGGGCAAGGCTAATTGGGGATCCCCCCTTCTTTGATCCATCTGCTCCAACATGGCTCCAAGAGCGCTCCGAATGCCCCCGAGAGCGCCACAATATGGCCCCAAGAGGCGCCCATGGGGGCCACGAGAGACGCCCAAGATACTTCCAAGAGGCTCCCACGATACCCCCAAGAGGCCCCAAGAGGCTCCCCGAAGCACCCGCGACGCTCCAAGATGCCCCTGGGGCCGTCAAGAGGCCCCCCAGGATATTGAAAGGAGCGTCCGAACAATGCGTCCAAAAGGCATCCGAAGAGACATCAATCGCTCTTTTCCTCTTTGTCCTCGTCCTTGTCCTCCTCCTCCTCCTCCTCCTCCTCCTCGGGCCCCATCGTCCTCCTCGCCCTCCTCGTCCTCCTCGTCCTCGCCCTCCTCCTACCCCTCGCCCTCCTCGCCCTCCTCGTCCTCGCCGCCCTCCCCCTCCTCCTCCTCGCGCGCGCATGCGTCGGCATGACACATTGAGAGCAAGAGTTCTGCCAGAGTCTGGGCGAATTATTGCTGCCCAGCGGCGCATTAAATGAAGGGCAATTGATTCGCGCACACACGCGCTCACACGCGCGCGCACACGCATATGCATGAAAAAGCGAGTGCAACAATTCTGCCAGTGCCTGGAAGAATACTAGCTGCCGAACTGCATTCAACACGGGGGAACATTGAGTCACGCACACACGAACACACACACACGCACATATGAATAATCATCTAGAGGCAGCGCCATAGTTTGTGCAGCCACAGTATCCACGGGACATTTTGGCACAGGCGTTCCGCGGCATATGTTGGCCACGTACGTTCAGCGGGATAATTTGGCTTCTCGCGTTCCGCGGGGTGTTTTGGCCGCGCGCGTTCCGAGGGGTGGTGTTTGGCCACGCGCTGTCCGCGGGATATTCTGGCCACGGGCGTTCATCGGGAAAATTGAAGCACGCACGCACGCGCTGTCTCTCTCTCACACACACGCGCGAGCACACGCACATATGAATTTACATCGAGAGTCAGCGCCATAGTTGGTACAACAACGGCATCCGCTGGATATTTTGGCCACGCGCGTTCCGCGGGATAGTTTGGCCACAGGCGTCCCGCGGATTCCGCGGGGCATGTTGGCCTTTGGCGTTCCGCGATTCCGCGGGTTGTTCTGGCCGCACGCGTTTCGCGGTATGTTTTCTGGCCACATGCGTTCCGCTTTAAGGAGGCCGACGGACGCGCTGTCGTTCAATTGTTGACAGTACAGGTCTCCCTGTGCGCGCGCGTGGTGAGTTCTGCATCGCCCACAATAAGAAGGCCGCCGTGCAATTCCCAAAACTGAATTCAATTTTTCCGTGGGGCTTTTAAGTCGACCGACGGACGCGCCGATTTTTCATTGTTGGCAATGCAGAACTCACCACGCGCGCGCGCGTGGTGGGTTCTGTAGTGTTCGCAATGAGAAGGCCGCCGTGTCATTCCAAAAATTGGAGTCGAATTTTCTGCGGAGGTTTACGGAGGCCGACGCGCCGACGGACGATACAGGACTCCCCGCGCGCGCGCGCGTGGGGAGTTCTGTCTGGTCCACAATGAAAAGGCCGCCTTGTGATTAGTCTAAAAACTGTATTCGGATTTTCTGTGGAGCTTTAAGGAGGCCGACTGGCGCGCATGTTCTTCATTGTTGGCAGTGCAGAACTCCACACGCGCGCGCGTGGTGAGTCCTGTATTGTTCGCAATAAGCAAAAGGCCGCTTGTAATCTCAAAAACTGAATTCAAAATTTTCTGTGGCGCTTTAAGGGGGGCGACGCGCCGACAGACGCGCAGACTTTCCATTCCCCACGCGCGCGCGTGGGCAGCTCTGTTTGGTCCATCATGAGAAGGCCGCCGTGTAATGCAAACGCTAAATTTAAATGTTCTGTGGAGCTGTAAGGAGGCCGACGGACGCGCCGACTTTTCATTGTTTACAATGCAGAACCCCCCACGCGCGCGCGTGGGGAGTCCTGTGCCGTTCGCAAAAAGAAGGTCGCCATGTGGTTTCAAAAACTGAATTCAAAATTTTCTATGACGTTTTAGGGGAGCCGACGCGCCGACGGACGCGCAGACTTTCAACTCCCCACGCGCGCGCGTGTGGAGTTCTGCCTTCTCCACGATGAATTGGCCGCCTTGTGGTTCCAAACGCTGAATTTAAATGTTCTGTGGAGCCTTAAGGAGGCCGACGGACGCGCAGAATCTACATTGCTGACAGTGCAGAACTCCCCTCGCGCGCGCGCGTGGTGAGTTCTGTATTGTTCACAATAAGAAGAATGTCGCCTTGTAGCTCCAAAAAGTAAATTCAAATTTTCTGTGGCGCTTTAAAGAGGCCGACGCGCCGACGGACGCGCATACTTTCCATTCCCAACGCGCGTGCGCGCGTGGGGGGCTCTGCCTTGTCCACAATGAAAAGACCGCCTTGTGATTCCAAAAACTGATTTCAAAGTTTCTGTGGTGCTTACAGGAGGCCGACGGACGCGCCGACTTTTCATTGTGGACAACAGTCCAGAACTCCCCACGCGCGCGCGTGGGGAGCCTTGTGTCGTTTACAATAAGAAGGCCGCCTTGTAATTCCAAAAAACTGATTTCAAATTTCCTGTGGCGCTTTCAGGAGGCCGACGCGCCGACGGACGCGCAGACTTCCAACTCCCCACGCGCGCGCGCGTGGAGTCCTGTCTTGTCCACAATGAAAAGGTCGCCTTGTGATTCCAAAAACGGAATTCAAGTTTTCTGTGGAGCTTTAAGGGGGCCGATGAACGCGCCGCGCAGATTTTCAATTGTGGACAGTGCAGAAATCAGCGCGCGCGCGAGGGGTTCTGGATTGCCCACAATGGAAAGGCAGCATGGCAGTTCCCAAAACTGAATTCAAATTTTCTGTGGAGCTTCAGGGAGGCAGGCGGGCGCGACGACTTTTCATTGTTGACAATGCAGGGCCCTCCCCCCCGCGCGCGCGCATGGTGAGTTCTGTATTGTTCACAATAAGAAGAATGTCGCCTTGTAGCTCCAAAAAGTAAATTCAAATTTTCTGTGGCGCTTTAAGGAGGCCGACGCGCCGACGGACGCGCAGACTTTCCATTCCCCGCGCGCGCGCGTGGGGAGTTCTGTCTTGTCCACAATGAAAAGGCCGCATTGTCATTCCAAAATCCGAATTCAAATTTTCTGTGGAGCTTTAAGGAGGCCGACGGACGCGCCGAACTTCCATTGTGGACAGTCCAGGGTGGCACCCCACGCGCGCGCGCGGTGAGCTCTGTGCTGTCCACAATGAAAAGGCCGCATTGCAATTCTCAAAACTGAATCCAAATTCACTGGTGGGCTTTAAAGGGGATAACGGACGCGCCGACTTTCCATTGTGGCTATTGCAGAACTCACCACGCGCGCGCGGGGAGTTTTGCATTGCCCACAGTAAGAAGGTCGCCGTGTAATACCGCAGACTTAATTCAATTTTTCTGCGGGGCCTTGAGGAGGCCGAGTGACGCGCCTACTTCTCATTTCAGTTCTTGCCACCTTCTCAAGAAGCATTTCGAACAAGCCTTGCCACGCGGGCCCCCCGCTCGCAGATCCAGGCGCGTTGTCGACACATTCGCAGACGGCGTTGCTGCCCCCCCTCCCCCCCCCCCCTCCTCCCCCGCGCACCGCACGCCGCCGCCGCCGCCGCCACCACCACCGCCACCACCACCCACCACCCACCACCCACCACCCCCACCACCACACCACCATCACCACCACCACCACCACCACCACCACCACCACCACCACCACCACCCCCACCGCATCTCACCCCAACGCCCCCCCCCCCCCCTCCCCCCTCCCGCCCCCGCGCCCCACCCTACATCACCCCCAACACAATCACCCCCCCCCTACCCACTCGCCCACCCTTCTTCCCCCTCCCACCCCCCGCCACCAGCACCGCCGACACCATCGCCCACCGACCCACCCACCCACGCAACCCGACGTTGTTGTGTGAGCGCGTGCGCGCGCGATTCAAGTTGCCCTTATTCCTTATTCGGTGCAGCTGGGCAGCAAAAATCCCCCAGACTCTAGCAGGATTCTTGCTCTCGGTGTTTATTCATACGTGCGCGTGCGCGCGCGCGTTTGTGCGCGCGCGTTTGAGTGCGCGCGCATAAATTCCCCATCGTCTTAAATGCAGTTGGGCAGCAAGAACTCTTCCAGGCGCTGGCAGATTTATTGCTCTCGCTTTTAATGCGTGCGTGTGCGCGCGTGTGCGCGCGCGTGTTTGTGCGTGTGTGAATGCGTGTGTGCGCGATTAAATGTTCCGTCGTTTTAGGTCAGTTGGGCAGCGAGAATTCTCCCCGACTCTGGCAGGGTTCTTGCTCTCGGGTTTTATGCATATGCGTGTGCGCGCGTGCGAGAGCGCGTGCGTGCGCGATATTACCTTTCATTTTAAATATAGTTGGGCAGCACGAATTCTTCCAGACCCCGACATAATGTTTGCTCTCGGTTTGTCTATGGTGTCTCCAGTGCGCGATTCTGCGGACAGGGCATGCTCGGGTCCCAACCTTGGCAGTAAATCTCACAACCATGGCAGTCAATATCACAAACTGTTGGGTCCTCCTTTGGCAGTAAACATTGCAACCTTTGGGTCCTGATGTCTGAGCGAAGGGCCGCGCGCGGTGCTGTGCGGCGGTGCGTCGAATTCCTTGCCCATATGGTGCCGTGGGGCCTGCGCGGTGCCACGTGGCTTTGCGAAATGCTGTGTGGTGCGGTGCCGTGCCGTGCCCGTTGTGCGTGCGGGTCCATGTAGCGCCGCATTGGGTATGTTGGCCGTGTTCTGAATGTGCAGTCACTGTGATGTGAGGTGGCGATGAGGCCAGATTCAGTGGAGGCGTTTGGTGAGGAATTTCGACGCCAGGCCGCGAGTCTGGCAGATTCTTGATTTCGTCGAGGCGACCAGGGCCACCGCGTTTGGCGATTTGTAGTCGACGAGACAGTGGGTTCCTCATATGAGGTTTTCCTTATCCAATCGCCCTCCTTATCCTCGTATCCCTAGCCATGTGCGGTCCAGTTTTTTGTGCGAACCACTTGCGTTACTTCTTCCTTGTGTCTTGTATCCTGCACTACTTTGTTGCTGCGATGGGGAAACGTGCTTCTGAGACTGGGGCGGCGGGGCCCAAGGGCAAGACCAAGGTTGTCAAGTCGGGCCCGCCGTCGGCGTTTTTCAAGAAGGCTGAGCAGCAGCAGGAGACGCCGCTGCCCAAGCCGCCTGCGTCGGGGACTGGGACGCCCGTGTCGGGGACTAAGACGCCTGATGGGCTTGATGGGTCTGGCGCCGCCAGAGCGTCCGCTGGGCCGTCCGCCAGCGACTCGCCCGCCGTGGACTTCGACGCCCTTGGCGCTGAGGGTGACGGTGCGAGTGTCGAGGCGCTTGAGGCCGAGGGTGATCTGACCGCGTGCTGCAAATGCGCGCGGCTTGTGCTGCCGGGGACCGAAGGGACCTTGGGGGGCACGAGGAGCAAGCAGATGGTGCATGCCGCTTGCGCCACAGCATACAAACGTCGGTGTCGACACAACAAGAAAAACAAAGGCCTGGCAAAAGCGTGGGACGGCATGAATACACAGGAGAAGATTGATTGGTTCATCAGGAACACCGCCGATGCACTCGCCGAGCATGCCGAGGGGAGCTTGGTCGAGCACGAGATCGAGGAGATTCAGGCCGTCAGCAAGGACACGACTGAGAGGGTCACGGCCATCCCGTATTCAGTCTTCGAGGAGAAAGGGGAAATGAGGGGCTGGAGCGAAGACAAGATCAAAGCCAAGTGGAAGGAGATGATTCTGGACAAGTCAATCAAGAAGATTAAGTACAAGGGGCAGGTTTGCATCAGTCGGTTCGAGGGTATCTTGTTCGACGCGAAGAAGTCGAACACGACGTCGACCAAGCTCAAGTCGAAGAAGGAGATCAAGACATTACAGGAGCTCGAAGACGCGAAGGCTAAGGCGCAGGAGGTACTATCGCAGGCATCCAGTAGCCAGCAAACGTTCCTCGACTCCGCCATGTCAGAGATCACGCAGGCGCCTGTCGCCATCCCAGACGATTTGATCGAGAACTTGGCGGACTTTGACGATTTCGCGAAATCTATCGACGACCACTCGAGGATGATCGAAGACGAGATCAATCGGGAGGAGCGCCGCCAGGATGCGCTCGACGCTCTGTTGGCGCAGGACACCATGGAGGCGAGCATCTACATGGCGCAGCAAGGGGAGGAGAAGGAGAGCGATGGCGACATCTCGAAGTACCGTGTCAGCAGGGCCTCCGAGTTCGTGAAGTGCAAGGAGTTGTTCCAGTTCACCTCCAGGCAGTTGGTCGCTGATGTCAACGAGGTGGTGGCGGCCGCCAAGGAGAAGATCGGCTCCGACAACGAGAACGCGACAGAGGCCTTCGCTGTCCTGGCGGATGCGCCGAAGCAGTGCGAGAATGTGTCTAAGGAGTTTTGCGATGCGATTGAGGAGTTGCGGGCCGCTTTCAACAAGGAGACAACCACGAAGGGCATGAAGGAGCACCTTGAGAGTTTGAAGAAGCAACGCATTGACAAAAACAAGGCCTTTCAGGGCATACGCAGATCTATATCGATACTGCGCAGCCTCATCAAGAAGAAGGAAATGGGCGACCTGAGGGGCGTGCAGGCGAACTCCGAGGAGGAGAAGGCCACTGGCGAGGTCCACATCCCCGCGCACGAGAAGATCCGCACCCACTACATAAACCATGTGTGCCACGAGGAGGGGCGTTGCACAGGTTGGAAGTCGAAGTCTGGGCCGGTCGTCCAGAAGGCGCTCGAGAAGGATGATCAGTGGGATCGCTCACGCCCCAGGTTTGTGAATGACACCGCGCTGAAGGACAAGCTCGAGGCGCTGAAGGTCGTCGACATCCTCGCGAAGTGGTTGGCGTCGCAGCTTGGGGGCAAGGATACCGCGAGTGCCATGTTGGATAAGCCCAAGCACTACGAGGACATCAACAAGGCCATCAGCAGTGTTCTTCAAGATCCGAGCCTTGAGAAACCCTTCAGTGTCTTGCACTCGTGTCTTCCGTCCATCTTCGCCCTGAGCATGCAATGCAGCAGCGCGAAGTTCGTGAATGTCGGGTTCAACCCGTTCGGCCTCGGCCAGTGGACCATCGTGTTGAAGGGAGGTCTGCTGCTCGTCTGCGTGCAGGGCGAGCATGTCGAGGGCAAATCTTACGCTGAGAAGGTGAGCAAGCTGATGGAGGCCAGCCCGGACAGCATGCACAATATGGTTACTGAACACGGCTTCTTCATGCACTGCACAGCGGGCGCTGCCGCCTGGGTGCCGCCTGGTTTCTTCTGCATGTGCATTTCCCTTGGCGATGCCACGTGGCTCAAGTGGCACAGCCTTTCAGCAAGCAGTGCGCCCGAGTTGCGCGCTGTACTGAGTTCGTGTACGCAAATGATTTCGAGTTACCCTGTTCTCCAGCTTAGCTACAAGGAGTGGATGGTTTTCCTAGAGGTTTTATTGAAGACCTCAGCCTCAGCACAGCAGTAAGCTGGAGGCAACGTGACGATGGTCATGTAATGTTGGCGCTGCCATGGCGATGGGGTAGTGTAACACCTCGCTGTACATTCCCTCTCTACCACCATCGCTACCCCAATATATTCATCGCCCTCTGCAGCTTCATCTGCATCATCATCGCATTGGCGGCGATTGCCGCCTGAACCATTAGCGTAGCAATCAGTCCACCATTTCACCATCACCATCATCATCGCCATCGTCATCACCACCACCATCATTATCGTGATCTGTAATTGCATTGTTGTGTTTCCAACGTCCCCATCGTCATGTATGTACGCATCACCGTTGACAACGCTACCAATGTGTCCACCGCATTGCCAATGCCAATGTCGATCGACAATATCACCCTCACAGCGGTCATGTCCCAGACACCCTCCTCCCCATCCTTTCTCCAGCAGGGTGTCGGCGCCATAGCAGCACAGCCGACGTCCTGAAGAGAGTTGCCTCCAATTCATTTTGGCCCCCTAGTCTCAGTGGGGACCCTAGTTGAAATGATTGGCATCGGCTTGTGTTTTGGATGCGCTCCGCTACCATTTTAACTGGTGCTACCGCGTCCATCCAAAGAACTCGTGAATGTGCAATGTTTCTCCGCCTGGCTGTGTGGGAGGCGCTCGTTGGAGCCCTAGCAGACCGCTAGTCGTGCCGACAGCTGACGGTGTGGACATTGCGCCAGTTAATGCGACTGCGCTGAGCTTGAGAAGAAAATGTCACTAGGTGGTGACGTTAATGTGTATGGGTTGGGATCGGATGGGGCGTTGGTGTTCCTCGTCCTCCTCCTCCTCCGTGCCTCGCGCCATTCCTGATCTCCCCCTCCGCATTTTCCTTCCTGCTCCTTCGTTGCCCCCCTCCTCCTCCCTCCTCCTCCCTCCTCCTCCGTTTCCCCCCCTCGCCCTGCTCCTCCATCTTCTCCTCCTCCTCCTCGTCCACTCTGACGGTTGGCTCAAAGATTCGCCCTCGACGCAATCGTCGAGCTCTGGCGGTGGCTCAAATATTCGCCCGTGCGGGCGCGAATAACAGCGCGCGCGCGACCGCGCGCGCGCGTGCGTGCGCCCGTGCGCACGTCGGCGCATGCGCGCCAGAGCGCGTGCAGGCATGTGCCCGCGCGTACAACGTAGTTCATCGCATTGCGATCGGATGATTGGTGGTTCTCATGGGGCCCGGGGGCGTGCATGTGACGTGCCGCAGCCCCCAGCTTGCTGGCACGCATTGGCGGGTCAGGTTACTAAACGTAGCCAGGTGATCGTGGCAAGTTATATAGGTAGCGGAACGATTGTTTGGCATTCGCTTGTCTTGGGCTCGAGTTCGGCCCCTAAATGTCTTGTTGCGCTTCGTTCGGGCTGCCAATGTGACGTGAAACGCGCATTCACATATTTGAAGCCCAATGCGCCGATATATGCGTTTGAAAACTCAGTCTGCCTGGCGCGTGGAGTCGTCGCGATATTGCCTTTTTTGAAGATATGGGCGCGCAGTTGTTAATGCCAGAACAGCGTCCGCTGCCATGATGTGTTCCTCGCCGCGCTCTGTCGCAGCGCATCGACCTGTCGGGGGTGAATCGCGTGGTTGTGAACGTCCCCCGCGGGAGGCAAGCGCGCATGTGCTTGGGGCAAACGTGCATGTTGCGAATGGAGCGGTCGCGCGGCTAATGCTGTAACTCTTTTCTAGATGTTTCAAAACATGAATGTCGTCGTTGCCTGGTCATGCCCTTTGAAAAAGACACTATCGTTTTTTTTGCTATGGGCAGTTTGCCCTGGGGCCTGGGGTAGAGGGTTGCCGCGGCCCTCATACCTGCGACGCTAGCGCCGACGCCCCCAATGTCTCCGCCTACGCCGACTACAACGCCAGCGACGACGCCAGCGCGGACGCCTACGCCGAGGCCGCCGCCGAGCCCGACGCCGGCGACCGCGCCCCCGGCTCCGACGCCTATGAGGACGTTGCCGCTTCCGCGGCCGCCAGCGCAGGCGCCAGCGCCCACGCTCCCGACGTCACCGCCGACGCCGGCGTCAACGCCCTCGGTTGCGAGGCCCGCGTGGGCGCCGCCGCCCACCCGGCGGCGAGCGCAGGCGCCAGCACCGACGCTATCGCCCTCACCCGCTCGGAGGCCGGCGAGGTCTGGGCCGCGCGTTGGTCCAGACCTGGCGCCAGGAGCTCCGACGTGGTACTCGGCACCCGCACCGACGCCAGCGTTGAGGTCGGCTCCAGCATAACGGCCTACGCCAACGTCAGCGCCAGCACCGACGTCCGCGCCAACGCCGACGCCTCCGATGCCGATGCAGGCGTTGCCGCCGCCGCGACCGCCAACGCCGCGACCGGCACCGACGCTTGCACCACCGCCAGCCCCGACACCGGCGCCTTTGCCAGCACGGACGACGAGGTCTGGGACTTAGAGTGGCTCCGGCTCGGCGCTGACGCGGGCCCCGCTACCGGCATCGGCGTCAACGCAGACGTCGTCAGCGGCGTCACCGCCTACGCCGAAACCAACGCCGCCGCCGACCCCGGCCAGCGGCGGCCCCGACGACGCCGCGACGGCCGGCGTCAGCAGCGATGCCATCGCAGGGATCGGGGCCGACGCCGACGCCGACAGGGACGTCTGCACGGGCACCGGCGCCCGCGCCGCCGCCGGCGTCGACGCTGGCCCCAACGTCAGCGACCGCGCCACCAGCACCACGCTTCCGCACGCGCGCGCTTGGCTCCGCAGGCTCCGTGCCGCTCACGCGGGCTTCCTCGCGCGCGCGCGCTGCCCGTTCGGCTTTCTGTCGCGCTTAGCGCGACGCGCGCGTCTCGGGCTCTTCGCGGTTTCGCGCCGGCGGGCCGGCGCCGCGCGATCGGGGCACGTTGGTCCCCTGCCTAAGCGAGGCCGTGGGGGCCAGCTCGGGCGCGCGCCGCGCGCTGCCGGCGGGGCTTGCCCAGCCGGGGTGCCGCAACTGCCCTCGCCGCCACCGCCGTGGGCCGCTCCGCGCCTGCCAAATCGCGAGGGCTGCCGCGCGGGCGACTCCACCTCCGCCACTGCTGACGCCCGCGCCGTCGTCGACGCCAACGCCGCCGCCTGCTCCGATAGCGACGGCAGCGCCGACGCTGACGCGGGCGCCTACGCCGACGCTGAAACCCTCGCGGAGACCGACGCCGACGCCGGCATCGACGTGACCGTCTACACTGGGACCAGCGCCTGCGCTGCCGACGGCGCCCGCGCCCGCGCTGGCACTGGCGCCCGTGCCCACGCTGGCGCCGCCACCAGCCGCAGCGCCAGCGACAGCGCCACCGGCGCCGACGTCGCGGTCGCGGGCGTGGTCGCGCACCAGGGCACGCACCATGGGGTGCACGCTGCTCAGTTCCGCTTCTTAGCTGGCGCGCAGTGGAGGTTCGACCCCGCCCGGGTCCAGCCGGGCGGGGTCTCCATCACGGGTGCCCATTCTAGGCTCGTCGAAATCGGCCAGGACGTGCAGCCGAAGGCCGACGCCGCCCTTGTCCAGCAGGCCGTAGGACCTGGGACGGCTGTTCCGGCCAAGCTCGACTCCATCGTGCAGGACGTGCCGCGGAAAGCCGACCTTGCGGACTCCGACGCCAGCGCCAGCGCCGGCGCCGCCGCGAGAGTCGGCGTCAGCACCGATGCCAGCGCAGGGGCTGGGACCAACGCCGACGCCGACAGGGACGTCGGCACGGGCACCGGCGCCCACGCCGTCGCTGGCGCCGACGCTGGCCCCAACGTCGGCGACTGCGCCACCGGCTACGCGCTCCCGCGCGCTCGGGCTTGGCCCCGCAGGCGCCGTGCAGCTCGCGCGGGCGTTCTCGCGTGCGCGCGCTGCCAGTTCTGCTTTCCGTCGCGGCAAGCGCGGCGCGCGCGTCTCGCGCCCATCGCGGGCGCGGCTTCGCGCCGGCGGGCCGGCGCCGCGCGGCTGGGTCGCGTTTGCCCCCCGCCTGAGCGAGGCCGTGGAGGCCAGCTCAGGCGCGCGCCGCACGCTGCCGGCAGGGCCTGCCCAGCCGGGGCGTCGCAGTTGCCCTCGCCGCCGCCGCTGCAGGCCGCTCCGCGCCTGCCGAGCTGCGAGGGCTGCCGCGAGGGCGACTCCGCCTCCGCCACCGCCGACGCCAGCGCCGACGTCGACGGCCCGTGGAGGGCCGCGGGGACGGACAGGGCCGAGACGGATGTGGAGGCCGACAAGGTTTGGGACATGGACTGGGCCGGGCTCGGCGCCGCGGGCCCCGACGGGGGCCCCGCTCCCAGCGCCGACGCCGCCACCGTCGTCGACGCCGTCGTCACCGCCTGCGCCAACATCAGCGCCTCCGACGACGCCAGCGCCGACGCCCCCAACGTCCCCGCCTACACCGACATCAACGCCGGCGACGGCGCCAGCGCCGACGCCGACGCCCGCGCCGCCGCTCCCAGCGTCACCGCCGATGTCGGCATCAACGCCCTCGGGTCCAGGGCTCGCGCGGGCGCCGTCGCCTACTCGGCTGCCAGCGCAGGCGCCAGCCCCGGCGCTATCGCCCACGCCGAGGTTTGGGCCAGCGAGGTTTGGGCCATGGGTTGGTCCAGGCTTGGCACCGGTTTTTCCGTCGTGGGATCCGGCACCGGTGCCGACGCCAGCGTTAAGGTCGGCCCCAGCATCCCGGCCTGCGCCAACATCAGCACCAACACCGACGCCCGCGCCGAAGCCGGCGCCTCCGATGCCGCTGCAGGCGCTGTCGGCGACGCCGCCTACGCCGAAATCAACGCCAGCCCCGATGCCAGCGCCGGCGCCGACGCCGCCGCGAGAGCCGGCGTCAGCATCGATACCAGCGCGGGGGCTGGGTTTAACGCCGGCGCCGACAGAGATCTCAGCACGGGCATCGGCCGCGCAGCAAGTGCGGGCGTTCTTGCGCGCACGCGCTGCCAGTTCCATTTTCGGTCACGCTTAGCGCGCGACGCGAGATTGGCGCCCTTCGCGGGCGCGGCTTCGCGCCGGCGGGCCGGCGCCGCGCGGCTGGGTCGCGTTTGCCCCCTGCCTGAGCGAGGCCGGGGAGGCCAGCTCAGGCGCGCGCCGCACGTTGCCGGCGGGGCTGGCCCAGCCTGGGCGTCGCAGCGGCCTTCGCCGCCACCGCTGCATGCCGCTCCGCGCCTGCCCAGTTGCGGGGACTGCCGCGAGGGCGACCCCGCCTCCGCCACCGCCGACGTCGAAGCCGACGGCGCCGCCTATGCCGACAGCGACGCCAGCGGCGACGCCAGCGCCGACGCTGACGCAGGCGCCTGCGCCGACGCCGAGACCAGTGCAGAGACCAGCACCGACGCCGACGTCGGCACGACCGTCTACACTGACGGCGCCCGCACCGCCGACAACGCCCGCGCTGGCACTGGCGCCTGCGCCTCCGCCAGCGCCACCGCCTGTCCCGGCGCCAGCGACGGCGCCCCCGACGCCGACGGCGCGACCGTGGGCGTAGTCGCACACCGAGGCACGCACCACGAGGCGGGCGTCGCTCGGTGCAGCTTCGTGGCTGCCCGTGCCGCCCAGCTGGCGTTGGTCATGCCGGCGGGGCTTAGCCGCGAGGGTACGAGCCTGAGGGGCGACGTTCCAGCGGCTGGGTTACCGGTGGCGGAGGACCTCACCGTTCGCATACCCTCGGGTCACGTGGAGGATTGCGCGCACGCCCTGGCGAGGCGTGGAGCCGGGCCCTCTGTCAAGGGCACGCGGGTGCTCGGCAGCACGCGGGTGCCGACAGGCACGCTGACGCCCATCAGCGCGCTCGCATTCCGAAGCGCGCCTGGGCTTTGCAGCACGCCGGTATTCGAGAGCGTGCCCCAGCCCAACTTCGAGGGCATGGCCAGGCTCAACGGCAGACCCCATGGACTGTGTTGTGATTGGACCGGCCGGGGGGCACCCCCTACCACGTCCTTTTCGGGACCATCGGCGGACCCGAAGGAGGAGGCGTGCCGGGGTGGCTCAAAAGCGACCCGATGCGCGCCAAGACTCGGCATCGGGAGGCGACGGCGGGCGGGCAGCGGCTGCAATGGCACCTACAGCGGCGCCTCGACCCGATGCGCGCCAAGACTCGGCATCGGGAGGCGACGGCGGGCGGGCAGCGGCTGTAATGGCACCTACAGCGGCGCCTACCGCGGCGCCGACGGCCGCGCTGGCTACGGGCGCGTCGACGGCTTCACCGACAGCGGCGCCGGCCGCATCGACGGCTTCACCTACAGCGGCGGCGACGGCGCCAGTCGCGCCAACCGTGGCACTGACGGCTGCGCCGATAACATCACCGACAGTGGGGACGGCCGCGCCGAGGACATCACCGACTGCGGCGCCGCCGGAGCCAACAGCCGCACCAGCCGTTGCGCCGCCAGCGGCGTCGAGGGCGGCACTGATCGGCGCCCCGACAGCCACGCCCGCAGCAGCGCCGACGGCGGCGCCCTTTGCCGTTCCGACAACTGCGGCACCGATAGCTTCGCCGACAGCAGCCCCAACAGCCTCGGCAGCGTCGACGGCGGCACTGACTGCCGCTCCGACAGCTGCGGCCCCAACAGCCACTCAGGCGGCACCGGCTGCCGCTCCGACGGCTGCGGGGTCCATTGCCGCACCGGCCGTTGCGCCGTCAGCGGCGTCGAGGGCGGCACCGATTGGCGCCCCGACCGCGGCGCCGACAGCACCGCAGGCAGCGGCGCCGACGGTTTCACCGAGAGCGGCGCCGACGGCCCCAATAGTCGCTCCGACAGCTGCGTCGTCGGCGGCGTCGGCGGCAGCACCCGCCGCCGCTCCGACAACGGCGGCCCCGACGGCCCCGCTGGCGGCTGGGCCGGCGGCGGCGCCGACTGCCGTCCCGACGGCTGCGGCACTGACAGCCTGGCCGACGGCTGCGCCACTAGCCCTGGCGGCGTCGACGGCAGCACCTACTGCCGTTCCGGCGGCTGCGGCCCCGACAGCCACGCTGGCGGCTGCGCCTCCAGTTGTGTCGGCTGCCACCCCGACTGCGGCGTCGACGGCTTCGCCGACAGCTGCGCTGCCGCCGGCCGCATCGACGGCCCCGCCGACGGCTGCGCCGACGGCGGCGCCGACAGCCGCCTCGCCCGCGGCGCTTGCGGCCACACCTGCAGGGGCGCCGGCGGCATCACCGACAGCAGCGCCGACGGCGCCGACAGCATCGACGATAGCATCGACGACAGCTGCGCCAACGCCCGCGCCTGCAGCTTCGCCGGCGGCCCCGCTAACTGCAGCACCGACACCCGCGCCGTCTGTGGCACCGTCAGCCTCGCCGACAGCTGCGCCGACTGCATCACCGACAGCTGCGCCGACACCCGTGCCCACGGCTTCACCGTCAGTGACGCTGTCAGTTACATCACCCAGGGCACCGACCCCGCTTCCGAGGACGTGGCGCACGCGTGCGCCCTGGTGCCCAGCATCGCGCCGACGCGGGGCGGGAAGCCCACCGCGGCGGTCCCGCCCAGCGCGGCGCGACACCCCCCCGTCGGCCTCGACAACGGCGGCGCCAACCGCGGCGTCGACGGCGGCATCGACCGCGGCACTGGCCTTGCCCTCGATGTCTTGGTGAGGACCCCAAGCGTGCCCGGCGTGGTCCCCGAGGCCGTAGCGGCCAGCATCATCGCCAACATCGACGGCGGCGCTGACACCGGTACCCGCTCTGGCACGCACGTCGACGCGAAGGCCTTGCTCTTCTTGGGCAGGCCGGTGCCGGGTGTGGTCGCGCTCAGGGACATGCACGGACCCTGGAGCGCCCGGGCGCTCCCCGACATGCGGGCCCCCTTTTGCACCCGGGCGCTCTCGCTTGACAGCGCGCCGGTGTTCATGCGCGCCCCGATGCTCGTGCTCGATGGCCCGTCGACGCTGATGTATTGCGACAAGCGCGACTTCTCCTCGGCTAGGTCATCCCCGCCGATGACCGAGTTCACGGGCAAGCGAATGTTCGACTGCCTGCCGGTCGCAGCGCGTCTACACCTACCTGATCACGCGTCCCCTGGCACGCCCAACCTCGGCGGCCGTGGGCTAGCGTGCGTACCTGGCCGAGACGGCTCTGGAGATTTTGGCCTGGATCGCGGTGGAAAGGGCTCGACTTGGCCCAGTTGCGAGGGGATCAGCTCGAGGAGCGGAACCCCAGCTGCAGGTCTACCCCTGATCTACTGCGGGCGGGGGCTCACAGGCGCGCCGGTGCTCAACGGTGCACGCGTGCTTGGTGGCGGGGCTGTGCCCCCCGGCGCGCTGGGACGCAGGGGCGCGCTCGCGTCCACACGCGCGCTCCTACTCCTCGGCTCGCCCGAGGTGCAGATCATGCTGGTGCTCGACGGCATGCAGGTGCTCCTGGGCTTACCGGTGTCCCACGGCGCCTTGGCGTTCCTGGACATGATGGGCGTGCCCCGCCGTGTGCTGGTACTCCCAGTGCGGTCGTGCTTGAAAGAGGCGTTCTCTGATTGGGTCATCCACGACAACCCACCGTCTGCTGCGGGCCCTGGCCCGGCCGGGCCTGTCCGCGGGGGGACCAGCCTTAGGGGCGAGGTTCACGCGGGAGGGGCGTTGCTGGTTGAGGGCCAGGGCGCCGCTGGGTCAAGCCGCGTGGGGACAAGCCTCAGGGGCGAAGTGCCAGCGGCGACCCTGCCCGGCTTGGTGCGACTTTCGGCCGACAGCCTCGCCGATAGTGGCGCCAACAGCGGCGCCTGCGGCGGCGTCGACGACGGCGCCGACAGCCCCGCCCACAGCAGCGTCGACAGCATCACCGACGGCCGCATTGAGGGCCGCACCACCAGTTTCGCCGCGATCTGCGTCAACCGCGGCCTCGACTGCCCAGCGAGGCCGACGGCGACCGTAGAGGGTAGCGACTGCCACGTCGGCGGCTGCGCCTCCAGTGACGTCGGCTGCTGCCCCGACTGCGGCGTCGACAGTTTCGCCGACAGCTGCGCTGCCGCCGGCTGCACCGACGGCCCCGCCGACGGCTGCGCCGACGGCGGCGCCGACAGCCGCCCCGACCGCGGCGCTTGCAGCTACACCTGCAGGGGCGCCGACGGCATCACCGACAGCGGCGCCGACGGCACCGACAGCCTCTCCGACAACTGCGGCGCCGGCATCAGACCCGCCAGTGGCGACGACTGCCGCGCGTGCAGCGGCGCCGACGGCGTTACCGACGGCGACGGTTGCAACGACAGGTACGCCCACCGCGGGACCGACAGCTTTGCCGACATCAGCTCCGGCAGCGGCGCCGTCTGCGACAAGACGGGCATCTGGTACAGTCCGATGGGCGAGCACTCGGCCTTCATGTTTGCGATGTACGATCCGATAGGGGATCAACCGGCCTCCGTGGTCACGGCCGCGGCGGCGTGCGACGGCCTCACCGACCACCTCGTCGACAGCCGCACCCAGCAGCTGCGCCGACGCTGGCGTCAGCAGCCCCGCCGGCGGCGGCGCGGACAGCCGCGCCAACCGTTGCCCCGACAGCATCGCCGACAGCTGCGCTGGCGGTATCGCCGACAGCTGCACCGACGCCCGCACCTACAGCTCCGCCGGCGGCTCTGCCAACTGCAGCACCGACACCCGCGCAGTCTGCAGCGCCTGCAGCCTCGCCGACAGCTGCGCCGACTGCATCGCCGACAGCTGCACCGACACGCGCGCCCACGGCTGCACCGCCAGCACCGCCAACGGCGGCGCCGACGCCTGCGATTGCTGCGGCACCGGCAGCCGCCGCGCCGATAGCGGCGCCGACGGCGGCGTCGATCGCGGCACCGATTACGGCACCGACAACCGCGCCGACAGCGTCACTGGCGTCTCCGCCACCCGCGGCATTGGCAGGGCAGCCGTCGTGGACAGCGCCGAGGCGATCGTGAGGCCACTGGCGATCGAGCCCGTGCCGGACGCCGAGTGCGAGCTGGTCAGCAGCGGCGACACGGCGTTCGACTTCGCGAAGGCTTGCGGCCTCTCGGTTGGGAACGCTCCGGTGGAGGGCGGCCTTGTCGCTCACGTTACGAAGGTGAGGCAGCGGGTCAAGGCCTGGGGTGCCTATGGCACGCGCCCGAGCGACGGGGCTGGCAGCTACGGACGCAGCGGCACCAACTGCAGCAACGCCGGCCGCGGCCCCGATAGCTGCGACGACGGTTGCGCTGACCGCCTTGCCTACAGGTACGCCGACGGCTATGCCTGCGGCGCTGACGGCCGAGCTGACCGCGGCACAGTGGGCAGCCGCGACGACATCGGCAGTTGCGACGGCATCGGCAGGGACAGTGGCGCAGCCTGCGGCGCGGACAGCCGCGCCGACTGCGGCGCCGACGGCTGCGCCAACCACGGCGCCGACTGCCGCGCCGACCGTGAGCCCTACGAGGGCACCAGCGGGCTGATCGAATGGCCCGCCGACAGGCTCACCGGCTGCGGCACCGACAGCGGCGCCAATGGCTGCGGCCACGCTGTCTGCGGCACCGGCGGCCGCGCCGACGGCTACCTCGACAGCCACGCCGACGACAGCCTCGTCAGTTACGCCGACGATGGCACCGACTGCTGCACCGACCTCGGCGCTGACCGCGGCGCCGACGGCGGCGCCTACGAGGCAACCCGCAAGGGCGTGCCCGTGGGGGGCGTCTCCGGCGGCGGGCGCGGCCGCGCCGACCGCGGCACCTACGGTGGCACTGACGGCCACCCCGCCAGCGGCGTTAACCGCTGCGCTGGCTGCGGCACCGACCGCCGCGCAGACTGCGGCACCAGCAGGCGCGCCGACAGCATCCTCGATGGGGGCGCCGACAGCGGCCCCTACTGCAGCGCTGATTTCGGTACCGACCGCGGCGCCGACAGCGGCGCTGGCGCGGTGAACTTGAAGGGCGCGCTCGTGGAGGGCTCCTCGGATGACTGGCATGTTCTGGACAGCGGCCCAAAGGCTACCGAGGAGATCGAGGCGGCGCTGGCGGGTCATAAGACGGCTGGTACGCCGACGGCTGCATCGACGGCCTCGCTGACAGCTGCGCCGACCACGGCACCGACAGCTGCAATGACAGATGCGCCGACAACTGTACCAGCCGAGGCGCCAACGGCGGCGCCGACAGCGGCGCTGGCGTCTGCGCTGGCGGCCTCCAGGCAGCCCAGACCTCACGGGCGGCGCGCGCCGGAGGCAGCTGCCACCGCGGCCCCGGGGGGCGCCACCGTACTCGCACCGGCCGGGGGCGCCTCAGGGGCGGGTGTTGGCCCACCCATGTGCGACGGACGGCGCGCGCCAGCGGCGGCTGCGGCCGCGGCCCCGAGGGATGCCCGCCCGTCCTCGCCCGCCAGGGGCGCCCGGCGCGCACCAGCCTCCGGGTCAGCAGCGGTCCCGCCCATGTGGGACGGGCGTCTCGCGCCAGAGTCGGTGGCTACCGCGGCCCCGGGGGATGTGGCACTGACAGCCACGGCGACCTCGGCGACAACGGGGACATCGACTAGCTCTCCGACGGGTTTCCCGACTCCGGCTCCGACTGCGGCGCCGCCAGCTACGCCGACCGCCATGCCGGCTGCAGCATCGACAGCCGCGCCAATTGCGGCACCGACAACGGCGCCAATTGCGGCACCGACGGCGGCAGCGGCTGCGGTACTGACAGCTGAGCCGACGGTGGCCCCGACCGCCTCACCGACTGCGGCTACTGTGGCCGCGCCGACGACGTCGCCGACAGCAGCGCCGACCAGTGCACCGACCGCGGCGCCGACAGCCACTCCGACAGCCGCGCTGGCGGCGGCGCCGACGGCCGCGCCGATAGCGTCGCCGACGGCAGCTCTGGCCGCTGTGCCGACCGCGGCGCTGACCGCTGTGCCGCCGGCCGCGCCGCCTACGGCACCGACCGCTGCTCCGGCTGCGGCTCGGGCCGCCCCGTCTACAGCGGCGGCGGCGGCTGCGCCGGCTTCGTCGCCTACGGCTTCGCCGATTGCTGCACCAACGGCAGCGCCGATGGGTCGTCTGTCTGTTGCCCTGGCCGCGGCACAGACAACCGCCTGGACAGCGTCGACGACGGTTGCACTAGCCGCTGCACCTGCAGATGCACGGTTCGGTTCGCCGATGGCTGAACTGGTCACGACACCGACGGCTACCCCGACAGCGGCGCCGACGGTCGCGCCGACATCAGCGTCGACAGCGGCCCTGGCCGCCACGGCGACCACGGTGCTGACTGCGGCGGCGACTGGCGCGCCGACGAAGGGCGCGACGACGGGGGCGAGCGGATCGACCTACGTTGGCATGTTCGCCGGCAGCACTGGCATCGAGGGCCGCGCGCTGTCCGCCACAGAGGAGCCGCCCGACGACGAGGATTAGAAGGAGGAGGACCGGGGGGGAGCGACGGGCTGCTCGGGCCACGTGGCGTCCACTGGGCTGCAGCCAGCTTGCACCTCCAGCTCGCGCGTGCGCCTTCGCATGCGCGCGCCCGTTCTTTGCGTGTGCTGAGTCGCGTCCTGCGCGACGCGCGGCTAGCGCTTTTCGCGTGCGCGATTCCGCGCTGGCGGGCCGGCGACGCGCGGCCCTGGGGAGCGTTTAGCCCCCCCGCCTGGGCGAGGCCGTGGGGGCCAGCTCGGGCGCGCGTTGCGCGCCGCCGGCGGGGCGCTGCCCAGCCAGGGCGGCCTGGCGCCCGCTCCAGGAAGGCCTCAGGCTTGCAGGCCAGTGGTCGCGCGCGCTCGGGCTCCTTTCGCCCGCGCACGACTGCGTTCTGTTGGTTTTGGCCGTGCGGCAGCAGGGCGTGCCAGAACGCGCGCGCGCGCCACTGTGCGCGTGCGCGGGCGGCGCGGCGTCCCGCCGGACCCGCGCCATCAGGGTGGTGCGCGTGGCCGCTTTGCCATTGAAAGATTTCATCATTGTCCTTCTCCCGTCCTCGTCCTCCTTCCTCCTCCTCTTCCTCCTTCTCCGTTTAGTGCGCGCGTGCCTTCGCTTAACTTGTATAGTCTGTTATGTTGGTAGACTGCAGGTTAAGCGTAGGGAAGTGGGGGCTTTGCCTTAGCCATTTTGGGTCCGTAGTCGTTGGCTCGAGATCGAGCCAGGACTCGGGGGCCCACCCACCCCGCTTTGTTCCCTGTGTACCCTGCTCCGCTCGGCTCTCGAGCCGTGCGGCAGCAGGGCGTGCCAGAACGCGCGCGCGCCACTGTGCGCGTGCGCGGGCGGCGCGGCGTCCCGCCGGGCCCGCGCCATCAGGGTGGTGCGCGTGGCCGCTTTGCCATTGAAAGATTTCATCATTGTCCTTCTCCCGTCCTCGTCCTCCTTCCTCCTCCTCTTCCTCCTTCTCCGTTTAGTGCGCGCGTGCCTTCGCTTAACCAACCGTCAGGACGCACCGCCACTCGCGATGATTCGCGCGATTCTCAGCTTGGCGGCCAGTAAACCCGACAGCGACGGACAGCGCAGACGGTGCATCCGCATCTGGGATGTCCGCAAGGCGTTCTTCAACAACGACCTGACCGAGAATATATACGTCCACCCAGGCAGCGAGCTGTGCGAGCGAGGCTACTGCTGGGAGCTGTTCAAGGCCCTGTACGGGGCCCGACTGGCCAGTCAGCTGCGGGGCGAGAACGAGAAGGCTACCTCGGACGACGCTGGAGGCAAGGCGCTGAAATGCGCGCCTGGCATGTTCTACTTCGCCAACCTCTGCAGCGACGGCAACGACGCCACGATGGGGGTCCACGGCGACGACTTCATCGCGGAGGGCCATGTCAGGACGCTCGACCAGCTGGATGACGTCCTGAGCGTGGAGTAGGAGATCACTTCATCGCCGCCGCTAGGGCCTGGGCACCCTGGAGTTGCCCGCTACCTGAAGCTTGTCTGCGGCTGCGTCGCCCAACTGCCCAAGACGCTGCTGCCGGGCTTCTTCTGGCACGCGGGCCCGAAGCACGTGGCGGAGATCATCAAGCTCGGATCCAAGTAGGGTGCCAAGGCGGTCGACACACCAGGCCCCATGGCGATCGGGGCGCAGGTACGCAATGCGACGGACCCGATGCCCACGGCCGAGGCGCGCAAGACAGCCTCAGCGGGAGGCCTCGCGCTCTACCCGGCGTCGGTCCGGCCCGACATGTTCGCGAGCAAGACCATCGTGCAGGACGTGAGCAAGCCGAACTAACAGATGAATGCGAGGCTCATGCGGCTGACCCGATACTTTGAGGGACACCAGGTCGTAGTCTGGTACTACGAGCTGCATGCCCTGCCGAGTATCCTGAGAGCCGGTGGCGATGCAGACTGGGCGGCGCCGACGGCGGTGGCGCGCAGGAGCACATCTGGAGGCGCGATCAGGTTCGGCAATCACACCTGTGAGTGCTACTCGGCCAGCCAGGCCACCCAGACTCTCGGCAGCGGCGAGTCGGAGTTCTACGCGCTCGGCTCGGTCGTTGCAGATGAAGTTCTTCCTGGGCGACGTCGGGATCGAGGTTCGCCTGGTGGTGGCCTCGGACAGCGCGGCCGCGCGGGGCATGGCCCAGCGGCGCGGAGTGGGCAAGGTCCGCCACTTGGAGCTGCGCTACCTCTGGATACAGGAGCGGCTGCGACTCCATATGTTCGGGCTCGTGGAGGAGGACGCGCGCAAGATGGTGGCAGACATCCTGGCGAAGTATGTTGACAAGGAAAGCATGGCGACGCACCTGCGCGAGCTGAACCTGAGGATAACGGGTGCAGCCATGATGCTCTCGACCCTCCTAGCGATCCCTGGCGCGGCGGCGGCCAAGGACCAGTGCGAGATGGACTGCGAGGGCGAGAAGCTAGAGGCAGTGCGGTCGGGGGTCTTCCCCTGGCTGCTGGTGAGCTTGGTCGTGGTGCTGCGTGCTATCGCGTACCTCTGCGGCCGGTACGTTGGCAGGCACAAAGTGGTCTCCCAGACGGCCGAGGAGGACCCAAGAGCGGCGTTGATAGGCGAGAAGCACCAGCACCACGAAGAGCATGCCGAGCCGAAGCAGCAGCAGAGAACGCAGGCTGCATGGAGGCTCGAAGAACAGAAGTACATAACACGGGAGGTTCAGCGCCTGTCTACACCGTCGGCGAGCTGCGGGAGCTGCCAGTCGAGCGTGGTTTGGTGCTCAAGGAGGGCTACACGAGGAAGGAGGAGCTAGTCGAGAGCGTTGGAAGGAGCAGCCCGACGGAGGTGCAAATGATCACCCAGCTGACGAATGAGTGGAAAGACCACGGGATTGACGTGAAGTGGCGTGCTCGCTTGCTGGCGAGCAGACGTGACATCCAAAGGATGCCCACCCCGTCTGCGGGAGCGCCTTCACTGATCATGAGGGCGCCGTGGATGGGGGCATTTTGCCCGCTCTTGCGCATGCCGACCACGAGGAGAGGTGCTCGTCCCTAGTCCAAATCGGGGGGGGGGGGGTACGTCCGTGGGGCTAAGTGCGCCTGGTCGGGAGCTGCAGCAGGAGAATGTTCCCGTGTACTTTTGGCCCAAGAGAATGAAGCTGCTTTACCGCTTTTCCACAATCCTTTTGGTTGAGGGCTGAAACAACCTGCCATGCCCATGACTTGCGCGCTGTAGAGGAGCGAAGGGACCTGGGCCTGGCGCGCGATATTGGCGGCTGGCCCGCCTGCGCGCCTGACGCGCGCGATGCGGTCCCGCCGTGCTGCGAACTTGAGCGTCCTATTGCTGAAAGTGCCCACCCGCCGACGTCGCCCTGCTGCCGTGGTGACGCCGAGGTGCTTCTCCTCCTTGGCTATGCGCACCCCCAAAGGGCGGATGCGTTTGGTGAGCTCGTCCTGCCGCGGGGTGGTCGAGGCCATCTTGGCCGTCTTTCTCTGCTCGCCTTTGGAGACTACCATGTCCAAGGTCATATCGAACATGTAGATCAGCGCTTGGAGAAGGAGCGGGTTCCAGTACTGCACGAACTCCCTGACCCCATTCGTCGCCACCGCCAGGTTGTCGAAGAGGAGGCATGTGTCGGCCTACGGGAAGGCTGTCAACACCCCGTCAAGTTCCATGAAGATGACCATCTTGAGGCAGAAGGGCGCGAAACGGCTGCCCGCGACCATGCCCCTGCCCCGGCGCCTGCCCACGGTGTAGTTGGCGTCCAGGACGATCCTCCTCACCATCGCGTAGATCCTGAGGACGACCTTCGGCACGACGCGGTTGAAGCCCCAGTGGGGCTCCGCGTGCCACACTATGACGTGCCATTGTCGTACCGTTGCTGCTCGTGCTCCGGACGTTCGGCGATGCACTGGAACACGCGGCCGTTCCATTTGTCCTCCTCTTTGCCTCAAAAATCCTTCCGCGTACCCGCGATCTCGACGGCATACCCTCCCGTCACATACGCCTTCACCGTCACAGACTGAGTTTGCCTATTGCGGGTCGGCTATTGTGGCGTTCCCTGCTTGCTTGGCATACCTTTATGTCGCTCTGTGCTGCCTGCCGCGAAGTGGGACACGTTGTGGCCGCCTCCTGCTCCAACCTCTCCCCAAACAAATACCCCTTCACCTTACGATTTGTCGGCCCTGTCAGTTCGAAATCCCCCGCTTGCCCCTGAAGAGTTGGATCGAGACACGGTTTGAGCTTGCTTAAGAGGGTGATGGCCGGCGGATGAGAGATTCCCTGTTCGCGCCGCTCATGGAAGTCGCAGAACTCTTCAACCACACTACCTTCGGTATGAGCTTCGCCCCTGAAGGCATGCTCATCGTCCCGATCCTCTCCTCCAATCCTGTCATCCTCTCCTCCAAATTCGAAGTACGGTTGCCCAAATCTTCCTGCGCCTTTTCGACTTTATCGATCCGTCCCCCGAGTCGCTTCACCATCATCCCCCGATTTCTGGAGCATGTCACCGATCTTCGCCCAGAAGCTGGCGTCCTCGGTCTCTGCGGGGTGCTTCATCAGGCCCATAGGAATCCCAGACACGGTTCCGCAATGGTGCTCCGGACACGGGTGTAGAAAGCAAGAGATACGTTGGGCCAGTTTTTGAGCCAGGTTGGAGCTTGAGCCAGGTTGAATGATATGTGCCTCGAGGCTCCCAGGAGCCTCGAGGCGCATGTCATTCATATTTGTACGTGCGCCAGGAGCCTGAGAGCGCAGATCCCACGTATTCGCACGTGTGAACAGGAGAATCCAGGTGCGGCTGCCCGCTTCGGGCCTCTTCGAGCATGCGGAATGCGCGAAATCGCTCTTTCCATGCCTTCTGCATGCTTCTCCTTTTCCTCCACCGCGGCGGACGGCGCGCTGGCGGGTACCGTCCTGGAGTCGGGCGCGGGCGTCAGTAGCGCGGTTGAGTCTGAGGAGCCGCACGGTGTCTCTTGGGAGTGGGGTGCGTGCATGGTGTCGTAACCAGTTCTCGGCGCTCGTGCGCGGCACCGTTGCACGACGCGGCGCTCGAAGCAGCGTTGCGTAGTACCGGGTCTTAAGTATTCCAGTGCATTTCTCGGCTCGCCGACTCTCAGACGTTCTCATCAGACGGTGTCGGCGTAGCCCGTCTTGAGGTGTCCCGCGGGATCCGCGGGGGCGCTCTCGAAGGTCCCTCCCCAAAACGCCTCTCGGGGGTATCTTGGCGGGGGCCTCTTGAGGCCCCCTTGGGGGCTTGCTGGCGGCCTCGAGGGCCGTGTTCGGGGTAAAGGGCTCCAAATATCAGTTCGGATTCCCTTCTTGGGGCTCTGTTAGGGGTCTCTGGCCATCTTGGGGGCCTCTGGGAACGTCTTGGGGCCGTCCTGGGAGCCTCTTGGGCTGTCTTGGTGCGATCTTGGGGGCCCAACCGTCTTGGGGAGTCGGAAGTCCGAAATGGCCTTGACGCCCAAATCTTTCAAACACCATGCGAAAATTATTGAAATTGAGCCTCCGAGGGCCCTCATGGATTTTTTCTTGGACCACATTGGGATTATGTTGAGGCCTCTTGGGGCCGTCTTTGGTCCATGTTGGGGCCTGCCACCCATTGATCCCGACCCTGGGGCCCTTCTGGAGCTAGCTCCCTTGGGGTCCCTTGGGGCGCTCCTGGAGGGCCATGGAGCGCCAGGAAGACCGCCCTCGGGAGGGGGTTCTATTCGCCCGCGCGCGCGAACCAGAAATCGGGTCAATTCGCTCCTGGAGATCTTTGCACGCCTCTTGCTCCTTGGGCCAGCGAATTTCAGTGCGTCCTCGGGTCCCTCCTTCGTCCGTGCACGTGCTTCGGTCGGCGTCACCCCAGCATACCAATACTATGTGTGCGTCGCCCCCCCAGGGGCGACGCGCGCACCGTGAAATCTTACAGTACATGCGTCGTGGCGGGCGCTTTCTCGCCACACCGCTCGATAAAACGATCTACCACAGGAAGGGTATGCCACATGGCTCGGCTCGGACGCGCGCCTCCAAGGAGGACGTACTGTATTGGTATGTCTCTGTGCGTCCAATTCGGGCCATGATTTGCGACCCCCCCTCTTGATCGCCCTCCTGTCTGGGCGCCCCCGATGCCCAGGAGTGCGGCGACGGGTGGACGGAGCGCTGGCGCAAGATCAAGGCGGCCGCCGCTCGGCCGGAGGGCGCCGGCCCCTCCGGAGCTCCGCCTCCCCGGGAGTCCGGGAGCACCGCGGCGGTGGCTCGGGATCGCCGTGGCGTCGCCGACGACGACGACGACGAGCGGACGAGCGCCTCGCACACGCCGACGGGGTCGGCGGATTTGGCCGATCTGCTGACGACGACGACGAGCGGACGAGCGTCTCGCACACGCCGACGGGGTCGGCGGATTTGGCCGTCCTGCCGAGGCGACCGCGGCGGTCCTCCGACGCGGGGCGCCCGCCCGGCCGCGCGCCTTCTCGGCGGGCCGCCCCTGCCGAAGGCAGCGCGGGCCCTGCGCCCGAGAGGCCATGCGGCCTCGAGGGCCGTTTCCCGTGGCGGGCCCGCGATGCTCCGAGCCCACGGTGAGGACGAGCAGCTTTCCGAGGATCCCCTTTCCAAGGCTCCCTTTGGATCCGTCCCCTTCGGCTCATCCCTGGCCACTTCCACGGGCCGCGTCCATCTCGAACGGTGTCGGCACGGCCTTCAAGGCCCTTGCGTCCTTCACGTGCACCTTTCTTGTGCGCCTCGAGTGTAGGGGGTTATATCAGGTGTTGCGCCCACCAGGAAACAAAACGAGGGCCTCGACAAATTTGTTTTTGCATTTTTTCATGTATTTATTGGTGGCGTCAAACGCGGTCGTCGCCGATCGCTTGCCCTGATTTAGCGATTTCGGTCGACGGAGGCACGCGAATCGCGCGAGTTTCCTTCTCGTAACTGCTTCTGCCGTGTGCCGCGTTTTCATGGCGCACGTGCCGCGCCTTGCCCTTTCAGATTCAATCGCTCGTACTAGTGCGCGGGCCGCATGCAGGCCGCAGTCCACGCGCGCTTGCGCGGCGCACCGCAGCGCGCTTCGAAACGATGTTGGGCACAATGGCATTTTTAGCGCAACGCCGCGAAATTGTTAGCCACCTCGCGCGGGTGATGCCGAACGCACGCGTGTCCCACCGCATGTGCGCCGCCGGAGCTAATTTTCCGATTTCGGTCGTGAAGAGTATCGCGGGCGTGTGTCAGGCGCCTTTGACGCGCCATGTAGGCCCGCGCCGTGCGCGCCCACGCATCATGTCAGAAACATATCATCTTACTACTTCCGCGTAATGCAGCGCGTGCGTTGCAACGCTGTTAGCCAAGGGCGCTGGTGCGTCGCCGAAAACCACAGCCAGGTTCCCTTGGCAGGAGGACTGGTGGGGTCGCTCATTTTCACCACCCTAAGGGGAGCCGCCAATGGTTCTCTCACGGTCCCGTTCGCAACCGTTTTGTGGGGATGTCTCAAGCGTCGTGCTTGCTTTCTGTCCCAGCATCCTTCGCTCTCGGAGTAGATTTGGAGGATGTCTCGAGCGAGGCGCTCCATTTCACCCCCCCAGGTGGGCCAGATTTTGAGGATGTCTCGATCGGTGGCCAGACTCGTGGGCGCTGGTTTTCCTGGGGATGCCACAGGAGGCTCCAACAGGTTCCAAGAGGCCCCAGGAGACCACATGAGGTCCCAGGATGAATCAGGATGCCACAGAAAGACCCAAGAGGCCACAGGATGCCCCAAGAGGCTCTAGGAGGCCCCAGGAAGCTCCTGGAGGCTTCAGGAAGCCACAGGAGGCCCCAGGAGGCCAGAGGAAGCGCCAGGAGGTCTCCCGAGGGCAACAGGAGGCCCCGAGAGGCCCCAGGAGCAGGAGGCCTCAGAAGGCAACAGGGGTGGGTCCAATCCCATGTGTTTTACGTATGCTCTCATATATTGGGCCTCACCTGGGGCACGAATCCTTGATGTTATACGTATGTTTTTATAGATGGTCCATATCCTGTGTACTTATGTTCCTATAGGGCCTCTCCTAGGGCACGACTCCTTGGTGTTGTACGCGTGTTCCTATAGATTGCCCCTTTTTTCTGCGGCTCCAAGTCGCAATGTTTTATGTGCGACTGTTGCTATAGATTGGGCCTCTCCTCGGGCACGAATCCTCCCTAGGAGGTCCCAGGAGGCCCCAGGGGGCCCAAAGAGGCTCCTGGAGGCCCCAAGAAGCCCCAGTAGGTCCCCAGGAGGCCCCAGGAGGCCCCAGGAGGACCCAGGGTCATGCGCAGAGACGCGCTCGTACTACTGAGGCTCATTCACACTCCAATTGATTCTCAGTTAGATTCATGACCAGACCGTCACAATTGAAACCCGTTTATACTCGAAAGTTTTTGCACCTAGATTCTCACGGCGGACAGGTCCATGGGAATAAATGCGCATATGGGGAGCCCCACGCAGTGAATATTTGAATCCCCTTAGGGGGGTGACAATGAGCGCCTCGCTCGAGACATCCTCCAAATCTGCTCCGGAAGCGAATGATGTTGGGACAACTAACAGGCAAACCCGCTTGAGACATCCCCACAAAACGGCCGCGAACGGGACCGTGAGATAACCCCTCGGCGGCTCCTTAGGGACGTGAGAATGAGCGCCTCGCTCTAGACATCCTCCGAATCTGCTCCGAAAGCGAAGGATGTTGGAACAGAAAACAGGCAAGCCGCTGGAGACATCCCCACAAAACGGCCGCGAAGGGGACCGTGAGATAACCATTGGCTGCTCCCGTAAGGGGGGTGAAAATTAGCGCCTCGCTCGAGACATCCTCTAAATCAGCTCCGATAGCGAAATATGCTGGGACAGAAAACAAGCAAACCGCTTGAGGCATCCCCACGAAACGACCGCGAACGGGGCGCGCGTGAGTCTCAGCATGAGTAAGTCTGAGTCGGAGCAGGTCTGAGTATGAGTAGGTATGAGTATGAATAGGTATTTGTGTGTGAATATGTGTATGAGTTAGTCTGAGTGTGAGTCAGTCTGTATATGAGTAAGTCGGGGCATGAGGAGGAGAGGGCAGGAGAAGAGTGAGAAGGAGTAGGAGGCGTCCAAGTAATAACAAAAAACCATCTTAGGATATGGCGAAAATGCCAACTGCACCAAACCCTCGATGGGGATTACCCGTCTGACATGCAACGCCATCCGCGCGGGGCGAACATCACGCGGTGATAACGGACTGTGGCCCCAGTCGCACTGTAAAATCCAATCCGCGAGCTCCCATCGGGGAATCCAGGCGCGCGGCGTTCCCCCTGCTGACAGCACGCCCTGGAAAAAAAACAAAAAATAACGAGCACGTCGCATATTTAGAATGAGGGCGGCTCGGCCATACCAATCGTCGCAACTGCTCCCAAATATGCCGCCCCCCCCCCATCGGCCCTATGTCATTCAAACGTCCTCTGCATTGATGCGAACTGCCATGGCGGCGCACACTGCCCCCAACGACGGCCGACACCGCTGAAGGTGATCATTTTTCATAGAGAGAATCACGATGCGACGGCCCATGCGGCCCAAAATGATTCACACCAACCCGAGGACAATCCAAGAGCTCCCAAAAAATACCGCGCGCTGTCAGCGAGGATGCTTTCCGGGCGCCATCAAACTGATCAGACACAAGAAAACGAAAAGGAACGTCACGCTCTCGCCCTTCTGGGTATTAGAGCGCTCGGCACCGCCCGAAGAACCGCCCAAATCGCAGCAAAACGGCCGGAAAGGGCCAGAGGAAATTGAATGCGGCATGACCCCTCCTCTTTGTTATCTTCTACCCCCCGTCGCCCCACTTCGCCATCATACTAATCCCCTGCCTCCTCACGTTACCCCCCTTTTCTCCTGTTATCCTCCTCCTCCTCCTTCTCATCCTACTTCGCCTTCGTCATCCTGGTGTTTTCCCACTCCCTCGCCCCCCTCAACCGCCCTCGTTATCCCTCCCCTCCCTTTCCCCGTGTCATCCACGCCTTCCGCCTCATCCTCCTCCTCCTCGCCGCATTGCCCCTTCCCCCCCTCATTCGCGCGCGCCTCCCATTCCACGCTCGAGACATCCTCCAAATCTGTTCCGAAAGCGAAGGATGTTGGAACAGATGACAGGGACACCGCTTGAGGCATCCCAACAAAACGGCCCCGAACGGGACCGTGAGATAAGCCCTGGCGGTTCCCCCTATGGGGGGTGAGAATGAGCGCCTCGCTTGAGACATCCTCCAAATCTGCTCCGACAGCGAAGGATGTTGGGACAGGAAACAGGCAAACCGCTTGAGACATCTCCACAAAACGGCCGCGAATGGGACAGTGAAATAACACGTGGTGGTTTCCGTCAGGGGGGGCTGAAACCAGCGTCCCGCCTGAGACATCCTCACAGTCTGCTCTGGTAGCCAAGGATGTTGGGACAGAAGACAGGCAAACCGCTTGAGGCACCCCCGCAAAACGGCCACGAACGGGGCGTGCGTGAGTCTCACCATGAATAAGTCTGGGTGGCGATGAAGATTATGCATTCACGCAGGAGGATATCGATGGGCTCGGACAAGACCCTAAATTCTTGGATACATTTATGCTTTCGCCAGGCCCGCCGACGTGCCAGGATCCATGCTGGATCAAGGTCCACGTGGCTGCGCCGCCTCATTTGGGCGTACCCCTCACACGTTTCGTGGTCTCAAATGGAGGTCCACCGAAGGCCCCAGTGGCATGGCCCCATGGCGGTACCGCCCATGCGGGCGCACCCCTCGCACGGCCCGTGGCCCCGCATGGAGCTCACTCGAAGGCCCTAGTGGCAGGGTCTACATGGCGGCTGCGCCCCATTGGGGCGCACCCTTCACTCGGTTCGTGGCCCCGCGTGGAGTACCACTGGAAACCCCATTGGCGTGGTCGACATGGCGGCGCCGCCTCATCTTGGCGCGCTCCCCGCGCAATCGTGGCCCCATATGGTACCCGCAGCAGCATGTGGTTGGTTATTTCGCCAGGCCTATTTTTGTCCTGGTCCTGACAGGCCTTTGCGGGGCCCCTTGGGGCGACCGCGGGGGCTCTTTGAGTTTCTTGACGTGCGCGGCCGCCCGGTCTCAGGCGCAAGGGAGTTGAGTTGCGTCGCCTGTTTCCTGCGTCACGCGCGGGGCGGACTTCATGAGCACTGTGCCCACAGAGCATCCTGCGTACGCCTGTGCTGCTGGCATCGAGGTTACAGATTGGAGGCCAAAGGTGCCGTGATCACTTCGGCGCCCCCTGTGAGTGGATCCGTCGGGACACGTACTCCACGAGCAAATGTCTTTTCCCGTTCGACATCATCTGCTCTTGCCGCCCCCCTCGCCCCCTCCGTGTTGTTCTTGCCTTGCCCTGGTTCGCGTTCCTTCTTGTTATCCTTCTGCGTTTTGCGCGTGCGCCCTTGCTGCCACATGACCCGTCTGCCTCCCTGCATCTATGCATTGCGGGCGGCGCCCAGCCGACAAAAGAAAACGATTGCCCCGACAGAATCGGCCGACAAAAAACCAAACCTCCCCGACAAAAAAAACAAACGACAAAAAAAAAATCGGCCCGACAAAATGGGCCGACAAAAAAAAGAGGCGGCCGACAAAATGAGCCGACAAAAAAAAACGACGGGCGCGACAAAAAATCGGACCGACCCAGGAAAGTGTCGCGACAAATTCGTTCCTGGCTGTCGCTGCCGAGCGGATTCAGTGTAAATTCACAGTTAGGATGCACCCCCCGGAAATTTTGTTCGACGGTCCGGGTGGGCATTTTGTCGGTCAGTTTGGTTGGGCTGTTTGTCGGGGCGGTCTGGTGCGTCCACGAGGTCGTGCCGCGTTCGCCGGGCGATTCGCGGTCCTAGCGGGTTCGCAGTAGCATTATGCGGCGAGGGGGGGGTGGGGGGACATGGCGGCGCGGTGGGGGAGGGAGAGGAGGGGGGGGAAATTTGCAGGAGGAGGAGGAGGAATAATATGAGGAGGAGGAAGAGGGCGAGGGGACACGGTGGCGGGCACCCCCGCCTTCTTCTTGCTTGGTCCAGCCCTTCTGGGGGGGCGTCGTTCCCATAGGGAGCTCCACCGCAGATTTCGGCGGCACTGTCCACATGGCGGCGCCGCGCCATGTGGGCGCAGACTTGACACGGTCCGTGGCATCACATGGAGTTCGAGGGGGGGCCCAGCGGCAGGGCCCACATGGCGGCGCCGCCTTGTTTAAGCGCACGCATCATCACGGTTCGTGGCCCCGCAGGGAGTTCCACCGAAGACTCCAGTGGCAAGGTCCACATGGCGGCGCCGCTCCAGTTGGGCGTGCACTTCACACGCGGAAGTGGCGTTGCGACGCGCGGAGGTGGCATTGCCACCCCGCCTCCGCCGGAAACAATGTTAACAAATCGTGCAGCCAACAGCTCCGCTGACGGTGTTAACAAATCGTGTAGCGCCCAGTCTGTTCCAGACCAACAAATTCTTGACGCTTCGCGTATCCCCAACAGCCCATGCAGTAACGATGCCCAGGCGAATGGGGGTGATCAGGGAAGTGGGGGGCATACATAATAACAAAAGGCTGGGGAACCCGTCTTACCCAAGACGGCGAGGATGGAGGATGAATCGGAGGACGATGAGGAGGAGGAACTCAAGGAGGAAAAGGGGGAGCGGGAGGAGGGTAGAGGGAGGAAGAGCAATAGGCGGATGAGGAGGAGGAGGAGGAGGAGGAGGAGCAGGAGCAGGACGAGAATGAAAAGGAGGACGAGGAGAAGGGCGAGCAGAATGGCCAGAGGCCTCTTGGATGCCTCTCGGAGTCTCTTCGGGGGTCTCTTGGGGGCGTCCTGAAGGCCTCTTAGGGCGTCTTGGGAGCGTCTCGGCGGTCCCGGAGGCCTCTTGGGGCGTCTTGGGTGCCCCGGGGAGCCTCTCGGGGACCTCTTGGGGCCATGTTGGGGCCATCTTGGGGCCATCTTGGGGCCATCTTGGCGCCTTTTGGGGCCTCCTTGGCGCTTCTTAGGGCCATCTTGGAGGCGATCGATCAAAGAAGAGAGTGGGGTTAATTAGGCCTGCCCCTCTAGATCCTCTAAAATCGCCTCTTGGGCTCATCTCGAGGCGCTCTTGGAGCGCTCTTGGGCGCTCTTGGGGCCGTCTTGAGGCCATCTTGGGCCCCTCTTGGGGCTATCTTGGGCCCTCTTGGAGCCATCTTGAGGCCTCGGAAGGCCATCGGAAGCGAAAGGGTGAGAAAGCAACACGCATTGATGTTCCTTCGGTTTTTGAAGGATTTTGGCCTCTTGGAGGCCTCCTGGGGCACCTAGCTGGCCTCTCGGAGCCGTCCTGGGGCGGTTTTCGGGCCTACTGGAGCATCTTCGGAGCCGTCTTGAGGCATCTGAGGCTAGCTTCTTGAGCAATCTTGGAGCTCATATTGGGCTCCCCGAGGCGCTCTTGGAGCCATCTTGGGCCATCTTGGACGCTCCAACTACCAGCGAAACCTCCCGTCCAGGTCCAGTGGAGGGGGTAGGGGGAGGGGTAAACCCCTCCCCCAAGGGGAAGAAAGGGGGTTGGAAGAGGAAGCTCCCCAAACCACCTACGCCCAGAGGGCTGGTGGGACTGCGCGGCGCCCAGGTTGTTACCACATCGTGCGGCGCCCAGGTGTTCGCACATCGTTTCGCGCCCAGGGTGTTAACAAATCGTGCCGCCAAAAACCCCGCAGACGGTGTTAACAAATCCTCTGGCCAAGAACACCGCAGACGGTCTTCGCAAATCGTGCGCCGCCCCGCGTGCGGTCTTCACAAATCGCGCGGCTACAAACCCAGCGCGCGGTTCGTGGACCCACAGGGGGGTCCACCGAAGGCCCCAGTAGCATGGTCCACATGGCGGCGCCACGTCACATGGACGCACCCCTCACACGGTCCGCGGCCCCACATGGAGCCCCCAGTTGTATACGGTTGGGTTTTTCGCCAGGTTACGTTGTTTTTTTTTTGTTTGGTGGCTGGGCGTTTCTTATCCGCGTTGTTGGGTTAGCCTGGTGGTAAGGAGCCCAGGGAAACAATTGTTAGGAACAGTTGAGGTTCCGCAGTGTTGTGGCGGATGATGAAGGCAACCTGCGGCATGACATTCGAGACATCAGAACCGCGATTCAATTGTCCAGGAAACTCGTTTTGGACAGTTGCGTTTTCACATCAGTTTTTTTGTTGCTGACATGTGGTAGACGCATGGTTTCGAACAGTTGAGGTTTGATAAAATGTCATTGGGTGCATTGGTGCACATGCTAATTTGCACACTGGCCCCGCATTGTCCCAGGTTTTGTGCTTGATAAGGGGGGCATCGTGGCGCGTCCTCGCGTGGCCCTGCATTCGTTTTCCGTCATTTTGAGGCCGTTCGGGGCCGTCATATGGGCCCCGTTGAGGACCTCGTTGGAAGTTTTTTTGGGGCGTTCGGAGAAATCTCGCGGCCCATCCGAAAATGCGGAAAACAAACGCGACAGATTTTTCAAACGTGGACACAAACGATGAAACATGCATGGCGTCGGCTTCTGTGGACCAGCGCGGGGGCCGCCCTTGCGGAGCTCTTGGGCCGCCTGGGCGGCCGCGGGTTGAGTGCTTTTCCTGTTCGCGGACTCCTTTCGAGACCGCCTGTGGGCGTCGTTTGATAATCTATGATGATTTATGGGCCGTCTTGGGGCCCTCTCCGACAATCGGGCGGTCTTCTGAGGGGTCGTTGGCCGTCTCGGAGTGGTCTTTGGGGACCTCGAAGGCCGCCCTGGGGCGCCAGGGAGCCCGAAAGGTGCGGACCTCCACATCTTGAATATAATCAAGGATAGATCAATAGTATTTGTCTTTCGGTGCTGTGGTGGGGGCCCTCGGATATCCTTGCGCGCGTTTGCGCCGCCTCGTGCGTCCTTCGTGGGTCTTGTCGGTGCGGAATCAAAGGATTAGCTGGTCGCGGCGCGCCTTCTGGGATCCCCAAGGGGCCGTCGCGATGTCTGCGCTGCCGCGGGCGCCTCGCGGGCCGCCTCGGGGCCACGCGCGGCCGTCTCGGGGCCCGCTTTGGAACCTGTCGGGCAGCGTAGGGCCAACGTTGGATTGGAACGCGCGGGGGTTGAAACGATCAAACAGATGGTTGTTGAGACGGGGCGGCTGTTGTGTCACTTATGCACGGCCGTGGCCTCGATGACACTAACCAGACGCATTGCGCGCGCCAGACGGGGTGCGATTGCATATCCTGTCGAACTGCAAGTACGTCATACGCCTTAGAGAACGTTGGAAATAATCCCAAATCGAAGCGCGAAGCGTTTTCACGCGCCTCTGCGTGCGAAAGCATGGTGGCGGCCTTCCTTTCCTTCCCCATCCGACCCCCTTCCCCCCCTCGCCGCGCTCTACTCTGCGTCCCCCCGCTGCGCCTCCGGCCCCCGCCCCGCCAGACCCTCCGCTCCTGCCCCCCCCCGCCGCCCCCGGCGCCCCCCCCCTCTGTTGCAATTTTGGATCCGACCATTCTGGCTCAAGTATTCTGGCTCCACAGAACCCTCTGCGTCGACGTCGTCTCCGCGGTGGGTCGACGCCCAGTGCGCATGCTGCGCTGGCGCGCGCTGTCGGCCCTTCGGAACGCGCGCAGGCCCGCGGGGGCGCGCTCCCGCCTTTGCGGCGTGCGCGCGTGCGCGCGCGAGCGGGCTTTCAATCCCTTCGTTGTGCGTCGCGTCTTGCGCTAATCTGCGCGGTGCGGACGTGCGCGGTCGACTGCGCCGCTTCTTGCGCCGTGTGGCGACGAGAGGATGTGCTTTTTTGTTGTCGCGCCGTTCGAGGCGCCCATCAATTCCTGGCCGCTGCTCTTGAGTTCTGACCGTTCCCAGCGAGGGTGCCCAGCCTCATAGCTGACTGTTGGCGGTCGCGCTTCGACGCGCGATGCGTTTTTAGCGCGCCCTGAAAACCAGCGCCCGTTGCAATCCGATTCCATACCTCGCTGGTTTTTTTTCCAGCTTGGGTTAGCGTTCGCGCCTTGCCGTGCGCGGGCGGCCCTACTCGCGTGATCGCGTCGCTTTGGATGCGCGGCGCGGTTTTCATTATGGTTTTGCGACCCCAAGAACTTTCAGAAGTGCGCCTGGCGACCTGCAAATTTGCACAGCCAGTTGCCATCGCGCCGCGACTTCTGGCGATGCCATCGCCCTCGAACGTGCGCGCGCGCACGTGCGAGCCACTGGTTGTGGGTTAGCGCGCGCAGGCACGCGCATCGCGTTGGCTTGTGCAGTTTGCGTTCGTCATGCGGTTGCGCGCTGTAGTGCCGCGTGGGGTTCGCGCGTGGTTGCGCGACCTCCAATGTGTCATTGAACGTAATGGCGCCTTTGATGTCGCTGTCGCAATGACACTTGCTCCAAGGTGTTTGTTCGATGTATCACCGCTGCCGCTGTCATTGGCGCAGCGGTTCCTCATCGCAACGTCGCGATTGGCAGGCAATTCGGTCCGCGCCCTTTCGCGCCGAACGCTGTGATCGTGGTGCCCATCGGGGCTTCAGTCTGCAGCGAGGAGCATCGCGCGGGCGCTCGCGTTCTCGCGTTCAGTCAGCCGCGATTGGTCCAACGCTATACCGAGCATTTTGCGATTAAACGTTTAATTTTTTGAATTGCGTTTTGTCGTCAAAAGCTTCGCCAGTAGAATGGCGCCGCTGAGGTTATAAGTGGACGTTGAGGTGGGTAATAGATGGCGTAAACTGATTTATGCGTGGAATGCAAGTTGACAAGTGCCCTAAGTGGCTTGGTTAGGTTCGACGACTCAGCCAAGTGGACATGCCCACGCAGTCCAGATCCTCAGTCCAGATCTTAAGCCACGCCGAGAGGCGTCCGGGGGCGCCCAGATCGTCTCGAACGGCCGCGACAGAGCCGAGGTATGACCCAGAAACCATGAGGCAACGGCAGTGGTCGGGCGAAGAGAGCTATGCACATGCACCGATCCTGGCAAGGCCCATCCTTGACCCAGGATCGGTGCATATGCCTTCCTGGCCAAGGTAGGAGGGCGTATGCACCGATCCTGGGCTCAGGATGGGCCTGGCCAGAATCGGTGTATGTGCATAGTTCTCTTTCCTCTAAGTGGGGGGACAGGCTCCGTGGGGAACGAATCGACCCCCAATCGCCCACTGATCGCCGACAGGTGCCCGTTCGCCCACCCCGCCCAGGAGCGTGCGGATTCGCCATCGGAGGTCAATCGCCGACCCATCGGCGATGTGTCGCCGCTTCCAGGTCGATGCTTCTCAGGAGGAAAAGAAACACACAGACACAATTAATCCTCGATTCCCCCAAAAATATGGGAAAATATGGGAAGTGGGGGGGAAGACAAAAACCCAGAAAATATGGGAAAATATAGGGAATATTTTGATTGTGTGTATTTATTTATGTGTCCTGGGGCCCCTTCAGCTTCCCCTCTGATCTGGTTCCCCCCCTAACGTAGCCCCCGATTGAAGTTCGACGTTTGAGGTTCGATCTTCGCGGGTCGAGGGTTGTCGTCGTCGTCGTCGTCGTCGTCGTCGTCGTCGTCGCAGACGTCGTCGTCGTCGCCGTTGGCGTCGTTGCCGTCGTCGCCGCCATCGTCGTCGTCGTCGTCGGCACGGCAGCCTGCCGCCATCGGCCTCGGCGGCCGCCGCCGCCGCCTGGCCGTCGTCATCGCTCATGGTATGCAGTCAGTGCTGCCGTTCGTGCAGCGCCACGCGGGCCGCGCTTCGCAGGTCTACACTTAGGTTCAGTTTGAGCCCAGGCGCCGGTGTCAATGTTGCTCTTCCTCCCAGCGATATCTGCGCCTGCCAGCGAGGACTCGCAGGCCGAACCATCGTGCTCGCCGCGCTCCGCAGCGCCGATCCGTGAATGTGAGCAGGAGGGGCTTCGGCCACGAGGGCCCCCCCCCTCGGCGCGGAGCGTCGGGCCGATGTGAAGGGGCTGTCCCCCCTGCGGTCGGAGATCGGGGGGGGGGCGGAAGCCTGCGTCAGCGCGTGTTGGTGAGTCGGCGGCACCTCCAGGGGAGAAGGTACCGATGCGGCTGTTCGCCCTCGAGAGCTCTAGTCGCCACGGCTGGATTCTCCTCGAAATTCTGGTCAGAACGCACCCAATAGAGGAGGAGAGTGTGTGTGTGCGTGTGCGCGTGTGTGTGTGTGTGTGTGTGTGTGTGTGTGCGTGTGCGCGTGTGTGTGTGTGTGTGTTGTGTTGTGTTGTGTTGTGTGTTGTGTGTGTGTGTGTGTGTATGTGCGTGCGTGCGTGCGTGCGTGCGTGCGTGTGTGTGTGTGTGTGTATTTGTGTGCGTATCTGTGTGTCTGTGTGCCTTTTTCCCTTCACTTCTTCCCCTTCCTCTCTTTCCTAGTCTTGTCCCCCTGCTCCTGCCCGTCCCCTCCTGGCTGCCCCCCCCCGTTCCCTGTGTAGTGGCGCTGTCGACCCCAGCGCTCATATGTGTATATGTCTATGTATATGTCTATGTATATCTCTATGTATATGGTTATGTATACACATACATTCACATATATATATATATATATCTATGTGTTTACACATATTTATAGGTGTTGACTATATATATATGATTGGAGATCTTCCCAGTACCATATGTTCAACTAATTCAATTTATTTAATTATTTAGTTTATTATATAACGATTATTTAAATAAATTGATTTTTTTTTTTTTTTTTTTTTTTTTTTTTTTTTTTTTTTTTTTTTTAAAAAAAAAAAAAATATTTAATTTATTTAATGTATTTAATTTATTTAATTTATTTGTTTCGGCCTCCCTGGCGGACATTCTGGCGGGCCGCAGATCAGCCGAATTAATTTAATTTATTTAATTGCTGTGTTTGAAATAAATGAAATAATTAAATAAATTAAATAATAGTTCGGGCCCTGGCGATCGCCGGAAGCTCCGCCATATAGGCTGAGAAATAAATTAGACAAATTAAATAAATTAAATAAATGAAATAAATTAAATAAATTGAAGTTTTTTTTCATTTATTTCATTTATTTAATTTATTTACATGGGCTAATTAAACACATTACATAATTTCTATTTAATGTATTTAAGTTATTTAATTTATCTTTTGTATTTAATTTATTTAATTTATTTTTCGGCCTCCCTGGCGGTCCTTCTGGCGGACCTCAGATCCGCCGAATTAATTTAATTCATTTAATTGTTGTATTTGAAATGGATTAAATAATGAACTACATTAAATAATGCTTCGGGCCCTGGCGATCGCCGGAACCTCCGCCATATAGGCTGAGAAATAAATTAAATAAATTAGATAAATGAAATAAATTAACTAAAATAAATAATTAAATAAATTGAATTTATTTAATTTATTTCATTTATTTAATTTATTTACATGGGCTAATTAAATAAATCAAATAATTTCTATGTGTTTAATTTATCCAATTTATTTCATTTATTTAATTTATTTAATTTATTTAATGTATTTAATTTATGTTTCGGCCTCCCTGGCGGTCCTTCTGGCAGACCTCAGATCAGCCGAATTAATTTAATTTATTGAATTGTTGTGTTAGAAATAAATTAAATAAATGAAATAAATTAAATAATACTTCGGGCCCTGGCGATCGCCGGAAGCTCCGCCATATAGGCTGAGAAATAAATTAAATAAATTAGATAATTAAATACATGAAAAAAATTAAATAAATTGAGTTTATTTAATTTATTTCATTTATTTAATTTATTTACATGGGCTAATTAAATAAATTAAATAATTTCTATTTCTTTAATTTATTTAAATTGTTTAATTTATTTAATTTAATTAATTTTTTTTTTTCGGCCTCCCTGGCGGTCGCTCTGGCGGACCTCAGATCAGCCGAATTAATTTAATTTATTTAACTGTTGTGTTTGAAATAAACTAAATAAATGAAATAAATTAAATAATAGTTCGGGCCCAAGAATCCGCCGCTCTGGAAAACGCAATTGTCCAAAACACGGTTTCCGGATAATTTCAAAATCGCCCGAGAATCCGCCGCCCTGGAACATGCAATTCCTCACGCTTCACGTATCCCCACCAACCCATCCAAAAACAATCGCAAGGAAAACTGACGGGAGAAGGAAGGAAGAGACGCACATAATGAAGCAGCATGTGCAACAACAGTGAAGTGGGAGATCTCTGGTAGCGAATGGTGCGGGTGCTGTTGTTGATGCTGTTGCCTCTGCTGGTGCTGCCTGTCGTGGTGCTGCCGCTGCTGGTGCTGCTGGTGGTGTTGTTGGTTCTCGCGCTGTTGGTGCTGCTGCTGGTGCTGTCTCGGTGCATTGTTTCTGTCGGTGGTGATGCTGTTGCTGATAGTGTTGCTGCGAGTGTTGCTGGTTCTCGTGCTGCGCAGCCGGGGCGACGAGGAGGCTCTCCGAAGGTTAACTTCGAGGCTCAAGGTTTGAACCTCGATGTTGGCTCCCTCCCCCTCGCATCTCTCCCCCTCTCCCCGCCGCCGCCGCCGTCGCTGCCGCCGCCGCCGTCGTCGTCGTCGTCGTCGTCGTCGTCGTCGTTGTCGTCGTCGTCGTCTGTCGTCGGTGTCCTCGACGCGAGGAGGATGAAGGAGAAGGAAACAGTGGAGAAGGATGATGAGGTGAGGGAGGGGAGGGAGAGAGGAGGGGGGAGGATGAGTAGGCTGAGAAGGAGGAGGAGGAGGAGGAGGAGGAGGAGGAGGAGGAGGAGGAGGAGGATGAGGAGGAGGATGAGGAACAAGAGAAACAAAACACATAAAAGCCGCGTATGATGTCTCTTGGGAGTTGTTTTGGAAGCCTCTTGGAGCGTCTGGGGGGCATCTTGGGGAGGAGGAGGAGGAGGAGGATGAGGAGGGCTAGCAAAAAGGCCAGAGGTTTCTTGAATGCCTTTCGGAGCCTCTTGGGATATCTCTTGGGCGCTTCTTGGATGCATCTTGGGACGTCTGGGGGGTCTCTTGGCGGTCCTGGGGGGCTCTTGGGCGTGCCATCTTGAGACATTTTGGCCCATCTTGAGGCATCTTGGAACTCATCTTGGGCTCTCCGAGGCGCTCTTGGAGCCGTCTTGACCGAAAAATCACACTCTGAAAACCTCGCGAAACGCCCCGTCCAGGTACAGGGGAGGGGGTAGAGGGAGGGGTAAACCCCTCCCCGAAGGGGGGATAGGAGGTTGGAAGAGGAAACGCTCTAAACCACCTGCGCCCAGAGGGCTGGTGGGATTATTCAAAACAAAGTTTCCGAACAACTGCCCAAAATCACACAAGAATCCGCCGCTCTGGAAAACGCAATTGTCCAAAACACGGTTTCCGGACAATTGCCAAAAATCACCCAAGAATCCGCCGCTCTGGAAAACGCAATTGTCCAAAACACGGTTTCCGGACAATTGCCAAAAATCACTAATGAATCCGCCGAGGACCCATCTCATACCTGACTCATCATCACCATCGTCATCATCATCAGCTCTCGCCACCGGGCAACCATTTTGAGTGGATTTGGAGCTGTTGTAGAGTTGTTTCACGTCGATGTTCGAACCTCAAACCTGTACTATCGATGTTTGAGGTTTTCTGGCCTTCTCGCCGCTTTGCGGGAGCGACTGCACGTCGGCTGTCTCATAATGCACAGCGCGTGCGATTGGAGGGGGAAGGAGAGGAGCAGCAGCAGCAGGAGGGGAGGGAGGAGGAGCGAGAAAGGAGGAACGGCCTTGCATACAAATCTCTCGACGCTGCTGGAGCGCATTGACTAGAAAGCTTATTCTGGGTCCAGCCCCAACCTCTCGGTGAAACGTCGTACGAAGACTTCCAGCTTGGGGGGTCCCGCACGTGCTCCATGGCGTGCTCGTCTGATGCGAACGCATGCAGCACCTTCCCTAAGCATCTGACTTGAAATCCGTCGAGTCTCCTCCGTTCAGCTTTGTTCAGCCACCGGCCTGCGCGGCAGGCGGGCGCTCCGCCCTTCGTCCTCGATCAGCAACAGCATATGAATATCTAGTTGCCCTCGGCTAATCCCGCCATCGTGCCTGGGTTGCGGGCGCGAGGCCTCTCAAGCGTTTGTAAAGATCTTGTGAGGGACCCTCTCCAGCCCCCCTCGAATGCAGATGTGCGATTGATTTGCCCGAGCTCAGTCTGTCAACTCCTAGTGTCTTGCGGCCAATCCTGCCGCCGTGCCTAGGTTGTGGGCGTGGAGCTTCTTGGATTCTGGTTGAGATATTGTGCGGATCCCCCCTTGTGGCCGCAGTCATTGCGGCTCGAGTTCGTTCTGAACTTTTCCATATTTTCCCATGGTGAAGAACATCCTTCGGGGCGCAAAGCGCCAGAAACGCCGCGATGTGCAAAAGTCTTCGTTGAAGAAACGGGATGCGCGGCTGCCTGGGCAGGTGGGGCGCGCACTGGTGTCCCTGAGCGAGGACTTGCTGCGTCTGCGGGGGATTCCCAAGCTCCCCCTGCAGTGCGCCAGCGACATCTTAAACCTCATCCTGTTCTTGCGGGCGTTGCTGGGGGCGAACGCGAGCATCGGGGTGTGTGCGTTGGCCTTCCTGTGTGCTCACCATATCCGAACCCCCAGCCTCGTGCGTTGTCTCTCGGACTCTCTGGCGCCTCTCAAGCTCGCGCGGGTGGCGGACTGCATGGCGAAGCTAGACGTCATCCTCGCCTCGGCGCCCTCCAACAAGCAGACGTCGGGCCTTCCTTACTTCATCGGGCCCACGTCGCTCCACACCGGGGCGCCTCAAGTTCGGAAGTGGCTGGTCGCGGGCAACGACTTGAAGTTGCTCTCGGCCGCCGACGCGATGATGCAGTGGTCGCAGGGCGCGGTCGACGCACTCGAATGCATGGAGGTGTTTCCTTTTTTTGGACGGGGGTTGGTGAGGGAGCGGGGAGAAGGGAGCCGCAGTTCGCCAGGATGTATGTTATCTGAGACCATGCGGTTGATAAGTGTAGCAGGTCTTTTTCTCGACATCCTGCCGCGATCTCTTCTCTCGGGGACCTCTGCGGGCTCTCGCGTTCTCTGGCAATAGCAGAGCGCTATGCCTTTGCAACGTCAAAAGCAAAACTCGGCTCGCTCAGCCGCAGAGGTCAAACATGGCTCTTGCGAGCAGGAATTTGAGAGGTGTAGTAGATCTTTGCTTCGATTTCCTGTTGATGCCCTCTCTCAGAGACCTCTGCGGGCTCTCAGTTCCTCAGGCAATGGCAAGACCTTAGGCTTCTGCAGTGTCAAACACAGAATTCGGCTCGCTCAGCCGCAGAGGTCAAACGTGGCTCTTGTGAGCAGGAGTTTGATGGGTGTAGTAGATGTTTGGTTAGATTTACAGTTGCTGTCTTTCCCGAAGACCTCTGCGAGCCCTCCGGCCCTCAAGCAATGGCAAACCAACAGGCTTCTGCAATGTCAAACACAAAACTAAGCTCGAAGACTTGCGGAGGTCAAAACGTGGCTCCTGTGGGCAGGAGTTTGATAGGTGTAGTAGATGTTGGTCCGATCTCCTGTTGCTGCCCCCTGGCGAGGCTTGCATTGACATTGGCCCGCGCCATGTTTCCCGCGTCTCCAGGGAGGTGCCCCCCGAGGAACCAGGCAGCCCTAGACCGTAATATTTCGCCGGAGTCGTGCTCCTCCGACACCTCCAGAGAGGCTTTGCAATCAGGTCGCGGGGGTCGGTGTTGTTTCGTTTTGAAAGTGAGCTGTCATGTGAATATGTCGCCCTGGGAGGTTCTGGAGCGGCTGCCGGCAATGGGGAAGTACGCGTGCCACGATGCGCTCGCGGGGCACGGCGTGCAGCACGATGAGCAAGTGGAAGGTGAAGAACTCCTTCGCGTTCCGCGAGTCGTTGCTGCGTTGCTTGGCCGAGAAGGAGGCCGCCGATGCCACGTCGTCGCACGTGGCGGCGATCAGCAAACTCCTCGACGCCAGCGGGGAGAGCGTGCGCTTCCCGGACAGCATACAGCCGTGGGTTCGCCGTGGACGAGCTTCATGCAGGAGAGAGGGCTCTGCTGTGCTGCGAGCTCGCGGGGTTGGGCACGGCGTGCGGCATCTTCCCGCGTCAGAGCGACTTTCGGGGGCAAGGATTGATTGGCGCTGCCGAGATGGTGGACCGCGGCAGGCTCAGCGCCCCGCAGCACTTCTCATCCACCGCCCAGGAGCTCAAGTGGCCAGCTGACCCGTCGGCGCGCCGACTGGAGAACGAGAGCGTGGAGGAGGCCTGGCCAGAGGTGTTCAAGAAGATGTAGCTGGAGCATTCCAGCCTGAGCACGAAGAGCTTGTACGCGAATTTCCCAGCTGAGCTGAAGCTGAAGTTGAAGAGCTGAGAGGGGGCGGGCGGAGCGGCAATGGGGGCAGGAGGAAAGAATAATGGCGAGGAAGAGTACGCAGAGAGGGGAGAGAAGGCTCCTGTGAGTAGTAGTTTGATCGGTGTAGTAGATGTTTGGTTAGATATCCTGTTGCATCTCTCTCTCAGATACCCCTGCGGGCTCTCAGTTCCTCAAGCAATGGCAAAACAATAGGCTTCTGCAGTGTCAAACACAGAGCTTGGCTCGCCCAGCCGCAGAGGTCAAGCGTGGCTCTTGTGAGCAGGAGTTTGATAGGTGTAGTAGATGTTTGGTTAGATTTCCTGTTGATGTCCTCTCTCAGAGACTTCTGCGGGCCCCCAGTTCTTCAAGCAATCGCAAACCAACAAGCTTCTTCAGTGTCAAACACAAAACTGCGCTCGTCGAGTTGCAGATGTCAAACATGGCTCTTGTGAGCAGGAGTTTGATAGGTGTAGTAGATGTTGGTCCGATTTCCTGTTGCTGTCCAATGGCGAGGCCTGCATTGATATTTCCCCGTGCCAATATCAACTGCGCGCTGCAATTGGGGCGCGTCGTTGCAATTGTCAGCCAGGAGGTTTTCCGGACAATTGTTGCTTCAGAACAGAAACTCCCTGGAGGGGTGGGAGGTCCACGAAACTTGAGAAATCATATGGTATACCGATACCTTGCTCGCTCTTGCGGAGCCTCCCTGGAGTGGTGGGAGGGGCGCGAAACGTGATAAATCACACGGTATTCCAATACCCTGCTCGCTCAGGCGGGGCCTCCCTGGAGAAGTGGGAAGGGCACGAAACCGGATGAATAGCATGGTATCTCGATGCCCTGCTCGCTTTGGCGGGGCCTCCCTGGAAGGGGTGGGAGTAGTATGGTATGTTATGGTATGGTAAGGTACAGTATGGCATGGTACAGTGCGATATGGCATGATATAGTGTAGCATGGCATGTTATGGTGTAGTGTAGTATGATATGATATGGTATAGGTTAGTATGGTATGCTATATGGTATGGCACTGTATGGTGCGGTATGGCATTGTATAGTGTAGTATGGTATGTTATGGTATGTTATGGTACGGTATGGCATGGTACAGTACGGTATGGCATGGTATAGTGTAGTACGGTATGTTATGGTGTAGTGTAGTATGGTATGATATGGAACATATTGTTATGGTATGTTATGTGGTATGGCACGGTCGGGTACGTATGGCATGGTATATTGTAGCATGGTATGTTATGGTATGGTACGGTACGGTATGGCATGGTACAGTACGGTATGGCATGGTATAGTGTAGTATGGCATGTTATGGTGTGGTGTAGTATGATATGATATGGTATATGTTTAAATGGTATGTTTTGTGGTATGGCACGGTATGGTACGGTATGGCATGGTATAGTGTATTATGGTATGTTATGGTATGGTACGGTATGGTATGGCATGGTACAGTACGGTATTGCATGGTGTAGTGTAGTATGGTATGTTATGGTGTAGTGTAGTATGGATATGATATGTATAAGTTAGTATGGTATGTTATGTGGTATGGTAGGTACGGTATAGTGGAAGGAAGCGGGAGGAGGAGAAGGAGGAGGAGAAGGAGAAGGAGAAGGTATTCTGGGAAAGCAAGAATCCCTTTCAGGATGTGGGGGAAAATCACGACGTCGGAGATCTGGGTCCGGTTCGGGGGGGTTCATGGTGGGCCCGCCGACGGAGGGCGCTTCGAACTTCCTGGCGCGGTGGCGCGGCGCTCGCTCTCTCGGCAGCGGCGCCGCTTTCCGAGGGCACGGCCGCTCGGCAGCCGCGCGAGCACACCTCGCCGGAACTCCTCGCCTCCCCTGATCTCCGACGTCGTTATTATTTTCAATAAGAATGTTTTGTTTTTTTGTGTTTTGCTATGTTCGGCCTCCGGAGGCCCTCAAAGGGCCCGGGAACGTCGCGACTCGACCCAGGACGAAAAACCGGCCCCGGGGAATTTGTCAGGACTTCGGGGGACTTCGGGTGAGCCCGTACTCAACAAATCACGACGTGGGATCTCTGGGCCTGCATTCCCCCGCCGCCCGCCGCGTCGCGATCTGCATGGCCCTGGGGTCGATTGCCTTCGCGATGCTCTCGAGCAGCGCAAAATATGTTCGGGGGCCAAGAGGCGACAGAGGCATCAGCTTGGAAGATCCATGCGAATTCCTTTGTTCGGCTATGACCCCCCCTTCCCCGGCGGCGGCGGCGTCGACGACAACGTGGACGTAGACGTGGACGTGGACCACGACCACGACATCCACGACGACGACGACGACGACGACGACGGCGTCTGCGGCGGCGGCGGCGGCGGCGGCGGCGACGACGACGACGACGACGACGACGACCGTGAAGGCGGCGATCCCCGGCAGAGCTCGCCTGGGAGAGAGGGTCCGGGTATCCCCGCCGTGCCTGGAGATCCTGCGCTCCGCCCGTCGTCGTCGTCGTCGCCCCTCTTGCGCGCCTTCCTGGGGCCGTCCTGTGTGCCCGCGCGCTCCTTGCCATCTCCCTCCGACTCCTCCGCCTTTTCGGGAATCGTCTCTGCTTGGCCCGCATTCTTAATACTTATTCACCTCATGTTCGAACCACTTGTGGGTAACTCGTGACGTTGCATGTGCGCGTGCGCATTTGCACGCAGCTGTGAGATTGTCAAGGGCTGGAAGTTGCTAGAACCGAAGCGCGCGCGTGGTGCTAGTGAACACGAACATGAAAACGAAGATGATGACGCTGATGATGATGGGGATGATTACGATGATGATGATGAGGATGATGACGATGATGATGATAATGCTGGTGATGCTGGTGATGCGGGTGATCATGATGACGGCGACGACGATGGTCACGATGAAAATGATGATGATGATGATGGTGAGTGGGCGCCCGCCGGTTGTGAACGCCGTCTTGGGCCGTTTTGTTGCAATTGTCCGCCAGGGGCTTTTCCGAGCAATTGCCGCGACAGAACAGAAACAAACTGATCATAAGGACGAAGAGAGAGAGGACGATTAATCTGAACATGAATCTAGACTTGAATATGAAGATGACAACGAAGATGATGATGATGATGCTGATGATGAGGATGATGGTGATGATGATGATGATGATGATGATGTGCCTGGAGAAGGAAGTCAAGAGTTACGCTGCGGGGGTGACGCTCCTGCGCCCCAAGCGGGAGAGCGAGGGCGTGAAGTTGAAGTTTGCGTGCGGTCTATGCCCGTTCCAGTCGTTCTCGACGCAGGCGTTGCTGGCCACGCACGTCTCCAAGTACCACCTCAGAAAGACGCGATTCGTGGCCTCTGGCACGAAGCAGTTCAATGACGTGTGCGCGTTGTTCGACAACGACCGACTTCTGCGCACTCCAGCAGGGAACCTGCTGAAGCGGTCTGCGACGATCCTCCGCGAGACAGTATCTCCTGCTGTTCATCGCGGACAGAACGCCATTGACAAGGGCATTGTCCTGGTCCTCGACGAAGACGGGCCGTCATATCAGAACAAGGCAGCTGTGGGACAGAATCTCGCGTGCAGACGAGTGGGGTGCACGTGCTATACCCGTGGTTTCGCGGATATTATGTTGCAGGAGTCCTTGCGCCACCATGGGCGCGTTCGCCCTGCGACGTTGCGGACGTGCGCTCGCGTCGTGGAGCAGGGCTCCGAGCTGAGCAGCATGTTGCCGACGCGCGTTGATCACTGGCTGAAGCTAATGGAAGACGTGTTCAACAGCGCGCGCGTAGAAATGCGCAGCGCGGCGCTGATGGAAGAATGCCACCGGCATGAGGAATTCCCCCGCGTCTCCATGGGCGCCACTATCCGCATTCTGCGCAATGTCACGGGCCAGGCAGACTATCGGTCTGCACAAGCAGTGCGCGACGCTGCACCCGTGCCGGACGTGGACGCCAAGCGCTGCGTCCTGACACTCGCGGGCAGGACGGGCGCGGCGCTCGGTGTTTTCCTGGCGAAGGACGAGGGAGCTGACGAAATAGCTGGAGGCCTTGCAGCTCGTTGGTCGGCGGCGTGCAGATCGCAGACGGTGTCCATCGCCAGTGATCAGCCGAGCAGCGCGCTATTCCGGGCCTTGCGATGCTCATGTTTTCCAAATTTATCTATCTTGAGCCTCGACCCGGTCCATCTGCCCATCACGTACGAGGAGACGCACTGGAGGAAAAAGACAGTGGGATCACGACTGTTGCGGATACTGATGGCCAAGTTTTCGAAGGTGGATTGCACGCTGCCCGCGCGCTACTGGGGGGCGCCGTTCGACGGCGCGAATGCCCCGAATCTGCGGCCAATAGAGGAGCGCGCGCGAGCACAGGTACTCGATCATTCACTCGCGAAGTCGCGAGCACAACATGTGATCGACCACGTGAACGCCCAGCTGCCATGGAAAACAACGCATGAGTTTATCGAAGCAATCGCCGCGCTGAGCGCGTTGGTTCCAGAAGAGCTTGCTCGCCGCACCCACGTGAATAACGTTCAACTGAAGAGGTTGCTTTACAATGCGACTGCCTCAGCTCGCATGCAATGGTTCTTCAATAATCAGCGATTTAGGCATTCCTTGCCGGCGGCGCGCTTAGCCCTGTTGGGGTCTGGCACGTCCGTCAACGAATCTTTCAACCACGAGATCAACACGTGGTTTCGCAACCAGGGGGACATCTACGCTTCGACGGCGGAGCTTCAACTTAGGATTGGATTTTTGGGGAAGCTGCAAGCCCACAGTTGCGCGCTGCATTCGCCGACGCTACGGCAGCTGCGACAGGCCAACGTGCTATCGCGAAGCATTATGGCCTGGGCTTTCCCCGGGGATGATTGGAAGAGTTACTGCGCGCTCCAGGCGCAATGCGGCACCGACGTCCTGGCGCCTGCACGGCTCCCGCTCCGCGAAGCCCGACAGAGAGTCGCGCGGCTGATTGCCGAACGCGCCGCGTGCGTTCGGGGGAAGCCAGCGGCGCGCGAGACCGCGCCTGTTGGGCGGCGTGCTGCTCAGGGGAAGCCCGCTGCAAGGGCGCTCTTGGACAGTCTGCGCGATCGTAAAGTGCCTAGGATCAAGAGGACAGCCTTCACTTTGAAGCGCAAGCCAGCGTCGCGCAGGGCCTCTAGCCAGGCTCACGCCGCGCGCACTTGCCAGCGGTGACTGATGCCGATGCGCCTTCTCTTCGTCAGCGCTAAATGCTTCCATTCCGTGCCCTTCCTCTCTCCCGATGCTCACTTCCTCTGAGTCATTATCGGGGCCATGTCTTCCTTTGAGCCTTGAGCCTCGAGGGCATATTTCCATAGGCGCGTGATCCCAGATGTCGCCACGACAGTGGCCATATAATCTGTTGATTTTTCCCCCGAGCTGCGCACCCGCCACTCCGGGGGAAAAATGCACGGCGCGAGTTCTACAGTCTCGACGCCTGGGTCGTCGTAGTAGGAGGAAGCGAGGAGGCCACAACGACGCTCGCCACAACGACGGCGAAAGTCATGGCGATGATGATTTGCTGGCTGCGATGATGACGAGATTGACGATGATGGCGACGAAGGTGCGTAGCAGGAGCAGGACGAGGATGAGAAAGAGAAAGAGCAGGAGGATTATCAGGAGGATGTGGGAGGGCGCGGCAATTGTCCGGAAAAGCCCCTGGTGGACAATTGCAACAAAACGGCCCAAGACGGCGTTCACAACCGGCGGGCGCCCATCATCATCATCATCATCATCATCATCATCATTTTCATCATGACCATCGTCGTCGCCGTCATCATGATCACCCGCATCACCAGCATCACCAGCATTATCATCATCATCGTCATCATCCTCATCATCATCATCGTAATCATCATCATCATCATCAGCATCATCATATTCGTTTTCATGTTCGTGTTCACTAGCACCACGCGCGCGCTTCGGTTCTAGCAACTTCCAGCCCTTGACAATCTCACAGCTGCGTGCAAATGCGCACGCGCACATGCAACGTCACGAGTTACCCACAAGTGGTTCGAACATGAGGTGAATGAGAAAGAGAAAGAGCAGGAGGATTATCAGGAGGATGTGGGAGGGCGGGGAGAGAGAATAGAACAGTCTGCGGAAATCGTGACGAAAAGGAAGAGAAAAGGATCGATACAAGGAGAGGTTGAGGAAAAGTAAGCTAACGAGGATGTGTCTTAATCAAAAGGAATAAGGCATAGCAGAAAAGACGGGATGAGGGCAGTGACGGAGCGTGATCATGAGAAAGAGAGGGAACCCACATTATACCACAATGATCCCCTCACATATATATATATATATATATATATATATATATATATATTCATATGTTCGATTACATACATTCCTATACATAGTTAGTGCATATATGTATAATTACACATACATGTGTGTTTGTGTGTGTGTGTGTTTCTCCGTCTCGTCGCTGCGCGCGAGGCCGCTGCCGCCAAACATGTGTGCTTGTGTGTCGGGGGTGGACAGATACCCCCACCCTGAAAGGCCGATGGGTGAATTGTCCGTTTTCGGTTCTCGGAGGGGCGCCGCGGCCGTCGTTTTCCAGGCTTGCGCTCGCCAGGTTTGGGCCGGGGGTCGTTTTCACTAAACCACGTTTTGCTGAAGGGGGTTCTGTCCATCCCCGAGTGTGTGTGTGTGTGTGTGTGTGTGTGTGTGTGTGCGTCGATCCCCTTTGGGCGGATCCAGCCTCTCCATGCTGCGTGAGCTGGCCAGACCTGCGCGCGTTCGCTCGACATGCTCTGCGTTGCGCCGCCGCGCGCGTGGCCGGGCCGCGACGCCAAAAAGTGTGTGTGTGTGTGGATGTCATGCCCCCCTCTTCTTCTTTCATTGCGTTCCCTGGACCCCCCTCTCCCTCGTCCGCGCGCGTGCCACGAGCCATGATGCGCTGACCCCCCTCTTTCTAGCATCCCTCTGCTTCGCACCCGCTATTCCGTCGCCGCTGCTGTCCTCGTCATTGTCGGCGCCGTCGTCGCCGTCGTCGTCGTCGGCCTCTGAGGTCTCCCCTGGACTGCACCAAGGCTGCCAGCTCTGTGAGCGCCACCACATGTGTTTTTTTGTGCTTGTCGTTTCGTTGGCTCTCTGTGTTTTTCTATAACACGTGCACCCCGCTTCTGTTGCTGTTGCCCGCCGACTGTCGACGTCGTGACGTTTCACAACGTGGAGCCTGGGAGGCCCACACCACCTCCAGAGGCCCCCAGAGGCAGAATCAAGCACGTCAAAACCCGTCCGTCGTGTTCTCTTTTCACAGCGCGGTCGTCGTCGTCGCCGCCGCCGCCGCCGCCGACGACGACGGCGGCGGCGGCGACCCGCGCAGGGCCTGGCCGACCGCGGCGCGGCGCGGTGCGAGGGGGGCCTCAAGGAGGTGCGGCCCTGCAGGCGGCCCCCCGCGGAGAGCGGGGCCTGGGGGGCGGGCGCTCCTCGGGGCGTCCAACTCGGGCGATCGCAAGCATGGATCAAGGGGACGTGGATTAGCGACGGGTCCGGTTTCCATGGGAAATCGCGGTTTTCCGCCGCCGAGCGAGGCGGCACCGGCCGCATTTCGGGGAGGGCACCTCCCCCGATCCACGGATTTGGCGGCCGCGCGCCAAATCCATGGATCGCTAATCCATGCTTGTGCGCCCGACCAACCGGGCGTTGCGTACTTCTAGGCCTCCTGGATGTGGTCGGAGTCGATGGGGTCGGAGGATCGCGCGGCATCGCCGATGCATCGGCGATTTGGCTCGATGTGGAGCCCGATTTTCTCCACGCCGACATCGCCGATGCGTCGGCGATGCGGCGTGGTCCTCCGATCTTCTTTACTCTGACCCCAGGTGGAAGGCCTCTAGTAATAGGGGGGGAGGCGGTACAGACGGTGGGGGGTGGAAGAACGGTGCACGTCTCGTGCACCTTTGGGGCCCCGGAGGCGCCCAGTGGGACGTTTCACACGCTCACAGAAGGTGCACGTTTCTTCGCCATCCCCGGTTGATCGACCCTCACGAAGCAGCGCCCAAGCAAGAGGGGTGTGGATGTCATGGCCAGGGCCATGATGTCCCCCGAACTCCATGGGGCTCCTCCTCGGGGGACTCAGGAGGGGAAAAAACACACAGACACAATTAATCGTCGACTCCCAGGAAAATATGGGAAAATATGGATGGGAAAATATGGGAAGTGGGGGGGAAGACGAAAACCCAGAAAATATAGGAAAATATGGGGATATTTTTTATTTGTGTGTGTTTATTTGTGTGTCCTGGGGCCCCCTCCTCGGGGGACGTCCTCTGGCCCCCCCACTCGTCTGCGCACGTGCCTCGGGCCACGGCGCGCTGACCCCCTCAGCCCGGCCCTCCTCTTCGGCCCTGCAGGCCCCGGTGGGCGGGGTCCGTGGGCGGCGCTCCTCGCTCTTCGAGGAGGGGCCCAAACATCTCGAGTAGGGGGTCGACTACAGATTTGGTTTCCCTCAAGATCATGCCTCATAGATTCGACGAACAAATCAGTCTGCGGGTAAACCAATTCAGTAGTCGATCCTACTCGAACATCTGGCGCATCTAACGAAAAGTCGAGACGGCCGGCCTGCCGCCGTTTGTTGGCCTCCCGAGGCCCGCCTCAGGCCTCGGGACAGTTAAACAGACGGCTCGGGATGAAGCACCAGCATTGGGCAAGGGGTCGAGATGAAGCACCGGCATCGGGCAAGGGATGAAGCACCGGCACATGGCAAGGGATGAAGCTTGGCTCGGGATGAAGCACAGGCACTGGGCAAGGGATGACGCACCGGCATTTGGCAAGGATCGAGAAATCTGGGTTCCCATGCGTTGTACAAATCGAATCGCCGGATGTCGGGGAAGAGGACATCGGGGAAAGTGGGAGAGGGGATCGCTATGGAGAAGTCATGGTAGGACGGTTTTTCAGTATTTTTGTTGGTATCCGGGGACTCCTAACCGCGCGAGATCGCCTAAGAGCTTACGAGAGCGCCTGGAACTCTTGGCTGTGGGCCCCTTAAAGGAAATAATCTTTACATAATCCAATACAGAGAATTCGAAGGGACCTGAGGACACCCCAACTTGTGCCTCGGGGCAAAATTGTGGATCATGCTGAAGGGCGACACATTTTGCTTTGTGGCGCCGCGCAAATTCGCAAACGCTTCCGAAAGTGATGTGGACGGAGGTCGGGCTGTTTCTAGGATGTGTCTCTCGCCTTGGCGCCGCACGCATGTGCTTCACATGGTTCAAGCAGCTAACTACGTGTGGCTCTCGCCCTAGCTCCTCGCACGTTTGTCTTGAATGCTTCAAGCAGCTATTACGATGTGGCGCGGGCCGTCTTCTACGTGTGGCTCTCGCCTTAGCGCCGCACACACTCGACTTACATGTTTCCAGAAGTTGCAGGGGGGCGGATCCTTGGGCGGGCTCTATGGGGCCATATTTGAGCCATCTAGAGACCTCAGAGGCCAATCGGACGTGACAAGGCGAGAAGGCCAACAGCATCACCCTCCCTGAATTGGTTTCAGGATTTTTGGCTCTCGGGGGCGTCCTTGGGTAGGTTCTGAGGCCACTTGGAGCCGTCTTGGGTCGGCTCTTCTTTTCTTGGAGGCATGTTGGAAGCTGTCTCGAGCCATCATGAGCTACCTTCAGCCGTCTTGTAGGCAGTCTTGGACTGTCTGGGGCCTTCATGTAATCATCTTAGGCCATTTGGGATGCTCTGACCGCTTACGACCCCCCCTCAAACCCATGGGAGGGGGTAGAGGAATAGGTAAACCCTTCCCAGAAGTGGAACACCGAGTTCGAATGATAAACTCGCAAAACGATTGACGCACCAAAGTGCTGGTGGAATCCGTGCCCTCGCGGTCTTCGAATAACCTGCCTTCACTGCAGAAGCATGACCTTCTGGAGGCCCGCGCGGCTTTCCTGGGTCTTCGCAGGACCTCCCTGGGGGCGTCCCCAGCGCCGATACACTACATCCGCACATACCTCCGAAACCTCGTTCTTGGCTGTTCTGTTGTTCATCCGAGTCTGGACTTCGAGGTGCGATCCATGGATACGTGATCCCATAGGTGTGCTCCGTGCAGGGTATCCGCGCAGAGCCGCCCCGCATCCGCTGGGTAGTGGCCGAGGAGTCCGCGAGGTCGTGGATAGGAATGCGTTTCCCGCTGGCGATGCGCCAGGGAGTATCTTTGTTCTTGAAGCGAGCGTGACTGGGTTTGCAGGTGAGACGGGACCACTGGGAGGAAGAGGAGGAGGAGGAGGAGGAGGAGGAGGAGGAGGAGGAGGAGGAGGAGGAGGATGAGGAGGAGGAGGGCGGTGCAGAATACGGCCCCTCTTCAGGTCCTGGATCAAGAGCTGCGACGAGACGGAAAGGACTGTCTCTTCTCATTGTTTCTTGTGTAGTCTTGTTACGCTGAGCTGCAGCAGGAGCAGCAGCCGTGGGCTTGTCGGAAAAAACAAGGTGATGGCGGCGATTGAGGGAAGGTGTTGTCGTCAGTGAGAGTTTTGCGACACGATAGCTTGCGTTGTACGCTGTACCGTCGGCAGTAGCATGGAATGATGATGACGATGCTGATGCTGACGCGGATGCTGATGCTGATGAGGATGCTGATGATGCTGATGATGCTGATGAGGATGAGGATGAGGACACTGATGATGAGGATGAGGATGAGGATGAGGATGAGGATGATGATGATGCTGATGGCGATGATGGTGCTGATGCTGATGACGTTGAAGAAGGTGGTGGTGGTGGTGGTGATCATGACGATGAGGATGATTGATGATGATGAGTATGATGATGATGATGCTGATAATGATGATGATGCAGATCATGATGATGCTGCTGATGATGCTGATGATGGTGCTAGTGATGGTGATGGTGACGGTGATGGTAATGATGGTGATGATGATGCTGATAATGATGATGATGATGGTGATGATGATGATGATGCTGATGCTGATGATCATGACGACAATGATGATAACACGGTGATGATGTTGATGTTGTTGATGATGATGATGCTGCTGCTGCTGATGATGATGATGATGATGATGATGAGGATGAGGATGATGAGGATGATGAGGTTGATGAGGAGGGTGATGATGATGATGATGATGATGATGATGATGATGATGATGAGAGGAGGAGGAGGGAGGAGGAGGAGGAGGAGGAGGAGGAGGAGGAGGAGGGAGGAGGGAGGAGGAGGAGGAGGAGGAGGAGGAGGAGGAGGAGGAGGAGGAAGGAAGACAGGAAGGAGGGGAAGATGCAGAAGAGGAGTTGCGGGGGGAAGACCAGGATTTCTCCTCCCTCTCAATCTCCTCTCCCTTCGCCCCCTCTCCACTCAGAGCCCGCGACCTCGTCAGCCCGTGCGGATGCGCCATACCAGGAATTATCGAACCCTGTTGAATTGATTCTACAGATCAAGCAGGCAATTCCTCGCAGGCTCCGATGCCTTCGCACATCGTAAATCCGGCTCACCCTCTCTTTCTCCTCCCCCTTCCGCCCTCCTGCTTCTCTTGCTTCCCCGCGGGGCCCCCTCTAGATAACCAGGAACGTTTCCGCGCCCCCTTGCACCTGTGGTCGTGGATTTCCCGGTCGACGTGCCGATATGGTTCTTTTGGTCCCGTATACCCCACTTGACCCCTTCACACCCCCCGCGGAGGTCCAGGCACAGCTGGCGCGACGGCCAAGACCGGACCGGGCTAGGACGAGGGGAAATCCGTTCGGGGCGTTCCGGAACGCTCTCGGAGCGTTCCGGAACGCTCTGAGAAGGCCGCGGCGCCCGAGACATCTTCCAGATCCGCCATGATGGGCCTGTTTTCCACCATCACCACCACCATAAGTTGGATGGGGGGAAGGAGGTGGAGGACGAGGACTAAGTGGGCTAAGTGCAAAGCGACCGAGGAGTCGCGCGGAAGAAAGGAAGGCCAGAGGCCTAATCGGAGGAGCTCGAGGGGGAGGGCGGCGCGGGCGGGTCCCGACCCAGGGCAGTCCTGGGCGCTGTAGCCGCTGCCGTCGTGGCCGAGGTCGGGCGCGCCGCGCGCAGGCGCACACGCACCGCACGCAACACACGCGCACCCTCAGCCGACGCGGACGACGACGACGGGCCCCTCGCCTCGACACCATCATCCTCCTCCCCCTCTCCAGCCTGTACGGCCTCCTCCTCGTCTACAAACCGATGAATTGCCCCCGCAGCCTCAGCTTCTCCCTCGGGTGGGGGTCCAAGGGGCTGCGAGGGACTCACACTGTCTGGGTCCTGCACCGCCGAACTGTGGCTCATCGCTCGGGCTCGGGTCGTCTCGGCAGCATCACGGTGCTGGGCCTCGCGGACGGCCTGAGACGGGCCCTTGTGGGAAGGATGCAAGCCTCTCAGCACACGTCTCAACACCACCTGACCCTTCGGCGATTGCTTAGGCGGGCAGGACTCCAATATATTCACATATCTGAAAGTGGCGTGTGAACCACACGCAGTGCACAATATCACCCTCCACTTAGCTATCTCAACCAAGCGGTGTGAGGGGTGTGCAGACTGACCGTTGAGCACTCTCCCCCCAGCCTCCAATTCCACCGCCTCCCCCAGACGCGACAGTTGCCGAGCGACAGGGCTAGGCACAGGGGGCGGGCCAGGGCACTGGGTGAGAGCCGTCTCGTCCAATCTACAATCATCCACCAGCTGCGCACATATGGCACACCGCCACTTCCCTCCACAACGCTCGAACTGGTGGGTCGAGGCCTTGAGACACAAAGCACGTGTGGACAAGGGAGCCGGACGAGCGACACCCACTCTCTCTCCCCGCAAAACCTTGTCGGAACCAATGCTCTTGATGATGGCCCTCGCTCTAGCACGGACAAGGGCTGCTGTCGCATCCCACTGATCTGTGCACGGAACGGGATCACACGCAGCTGCCCAATTCTTGGCAACACCTCTGCCAGCCCATGCATCTGCCACAATATTACCGCATGCATGAAACGGGTTGGCTATGGCCTCGGGCGTCTCATCCTGATGGGACGGGGTCCACACCAAGGCCACATCGCGCCCAGGTTCTTGCTCCAAGGCCATGCGAAGCCTGGCACAGAGGTCCCAGTTCTTGAGGCGCCGAGCCCATGCTCAGGAGGCCTCGAGCCCAACCATGACCCCATCCATTGAGGAGAGGTTTATGGTCGGTCACAAACGTCAGAGGCCCCGAGCTTTCTTCAACCGCAGTGCAAAACGCGAGCAATTCAGCACGTGGCACCGTCTGCCGTCTACCTTCGAGCGGGCCGAAGAGGCTAGAGTGGCCTCGCCACAAACCGGCTTCGTCTGGGGTGAGCGCCGCAACCGACCAACCACATCGGCGTCTCCGAGGATCATTTGAAAATGCCCCTCCAGAGCCGTCCCCGAACAGAGTGAAGCGCCCATGGGGGTCTCTGCAGGCTTCCCACTGAGGCCGACCTTCAGTGTCAGGACTCACCACCTCCACCCCGCCCCCGTCCCACGAGGCAGAGGAGGGAGTAGTGGAGGCAAGGCTAGGCACATCTCTAAGCCAAAGAGCTGGGTCCTGCTCCAGACCCGCGAGCGCTTGGGGCACAAGGTGATCACTGGCAGAAGCCTCAGGGCCCTCATTAGCCGAGCACTTCCAAAGTCTGTGGGGGAGGTCCTCGATGGCCCCAGAGTTTCAACGATCGCACAGACAGTTGACCTGATACCCAGCCTGATGGAGGCGCTCTCTAATCCAGTGACCCCCTGAGACAACGCAGTTAATCAAAGCCCAGGACGATATTTTTCCACTCGACGAGAACCTCCGCTGCTCGATCTTGATCGTGACCAGGTCAGATCCCGAGGCGAGGGAGGCACCGTGCTCGTGCGCCGCCGCCGTCGCCCAGAGCCTGCTCTGGAGGTCGTCGCTGAAATCGTCGAGGTCGGACTCGTAGTCGAGGTCGATTAGTTCAACTCCATCATCTGGGAGTCTCCATTCCTCCAAGTATTCATAATGCACGCGTTGCCAGCAGTCATCCGCTTTGAGATCCCAGCCAACTTCCAACAGTGTCGCAATCGCTGCACCCGTAGGTCCTGTAACATATGACCAGATTTTCGGGCCCGCGATGGTGAGCTTGGTCTTGAGCAACGACCAAGTCCGTCGAATACGCTGGTGTAGGTGCGGCTGATCCTGCAAGAACCGAATCCACTGTCGGAGCAACTGCACACGAAGCTGGACACCAGGATCGGCTCCGTCAAAAGTGACCCCCAAGAGAGTCGTGAGGCAGCGACCCGCTGCCTGACCAGTGGCCGCAGCTGCCGCCTGTCGACGCCATCGAAGTAGAGCATGTCGAGCGAGCCTTCGAACTTGATGGCCATGCACTCCCTGAGGAAGCGAACCAATGGCCCACAGACCCTTGGCGATGCGAGCCTGCTGTGCCGTGTTCCTCATGCGCGCGATCTTTTTTTGGTCCTGGTGGAGGCCGCTCGCGCACGCTCCCCCGCCTTCTTCTGGGCCCTGCGCGTGCCCGCCGCCATGTCGACGTCGAGGTCCGTGGCCTGTGTCGTCGCAGTGACAGGGGCTCTTCGACGATGTAGGTCGCGCTCCAATCGATCTCGTACTTGCCTGTTGTTCGAGAGCGCCGCAGTATTGTCGGAGACGGGGGGGGCTCAGTCTGATCCAGTGCCGACTTCAAGTCGCCGCCGGCCTTGGCCAGCTGCTGCAAGACCGATCGTGCTGTGCCTTCAGACCTCGCCACGGTATCATCCACGAAGGTACACATGGTCGCCCCCTCCGCAGGCCGTTGAGCATGCGTCAATATGGGGAGCAAGAAGAGGGGAGCTAGAACGACTCCTCTCGGGGACCCTGCCACAATCCCCTGAAGTGCATATATATATATATATATATATAGAGGCTTAGCAATCCATTCACGTGCTCGCAAGATCCTCGGGCCGAGGAAGAGCTGGACCTAAGAGTACGCAGATGGCAGGGAAGTCCCCGTCCAACCCCGTCTCTATCAGGCGAGCCAACTTCGCGTGGTCGTAGAACTTGGCCAAGTCCATCAGGAGCGCGCCCACGGCCAAGCCCATGGTCACCGCAGACTCGTCCAAGAATGCGCGATGGAGCGCCGCAGACAAGGCCCAGGAGCCCTTCATCGCTGCGCACCAGAAGTCATGCAATCCGTCGCTCCAAGCTTCCGAGGCGGCACCTCGGATACGGCTCCAAGTGCGGGCGATATGAGAAAGGACCCCCAGTGCTAGACGACCACCTGCCTTCTTCGGCGCCATCGCAGCAAGAGTGGCCATCACCTGGGGAGGCCAGGGTCCTTCGGTTTCTATCAGGTTGAGTAGGTCCCTGTACTGCTGCAACGCTTCCTCAGGTAGTCGTAGCATGTCACGAGGTCCGATCATATCAACTCCTTTGACTCTCGCACCTAGCATGATTGATGCGTAGTGTGCGCTGGAGGTCGCCCAGAGAGATCGCCTCCGGAAGGGCCCTCTCGATTCCGAGGTCGAGCCTTATCCAGAGCGCCCAGGGTCTGCTGCTCGGTCTCACGTGGCTGCCAAGCACGCCCCCACTCCTATCTCTTACTCTCCATAATGACCGTGGGGTTCGCGATGGCGTTGCCACTCGCGTAGATCTCCTAGCGCTGCTTCTTGAGGCTTCACCTGGCGATGCAAGACTCCAGGTTTCGCCTTCCACATATCAGCAAGCCAGCCAGCGTGCTTCTTCTTCGACTACTAGGAGGCGTGTGCAGCGGCACGTCCTGCCCAAGCCTCCGTACGACCGATGAGCTCAGACCGTTCGTTGTCCTCCAGCGCCGTGATAGTACGCGCCGGCTCAGTCCACCTCAAGACACCATCCTCTTCCACCTTCGGCAACGACATATTTCGCTTAGCCCCCATATCTGCGATCCGTCGCTGCAGAATAGTCAAGTTGAGCTTCACCATGTCCTCGTGCTTCTGATGCTTGCACCGTGCCAAGATCTTCTTCACGATCGTCGACGTGATTGCTCACCACTCAGCAGGCTCATGCTTCATGTGTGTGTGTGTGTGTGTGTGCGACCAGGGGTAGCCGACGTCTTCCAAGTACAGCGCCCGCCTCCATTTCGCCCCCTGTAGTCGGCCTGCTTCGAGTCCGGAATGGCATGCTGTTGCAAGGTCACCTTCTCATATGAGCTCATCCACTTAGCATGCTGATGAGATGCACGCGCGGTCGCCTGAGGGTTCCTCTCGTGCAAGAAGTGAAGAGGTAGCCCCCAAGACTGCTGATCATGCGGCCTCTGGGTCGAATTCGTCCTGACAACTCCAGGGCCAGTATAATTTTGAGCAGGTTTCTTCGCCCCCACGTCGAGCAAAAGGTTTGGGCAAGGGGTGTTCCACATCCGCGGGGCCGCCGCGATCAGAGCCAGCATTCATCAAGCCGACCTCGCCAAACAGCTCCAAGGGGGAAGTGGGCGATCCCACGACTGAAGGCCTTTGGTCACCCGTATGGGCTCTTGGGGCCCCTCTCCCCCCCTACTGCACTGGCTGGGTGTCTTTCACCACCTGTGCCAGCTTGGTGTCCTGCACCACCGTCGTCGTTCCCGAGAGGAAATTCTGGGCCCCCCCTCCAGCGCGCGAGAACTCCCTGGCGGATGCTGCGAGCATGCTTTCTCAGGGAGCCCAGCCGTCTCGTGGCAGTCCAGAGGGTCGCTTATGTCATTCTGGTGCTGCCTCCACAGGTCGAGGTGGATGGAGAAGTCCACCCCGCTCGCGTAGTCGACATCCGCCGCAGCCAGCACCGTCGGCGCCTCAGTAGCCTCAGCGTCCTGCGACACCTCCAGGAACGCGTCGTGCAGTTCGTGGGGTAGCTGGCTTTGTCGGTTCTCCAGCGCCGCCTTCTTCTTCACAGATGTCTTACTGTTCGGATCCGCCCGGCGCCGTGGTCGCTGTGGGCATGGGAGCTCTGCGGGGAGATCCAGGGCCTGATGTCGCCAAGGCTGAGACTCGCCTGCACATGCTTCAAGTCCGCAGTGAGTAGCCCAAGGTACCTCATGCACTTGGCGAAGAACCACCGATGTCTCGAGGCCACGCTTGGCCGCGGCAAAGTCGATGGTTGAGCCCGAACCTTTATCACATATGGCTGATCCTGGAGCCACCATAATAAAGCCATCCCCTTCCTCAGAATATCCACTGTCCGCTAAATGACGAAGTGACCTGTTCTAGTCAGCGAGCACAATCCAGGGATCCGCCACCATGTCCAGGAAGGCAGTGGGCGCTACCATGCGCTCCTGCACTGGCCCCGTGATCGAGTCGTGCGGCTCTACGCTCAACGCGGTGACCACGAGGTTCCCCGTCTTGTGATGCCACGCCATGGGGGCGAAGCCGTAACAGGGGTCCACTGCGTACAAGTGTCGGCTCTGCTGGCGCATGGCGTCGAAGGTGGCGGCGGCAACAGACTTGCGGGCTAGCCTCATCTCGCCCCCCCGTCGTGCCTTCAGCCGAGCGGCTTGTCGGGGCCGCATAGCACTTCGAGGATCGCCAGTCATCCTTGCCCAGCCTGAGAAACTCCTGCTGCTGCTTGGCCTGAGAGATGCGCGTCTCGGCCATGGCCAAGACCTGGTGGCGCTTCCCCGACGAGGCCACCCATCTCTCAGCCTGCGGGCCCCGTTCAGTGATGCTCGCGAAGAACAACTGGCCCCCAGTTCAGGCTCGGCTGCAGCAGGATGAGCATCGCCACTCCCGAGAAGCGACGCGAGCAGGAGCGCCAGAGCCAGAAGCCGCGCCAGGTGTCTTGGGAGGCGGCGACTTCGGCTGGGCCGACTTGGCCTGCTCAGCGGCCTGGCGGAGCGACTCAGCAGCCAAGGTCTTGAGTCGCTCGCCGTCGGCTGGAGGGGGGGCCGCCGCCGTGGAAGGTGGGGTGGGGTGGTGTGTGTGTGTGTGTGGTGTGGGTGTGGGTGTGGGTGTGGGTGTGGGTGTGGGTGTGGGTGTGGGTGTGGGTGTGGGTGTGGGTGTGGGTGTGGGTGTGGGTGTGGGTGTGGGTGTGGGTGTGGGTGTGGGTGTGGGTGTGGGTGTGGGTGTGGGTGTGGGTGTGGGTGTGGGTGTGGGTGTGGGTGTGGGTGTGGGTGTGGGTGTGGGTGGGTGGGTGGGTGGGGGGGTGGGGGGTGTGGTGGGTGGGGGGGCGGCGGCCGCAGGCGCGGCCGCGCCGACGGCTGCTGGCTCGGGGGCGCCCGAGCCCGCGCCGCCCGCGGGCGCATGGGAGGCGCCGCCTCCTCCCTCCTGGCCCCGCCTCCTCTTGGCGGCGCGCTCCTGGCCGAAACGCTGGATGGGCCCCATGAGGTCCTGCAGCTCCTGCGCCGCGGACTCCAGCTGAGGCCGGGCCGCGTCGAACTGCGTCTTGTACTCCGTGAAGGTCTTCCTTTCACCCTCGTCCATGTCCGCAGGGTCTGCGGTCTCGAAAATGTCGTAATCGATGGCGGTCTTGTTCCGTTGGGGCGCATCGCGGGCTTGCTTTTTCTGCAGGGTCGAAAGATCCTGCTGGTAGGCCGTCTCAGCTGCAGCCTGCTCCTCAATCTTCGCCGCGTGCGCTTCCGAGGCCGTCTCCAGGTCGGTGCGGGCCCGTAGCGCCACCGCCACCGCCCTCTGTGCAGCCTGCTCCGCCCTGCGCAACTCCTGCTTGGCCTTCTTCGCCGCTTCCCAAGCGTCAGTCGGCTGTGGCGTCTTTGCCTGCGACTGCAGCGATGTCTTGACCGCTTACGCCACCGCAATGGGAAGATTGGTGGCCTTGAGGGGGTCGCGCATCTGCTTGTCACTCGTCGTGTCTGAACCTTGGCGGCCCTTGAGCGTGTCGTTCCATAGCGGCCACAGCTGGACCTTGTGTCCACGCCGGCAGTAGCAATCGTGGGCGATGAACTTGTAGTTCCAGATCCAATTCTTACAGCCTTCACATGTGCTCCAAGCGCGACCGAAGTTCTTTCCTCCCGTGGAGACTGTGACTCGCTGGGGGCACAGGCGGGCGGGTGGGGCGGGCCACCCCTCGCAAAAACGGTCGTTGGGCTGCACAGCCCTGGCACTGGCCGCGGACTAGCGGTAGCCACGTGCTTCCTTGTGGAATAAAGCATTTTGAACCAACATGGCTACGGATGTGGAGGGCGAGGAGGAGGAGGAGGACGAACAGGGGGACGAGGAGCAGGATGATGAGGAGGAGGAGGATGAGGAGGAGGAGGAGGAAACGGTGGAGGAGGAGGAGGGGGAGGAGGAGCAAGAGGTGGAGGAAGAGGGGGAGGAGGAGGAGACCCCCTCCCCGTCCAATTTCTGGTGGTGGTGGTGGTGGAAAACAAGCCCATCACGCCAGATCTCGCATACTCACGGCGTTTATCCTCACCCGCATTTGCCTTCGTCCTGGTTGGCTTCGTCTTACCGTGCTCTTCGCGCTCGGGCCCCCCCTGCACCCTGGAGTGCTGTTCGCTCGGGGGTGCACCTCCGCGGGGCGGTGGGCCTTCGGCAGGAGGTTAGGTCGGGCCCGTTCTTCTACAGGGGGAATATACCCAAATAGTGTAAACAAACATTGGGGACTTTTTATATTATGTTAGTGTTTTCGTCCGCATTCGGGGTGCGTTTTTCTAGTATATTTTATCTTTCGCACAGAGTCTGGGTAACTGTTGTTCTTGTATGTTTGTTGCCCCTTTGGGTGGCATTTCTCGATTTTTGTATCGTTCTCCCAGAGTCTGGGGACTTTTTTGTTATTGCATGCTTTTGCCCCTTTGGGTGGTATTTTTTGCGAGTACTGTTCGCCCAAAGTTTGGGGACTTGTTTGCTATTCCAATGTGTTGCCCCTTTGGGGGGGGGTGCATTTTTCGAGTATCGTTTATCTTTCGCCCAGAGTTTGGGGACTTTTTTGTTATTGCATGTTTGTTTACCCCTTTCGAATGTATTTTCGAGTATCTTTTATCTTTCGCCCAGAGTCTGGGGACTTGTTTGTTATTGCAATGGTTTGCCCTTTTGGGGTGTATTTTTTCGACTATCTTTTACCGTTCGCCCAGAGTCTCGGGACTTCTTTTGTTATTGCAATGTTTTGCCCCTTCGGTGAGGGTATTCTTCGAATATCTTCTATCTTTCGCCCAGAGTCTTGGGATTTTGTTGTTATGGCATTTTTTCCCCTTTTGGTGAGTATTCTTTCGAGTATCTCTTTTCTTTCGCCCAGAGTCTGGGGATTTTTGTATTCCAAATGTTTGCCCCTTGGGGGCGCATTTTTCGAGTATCTTTCATCTTTCGCCCAGAGTCTGGGGACTTTTTCGTTATTGCGATTTCCCCTTTGGGGGTATTTTTCGAGTATCTTTTATCTTTCGCCCAGAGTCTGGGGATCTCGTTGTTATTACAATGTGTTGCCATTTGGGGGTATTTTCCGAGTATCTTTTATCTTTCGCGGAGAGTCTGGGGACTTTTTTGTTATTGCATTTGTTTTACCCCTTTGGGGGGTATTTGTTGAATATCTTTTAGCTTTCGCCCAGAGTCCGGGAATATGTGTTGCCCCTTCGGGGGGGGGGGGGGGGGGCATTTTTCGAGTATCTTCTATCTTTCGCCCAGAGGTAGGGGACTTTTTTGTTATTGTGTTTTTGTTGCTCCTTCAGGTGGTATTTTCCGGGTATTCTTTATCTTTCGCCCAGAGTCTGGGGACTTGTTTGTTATTGCACTTGTTTGCCCCTTTGGCCTTTTTGCCGATTATCTTTTATCTTTCGCCCAGAGAGTGGGGATTTTTTTTGTTATCACAATTGTTTGCCCCTCTGGGGCGGCATTCTTCCAGTATCTCTTATCTTTCGCCCAGGGTCCCCCTGCAGGGGGACAGGCCCGCCCCTGAGCAGAGGGTCACCACCCACCAAGCCACCCCAACCCAACCCGAAGGCTCAGATTTACCCTCGATTTCCAGTGGGGGGGGGGTCGGGAAACATCGAAAAAAACACGTGTGGAGCCCTTACCCCCCCCAACCCGAAATTCGGGTCTTCGGGTTGGGTTGGGGTGGTCTGGTAGGTAGTCAGAGGGGGGGGGGGGCTGCTGCGCTCGGCCCCCGCCCCCGCTCCTCCCGTGCCCCCTGCTTCGGCCGCCGCGGGGAGAGCCCTCGGGCCGGGGCCCGCGCGCGGGGCCAGGGCTCGGCCCCTGGGCGGACGGGGGAGGGGCCTCCCGGGTGGGGTGCGGAGCGGGGGGGGGAGGAGGTAACTCTGGGCCTCCCAGGTGGGGAATGTGCCAACAAAAGTAGCAAACATGGTCCGGGGACGATGTTTGAGCATTTCTTTTTGGAGTGCTTTTCTGGATTTTCGCCCAACATCCACCTGCAGGAGGACACGCCCGACCTAATTGCACTTCGCTGGACCAGACACGAGCAGTTGTCTCCTCGCCCTTCTGCCGAGGCCTCCCTGGCGGGGTCGGAATAGATGGGGTCGGAGGGTCGCGCCGCATCGCCGATGCATCCATCGCCGACGCGGCTCGATGTGGAGCCCGATTTGCTTCACGACGACGTCGCCGATGCATCGCCCACGTCGACGATGCATCGCTGGTGCATCGCCGATGCATCGCCGATGTATCGGCGATGCGGCGCGATCCTCTGACCCTATCTACACCGACCCCATCTAGGAGGCCTCTAGAGACGTGGGGGGGGGGCACGGGCTGCCGAAAAAGGGGTCCCAAAGGGCCACGAGAGGACATCTTCGGAACTGCAATGACATGTGCTTCAGCAGGTTGAACGACAGGGCGCCGAAGGCCCTGCTAGACCGGTTTCGCGGGCCATTCAGGGCCCAAAAGGGGCTCTAAAGGGCCCTGAATGGCTGCCGAAAAGGGCTGCCGAAAAGGGGTCCTAAAGGCTCCAAGTAGGCCCCACAAGGCCCCCAAGAGCCCTCCCTCAGATGCCCCGAGGCATTCCTGACGATCCTCGACGCCGTCGCCGTCGCCGCCAGCACTCTTGAGTGCTCGCTCAGCCCCTTTACATGCCTCGTGCGGACGCATGAGGTAGACTTCCCGAAGCGCCCTTCCGCCCCTCTGGGGTCACCATATGGAGTTTCTTCGGTACCCTTTTTCAGGGTTCGAGGGAGCCCTAGGGCAACCCTAATCCACGGGCTTTCAAAGCAAGGCGCCCTCAGAACCTCCCCATAGCGCCCACAAGGCGCCCGAGATGCCCCTCAAGAACTGTGCGCGTCAGCCTGTCAAGGGCTGGGGCGTGCTAGAAGCTAAGCGCGCGCGAGGCGCGCGCGGGGTCTAGTATCATATGCCCGTATACGGGGCCCTGAGCCGAGAACATCGGACCATCTGCCACCCGACGGTTGGGGGCCCCCCGATCCCTTGTCTCCTTGTTTAGGCCCCAGGTCGCGACTCCCCGCCAGCCAAGGCCCGCAGCGCAGCCGCGAACGGGAAGGCAGGCCCTTGCCGAGAAAGACGTTTTTTTTGTCCCTCGGCCTCATCCTGTCCTTCTCGTCGTCGTCCTCCTCCTCCTCCGTCTCCTCTCCCTCCCGCCCCTCTCCACCCCTTCACCGCATCCTCCCCGTCCCCTGCTGCTCGTGCGCCCCAGCCGTGCAGCGGAGCGGTCGTGCTTGAGACACCCTCCCCTCCCCTCACCCTGGCTGCCTCCTCCGCGATTCTCTGCTTCTCCCCGGGGAGGCGGAGGAGGAGGCTGACACTTCTTGCTCACCGCTCCTGCCCGCTTCTTGGGCGCTCGGTAATGGGGGGGCGATCAATGGGGGTGGCGTCGGGGGTTGCACGAAAGGGGCCCTGAAGGGGGCCCTGAACGAGCCCCCCAGGGCTCCGAAGGGGTACGAAAGGTGCACGAAAGGTGCACCTTTCTTACCCCCCCCATCTATCGCCCTCCCATTAGTGAACGCCCGAGCTCCCAGGGTGGACTGCCGCCTGGGCGAGTGGTCACACTGGGGCGAGTGCGACAGCGACGGCATGAGGCTCGGCCTTGAGCCCTCGCGCCCGCCGCTTCGTCTGCAGGAGCAGCACCTGCCAAAGCTGAGGGCAGAGGAAGGATATGAGGCGAAGGAGGTGCCTTCATTGATGGGCCTGTTTCCCACCACCACCATAAGTTGGAGGGGGGAAGGAGGTGGAGGGTGAGGAGGAAGAGGAAGAAGAAGAGGGGGAGGAGGACCCCCTCCCCCCTCCAACTTATGGTGGTGATGGTGGAAAACAGGCCCATCATTCATTCGGTAGCACATCATGGGAGCCTGTTATACCCTTTTAACTATGTCTTTAGCGGCGATCAGCGTCGATGAGCGTCGACCGATTAGCGTCGAGATAGCGCCGATTCAGCGTCGATTTGGCGTCGATTAGCGTCGATTTAGCGTCGATCAGCGTCGACTAGCGTCGATTCGCGAGAGCCGACAAGGTGGTATGGGAGGCTCCTATGAGTTGCCACCGAACCTTCAGGCACGATGTCGCTCGACAGCATGTGCACGTCGTTTTGTCACTGCTCTGCCTTGCCGCCTTTTTGCTTCTTTTCCCCGGTCTCTTGCGCAGGCACACCTTCTTTCAGGGGAGAGCGCAGCAGCAGGGGCAGCAGGAACGAGGAGGAGTAAAGTCGAGCGGCAGGAGGGGGAGGGATGCGGAGTTGAGCATGGCGATGCTGATAATGAAGCTGGTAACGAAGGTTGTGATGACGGCGACGATGCTTATGCTCTGATTGTGACGATGACGACAGTGAGGATGACGGTGATGCAGAGAAATATCATTGTGGGGCGAGTTGGGGCGAGGAGAAAGGTGAGGAAGGACGGGGGCAAGGCGGCGGGGGACGAGCAAGAAGAGCAAGAGCGGGAACGGGTGATTATCATGATGATGGTGATGCTGATGACGATGATAATGACGATGATGATGATGATGATGATCATGATGATGCTGCTGCTGATGATGATGATCATGATGATGACGATGACGATAATGATGATGCTGCTGCTGATGATGACGATTCCGGTGCTGTAGATGATGACGACGATGGTGAAGGTAACGATGATGGTGATACTATTGATGATGCTGATGATGATGATGATGATTATGATGAGGACGATGATGATGATCATCATGATGATGACGATGCCGATACTGATGATGACGCTGCTGATGATGATGACGATTATGGTGCTAATGATGATGACGGTGATGGTCAATATTTTGGTTATACCACTGATTCTGATGCAGATGATGGTGATGATGCTGCTGATGATGATGGTGATGATGAGCGTGATGATGATGAGGAGCATGCTCATGATGAGCATGGTGAGCATAATGGTGATGATGGCGATGCTGATGATGATGATGCTGCTTACGACGACGATGACGATGATTTTGATGCTGATGGTGGTGGTGGTGATGCTGATGGCGATTGTGGTGATGATACTGCTGCTGATTATGATGATGACGATGGTGGTGATGATGCTGCTGGTGCTGATGATGATGCTGATGATGCTGTTGTCGAGGCTGATGGCCATGATGATAATGATGATGATGATGATGATGATGATGATGATGATGATGATGATGATGATGATGATGATGATGATGATGATGATGATGATGATGATGATGATGATGATGATGATGATGATGATGATGATGATGATGATGATGATGATGATGATGATGATGATGATGATGATGATGATGATGTGATGATGATGATGATGATGATGATGATGATGATGATGATGATGATGGATGATGATGATGATGATGATGATGATGATGATGATGATGATGATGATGATGATGATGATGATGATGATGATGGTGGTGGTGGTGGTGGTGGTGGTTGTGGTGGTTGTGGTGGTGATGCTGATGATGATTACGATGCTGCTGATGATGGTGCTGATGATGATCATGACCGTGGTGGTGGTGGTGGTGGTGGTGATGGTGACAGTGGTGGTGGAGGTGAGGAGGAGGAGGAGGAGGAGGAAGTTGTGGTAGGATGATGGTGATGGTGCTGGTGATGCTGATGATGATCATCATGATGATGCTGGTGATGCTGATGCTGATGCTGATGCTGCTGCTGATGATGATGATGATGAGGAGGAGGAGGAGGAAGTGGAGGAGGAGGAGGAGGACGAGGTGAGGAGGAGGAGGAGGAGGAGGAGGAGGAGGAGGAAGAGGAGCATGTGGCGTAGGTGGAGGAGGACGAGGTTGAATGTTCCAGAGACGGAGGATGATGAGGAGGTGGACTAGAGAGGCGCGGGGCCTTATCGGGCGAGGGCGGCAACGTGCACGCGCGCAGGTCCCGCAACCGCTCCATCGCGGAGCAGGCGCAGAACGGCGGCGACGGAGGGGAGTTGCCGCGCGCGCTCCGCTTGCGCATCCGCCTTTCTGGCGTTGGGCCAACTTGGATCGACTTGGATCGGAGCGTCTGGCTCGTGCTACGGCGGCCGACAATTTCGAGCTAGGTGAGCGCAGCAGGAACACAGACGGTAACATAGCCATGAGGAAAGAGAGCCGCCCGCAAAGCCTCGACGTATGTGTACACCTGGTAGTGGAGGAGGTGGGTGAGGCGGTCCTGATCCGCAGGTAAACAAGAATACTCCTCTGCTTCCTGCTCCTCATCCTCCTCCGTAGCACGGCCCTCTGGCAGAGTAGTATTCCCCAGCCGTCAGAGAGGATGCGCACAAATGGGGCGGTGCGGGGCCATATCAGATTCGTAGCTTCGACTCTCAGTGCGGGGTGGTTGCGCTTCGCCTCGGGTGCGTGTCCCGATGGGCTTCCTGGGTCAGCAGAGCAGGCTGCAAACAGCCTCCCTCTTCCTCCTCCGCCCGTCTCCTCCTCCTCATCCTCCTCGTCCTCCTCTTCCTCCTCCCCTTCTTGGCTGATCCTAGTACCCCTCTTGGGTATCCTAACTCAGACACGCCCCAGAGGTTTCGTTCGTTCGCTCGTGCCTCCTCCTCGTCCTCCTCGTCGTCCTCCTCCTCCTCTCCTCCAGGCCAGGAGACGGAACCTAGTGGCGCCTCCTCGAAAGCGGGAGGCACCCCACGAGTACGTTCCAGGCGCCGCCGCAGCTTCCGGCGCCGGTGCCCCCTGCACGCCCACCTCGCCCGACAGCGGCAGGAGGCCCACCCCCCCGACGAGGGAGAGGGTACGGCGGCAGCAGCAGAGAGCTAACCGGTTGAACCCCTCTGCAACCGCGCGACGGTCCTCCTCCTCTCGTCCGCCCTCCTCGGCGTCCCGCGGCTGCCCCTGCGTCCTCAGTGGGCTCCTCCCCGCCCTCACCTCCCCCTCTCCTGGCGTCCGCCTCCTCCGCCTCCTCCTCCACCACCTCTGCCTCCGCCTCCTCCACCTCCTCCGCCTCCTCGTCCAGCTCGTCCTCCTCGTCCTCCTCGTTCTAAGGAGTCGTTCCCTCCGCTCTCCTCTTCTTCTTCGTCGTCATCGTCCTCCTCCTCCTCGCCTCCTCCTCCTCTCCCTCCTCCTCCTTCTCCTCCCCCTCCTCCTTCTCCTCCTCCCCCTCCTCCTCCTCCCTGTAACTCCTCCCTGTCGCGCTTCCACAGAGGAGTCTGTAGGACGTGTTGAGCGTTTCGCCTTGGACTTCCTCATCATCTGTGATCATGAAGCTTGAATTCTGGAACAGTCTCACACATGGAGGGCGGGTGGCTTTCAAAATGTGGCTCTCGCCTCAGCGCCGCGCACATTCGTCTTAACAGTTTACAGCAGTTTCAAGCATGGAGCAAGGGCCATTCTCAAACGTGACTCTCGCCTTAGTACCGAGCATATTCGTCTTACACGTTTGCAGCAGTTCCAAGGATGCAGGGCGCTTCCAACGCCGCGCATACTCGCTTTAGTACAGTTTCAGGTTTCGTGTGGTTGAAGTCCCGGTGACGGTGCCCTGGTACGATTTAGGGGTGCCAGGACGGAACAGTCACGTTGATCCGTTGTGTTGAAGTTCCAGGAATGGTGCTCTGGCACGGTTTGTCCAGGTTCGGCGGGACGCAGCAGTCACATTTATTCCCAGCTTGAAGTCGCATGACCGATGCTTTGGCACGAGTGAGAATTCTCAGACGGTTGTTTTCCAACGGGGCATTTTCCGCAATGAATGAATTATTGTAGGCACACGTGAAAAGGGAAATCGGAGGGAGGGAGGGTTTATTGAAGCATCGTTGGTGAGACGGTTTGCACTGGTCCTCCTGCTCCTTCCTCCTCCTCCTCCTCCTCCTCCTCCTCCCGTTTCCCCTCTTCGGCTTGAGTTGGTTTCGCCGTCGGTCGGTTTCGCTCGGTCATGTTTAGGCGTGGGTCCGTTTCGTTAGGGCCGGTTTTGCCGTCGGTCGGTTTCCTCCCCTCACCGCGGCCCCCAGAATTTTGAGGGCATGGCAGGTGCCCGTTAGTGTCAAAGATCCTTCTTTGCATCCTGCTCCTCGTCGTGTTCCTCCTCCTCTTCCTTCTCCTCTTCCTGCCCTGCCGGCTTGACGACCCTTCGTCAATCGTTTTGCGGGGATCCAGCTCGATTCATCGGGGCAGATTTACGCAAGTCGATGTGAGTCCACATGAGTCCAGGCAGGTCCCGAGATATCCATAACCATCTGGAGCAGCTCGTGGACACTCCAGCGCGAGTCGAGGGACACCAGACGTCGTGGATCCCTGAACCACCCCTCCTTGCTGCTCGTCCTCTGCGTCCTCGCCCCCGCCAGGGCCCATTTTGAGCCGATCGACCCGATCCGAACTCATTTCGGCAAGCCCGATCCGATTCGAGTCCGAGATTCATTCGGACGATCCGCTGCGGCCCGATGTTTGCATGAGGCTGTCGTGCATGCTGGGGCTCAGAAGGGGAACAGCCATACAGACACAGTGAATCACCGACTCCCCAGAACATGTGGTTAACCATGGGAAGTGGAGGGGGAGACGAAAACCCAGAACACGTGGGAAAATATGGGGAATCCAGGCATTTGCGTGTGTATTCATTTGTGTGTCCCGGGGCCCCTTCAGGGGCGGCCGGTCCGAGCCGAGCTGGCCCCGGGTGGGCGGGGCCTCGCTGCGGGGTGCGGGGTCGATGCCGGAGGTGGGTATCGTTCAGCCCATCCCCATCCTCATCCCCATCCCCTTCGAGACCCGCCCAATTACCCCCCCAGTTGGGTCGGAGGCACGTCGATTAAGGAATTGGCCGTTTTCGGTTCGCGAGAGGGCGTCGCGGCCGTCATTTTTGCGTGTCAAGGTCCGTCGGTTTCGGCCCCAGGCCGTTTTCATTAAGGGGAGGTTTACTAAAGGGGGGTGGTTTGTCCACCGCCGATTGGGGATACACCCCTCGAAGCCCGAGGGGAACGCAGGGAAACCTGGAGGGGGTAAATCGGCCAGTGGGGCCCAGGCCACGCCGCTGGGGATGGGGATCGGTTAAACGATACTCAGGGAGGCGGGCGGGTGAACATGACTGCCCGCACGTTTTGGGCCCCTCGTTCGTTCTTTGCTCCTCCTTGCATGGGAGCTTACTCATCCTGTGCTGCCTGCCGACGCGCCATGGGCCAGAGGAGAAAGAGGTACTTATGCCGCTATACTTGCCTCGCTTTCCCCTTTTGAGGCCTCCTGGGAAGCCCTCGTCGCCACCGCTGGATTCTCCTTTAAATTCTGGTCTGAACGTACCCCAGGAGAGGTATTCGTACCTTTTGGTTTCCCCACTGGCGAGTGAACCTTTTCTTTGTCGACATTTCAATACGAACGCAGCAGCGTTCCGAGCCGATCAGATTTCTGGAATCGATGCTGGCTGATCCTGACCCCACCCCCCAACTCCAGGCCTCCCAAAAAGGTTCCGAGTGGATGGGGGCGGAGGCTCGTACCGCATCGCCGATGCATCGGCGATGTGGTTCGATGTGGAGCCGGATCTTCTCCACGCCATCTGCGCCGATGCATCGCTGGCGTCGCCGACGCATCGCGGATGCATCGGCGACGCATTGGTGATGAGGCGCAATCCTCCGACCCCGTCTGCATACACGGAGCCCATTTGGGAGGCCTCCACCAGCTCACGCTGCCACTCGTGACCCCCTCCCTCCCCCCCCGTGCCGCCGCTCTCCCCCGCACCCCTTCGGCAGGGCCTGCGGCGAGCCCCCGACCGCCGACCCGACGTGACGACGCCGAGGACGGCTACGCCGAGGATGACGGCGCGGTTGGCGGCGGCGGCGAGGGCGAGGACGGCGATGGCGACGGCGCCGACGACGGCGAGCCTCCGGGGTGGGGCGGAGGATGCCGCGGCGGGCTCGCCGAGACGGAGGGCTGCCTCTCCTCCGATGTGGACTGCGAGATGCCCGCTCCTCGGGGGCTGCCCTCGCGCGCCCGGCCGCGGTGCCGCCGACAGCCCCGCTCTCGCTCTCCGCCGTTGCCGCGGGTCTGCCTCCCGCCGTCTTCGCCGCCCTCCTCGTGCTCGTCGCGCCGTCCGCCGCCGTCGTGGTCGCCGCCGCGTTCGCCGCCGCGTTCGTCGCCCTCGTGCTCGTCGCACCTCCGCCGCTCTCCTCGTGCCCCTGGAGGCCCCCCGTGCCCCTCCGCCTCCCGCGGGCCCTCGTGCTCCGCCCTCCCCGCTCCGCCTGCCCGTCCCGGCTCACCCCTCGGCAGCTCCTCTCTGCCCTTTTTGCCCTCCTCCTCCTCCTCCTCCCTCCGCCTCCTCCTCCTCCTCCTCCTCCTCCTCCTCCCTCCGCCTCCTCGTCGCACTCGGCCTTTCCCTCAGAGGAAGCAACACACGCCGATACCGCTGCCCTTCCCTCGTTTTCTCTCTTTTTTGGGCCCCCCGGGAGGCCCTCGTCGCCACAGCTGGATCTGCCTCGGAACCCTGGTCGGACCGCCCTCCAGGAGAGGTCCGTGGAGCAGCGGTACGTATAGGTATTTGCTGTTAAACTGTTAGATCCCCCACCACCGGGCTCTGAGCTTGCTTGCGCGAGGGGTCCTCCACGCCACACTTTTTTCAGAGGAGCGGCGCTTTGCTGCTTCCACGGCTCTGGTGGCTGGCGGCTGTGGGGTGCGGCGACCGCTCTGTCCGCGAGCGAACCCTGAGATCCCACGAAGCAGAAACGTTGCAGCATCGCAGGAAATCACGACCGGATCGATCTCCGATGGTCCCTGGCCCCGAAACTTGGCGGAAACGCGTGGTGGGAAAATATTGCATTGCGCGGGTCTCAGGGGAGCCCCAATCACGCTTCTGCCTTTCCTGCTCCACCTCCTCTCCCGAGGCCTCTCGGGGTCCCCGGGTCTCTCCAGGCGGCGGTGGCGGCCGCCAGGAGGAGGAGGAGGAGGAAGAGGAGGAGGAGGAGGAGGAGGAGGAGGAGGAGGAGGAGGAGGAGGAGGAGGAGGAGGACGAGGAGGACGAGGAGGACGAGGAGGACGAGGAGGACGAGGAGGACGAGGAGGACGAGGAGGAGGACGACGACAAGCCCAGGTCAGACTGGACGCGCTGGGAACCCTGCGACAGGACGTGCGGGGAGGGCCAGACCGTGCGGGAGCGGCAGGCCCGTCTTTTTGGCTGGCCGTGCTCCTGTGCTGCCGTCCGCAGGTATCCAGCTCGGTGGAAGCGAAATGGGGGACGGAAACAATCAGAGGAGGAACAGGCACGGATGCCACTGCCCTTTCCCGTTTTCCCCTCTTGGGGCCTCTTGGGAGGCTCTCGTTGCCACGGCTGGAATCGCCTCGAAATTACAGTCAGAACGTATCCCGGGAGAGGTCTGGGGATAGCGGTACCGTTAGCTTGTGACAAACCCTGTCACCGTGTTTGTGCAACAGCGCAGCAGGAAGGAGAATGAGCGTGTGATCGGCGCACTTCCGACGACTGGTCTGAACTGGACAGAGTCGTGAATTCGACCTCGTCTTCGTCCGCGCTGTAGGCGGGCAGACGAGTTCACGCCACGGTGCAGTTCAGCGAGCGGTCTGAGCTGAGGCGGGGCGTGAGCTCGACCTCGTCATCATCCGCACGGAAGGGAGGAGGAGGAGGAGGAGGAGGAGGAGGAGGAGGAGGAGGAGGAGGAGGAGGAGGACGAGGAGGAGGAGGAGGAGGAGGAGGAGGAGGAGGAGGAGGAGGAGGAGGAGGGGGGAAGAGGATGAGGAGGAGGAGGAAGAGGAAGAGGAGGAAGCCGAAGAAACATACGCAGAAGAAGACGAATAATACGAAACAGAGGAGGAGGAGGCGGAGGAGGAGGAGGAGGAGGAGGCGGAGGAGGCGGAGGAGGCGGATGAGGAAGAGGAGGGGGAGGAGGAGGAGGAGGAGGAGGATGAGGATGATGAGCATGATGATGATGCTGCTGATGATGCTGATGATGATGATGATGATGATGATGATGCTGCTGCTGATGATGATGATGATGATGATGCTGATGATGATGCTGCTGCTGCTGATGATGATGCTGATGATGATGCTGCTGATGATGATGATGATGATGCTGCTGATGATGATGTTGATGATGATGATGCTGCTGATGATGATGATGATGATGATGATGATGATGCTGATGATGATGATGATGATGATGATGATGAGATGATGATGATGATGATGATGATGATGATGATGATGATGATGATGATGATGATGATGATGATGATGATGATGATGATGATGATGATGATGAATGATGATGATGATGATGATGATGATGATGATGATGATGATGATGATGATGATGATGGATGATGATGATGATGATGATGATGATGATGATGATGATGATGATGATGATGATGATGATGATGATGATGATGATGATGATGATGATGATGATGATGATGATGATGATGGATTGGATGATGATGATGATGATGATGATGATGATGATGATGATGATGATGATGATGATGATGATGATGATGATGATGATGATGATGATGATAATGATGAGGATGAGGAGGAGGAGGAGGAGGAGGAGAGAGGAGGAGGAGGAGGAGGAGAAGGAGGAAGAGGAGGAGGAGCAGGAGGGGGTGGAGGAAGTGAAGGAGGAGGATGAGGAGGAGGAGGAGGAGGGAGGGAGGGAGGGAGGGAGAGGGGGAGGCAGGAGGCAGGGAGGGAGGGGGGGAGGGCGGGAGGGAGGGAGGGAGTGATGGAGGGATGAGGAGGAGGATGAGGATGAGGATGGGGAGGAGGAACAACATTAATTTAAATTACCCCAGTGCGACCCTACCTAGAAGTTGGAACCCCTATGAAAATAACATTAGTTGCTATGCTATGCTATGCTATGCTATACCATGCTATGCTGCGCTATGCTATGCCATGCTATGTTGCGCTATGCTATGCTATGCTATGCTATGCTATGCTATGCGTTGTCATTCTGCGCTGTGTTATGCTAAGCTATGTTATGCTATGCTATGCTATGCTAAGCCGCGCTATGCTATGCTCTGCTCTGCTCTGCTATGCTATGCTACGCTATGCTGCGCTATGCTATGCTATGTTATGCTATGCTGCGCTATGCTATGCTATGCTATGCTATGCTACGCTATGCTGCGCTATGCTATGCTATACTATTCTATGTTTTGCTATGCTGCGCTATGCTATGCTATGCTATGCTATGCACTACTTGGCCATGTTATGCTATGCTATGCTATGATAATGCAGCGCTGCGCTATGCTAAGCTAAGTCAAGCTAAGCTAAGCTAAGCTAACCCTCTAGGCAGAGCCTCGGTAGGGACTTGCACCCATGCTAATGCTAAAGCTCAGCGAAGCTAATATGAAGGTGAGCTAAGCTAAGATAAACCTGAACTACGATGAAGCTAAGCTAAACTGATATGACATAAGCTAGCTACGATGAGATCAGCAACGCTAAGCTAAGGGGACGTAACTGGGGGAACCGCGGGGCGGGTACCGGGGGAACCGCCCGGGGCGAGCCCCCATTGCCCAGCCCCTTTAATCCCAGAGAGTACGAACCCTTCTAGGCAGAGCCTAAGTAGGGAATGCTGTTAAGCAGACTAATCTTACTAATGATCGTAACACAGACAATTAATAATCAGACGGCGAGTACTCATACTACAAATTAGACAAAGAAGACTATTCCACATACTAATACTACGAATACTATTGGTACGGGCACTAAGGAGACTACGGCTCATACGAAGACGCATACGACTAACACCACGAATAATGATAATACTAGGACGATTGCGACGAATAATATGAACACGACGAATACGAGCACGAATCATACCCATACTCAGAATATCCCCCTACGAATACTATTACGACGAAAAACAGACATTATCCATAGTAAGCACACTCGTGACACTAAGACGAATAGTAATACTAAAACGAACACTAATACCGATCATAATAATACGACGGCTGACAACTGAACAATACGAATCAGACGACGAGGACGACGAAGACGAAGCCGATCACACCTAATAGCACCCGTGCGAATACTCATACTACTACTACTACTACTACTACTACTACTACTACTACTACTACTACTACTACTACTAATGGGAGGAGGAGGAGGAGGAAGAAGAGGAAGAGGAGGAGGAGGAGGAGGAGGAGGAGGAGGAGGAGGAACAGCTAGCAGGGAGGAAGGAGGAAGGAGGAGGGAGGAGGGAGGAGGGAGGAGGAGGACGAGGGGAGGGGAGGAGGAGGAGGAGGGAGGAGGAGGAGAGGAGGGAGGGAGGATGGAGGATGGAGGAGGAGGGAGGAGGGAGGAGGGAGGAGAGGAAGGAGGAGGGGGGAGGAGGAGGAGGAGGAGGAGGGAGGAGGGAAGAGGGAGGAGGGAGGATGGAGGAGGACGCGGAGGAGGAGGAGAAGGAGGAGGAAGAGGAGGAGGAGGAGGAGGAGAACGAGGAGGACGAGGAGGAGGAGATCCGTAGCCATTTTGGCTCAAGGTCGCTGAGGCCAGGCTTTGCGAGCACTTCCCCACGGTGAGCCGCCAGCGCGCCCGTGCAGTTTCCCCCGCGAGACGGGACCTCTCTCGTCATGGCGCTAGGGTGGACTTGTGGCAAGTGCAGGTTCTTCAACTACGGGCACCGTCGTTCCTGCCGCCAGAGCGGGTGTGATGGGTGCAATCCTCTCCAATCAGTTCGGCCACAACCATATTGGTCCCAACATGCAGTGCCAGGCGGAGTGTGGTACCAAGGACCCCCAGTGCTGCGCCAAGGTGACGGTGGTGGCGGCAAGGGAGGGGGGAAGTTCGACAAGGGCGGCAAGAAGGGCCACGCCGCGGGGGGCAAGTCGCCGCAAGGCGGCAAGGGCCCTCCGCCCAGGCCCTTCGCGCAGGAGGAGCGCGAGATGTGGTATCAGATGGGAGAGGAGCAGCCCGCCGTCCTGGATCAGAGTCTATCGCAGTCGCACAGAGACCAGCTCGCCCACGCCCGCGCCATGGCCAACTTCGGGCTGCAGGGCGCGCGGGCGGAGGCGCAGCAGGCCAATTTGCAGATCGGGGAGCTTTCGCAGCAGATGCTGCATCAGAGACAGAAGCTCGCAAAGTTGGAGGAGCAGGCGCAGCAGGCCACCGTGGCGGTGCTGGAGGCAAAGCAGCAGCTACAAGAGACGGAGATGTAGCTCGCGGAGGCCAAGAAACGTGCTGCGACGCACCAGGGGCCACAGGTGCAGCCGCAGCAGGCCCCGGCCGAGGTGGTCGAGGTGCCGATCAAGGGGGCGCCTGGCAAGTTCCGTTGCCAAAGGAGCTGGCTCCGCAGTTCCAGGGCGCCTTCGCAACGTTCGCGAAGGACGTGGATATAGTGGTGCAGAAGGCCACGGCCTCGATCCTCGATGCAGGTGCCGCCAGGCGCTGATGGGCGCGCGGCGCCGCCAGGTGCTGGCGGGGGAGCCCCCGGCGGCGCGGCCGCGGCAGGAGGAACTGGCGTCCAAGGCGCCGCGGCCAGCAGTGGCGGCGGAGCGGCAGGCGTGGCCCGTGACGTCAAGATGGCAAAGGATGATGGCGGTGTGTTGCTTGATCTTCTTTCTCAGCTGGAGTCCTGCGCCCACCTCAGGGGCCCAGACGCGCGGGCGACCACCCAGAGCCTGTTCAGCAAAGCGCAGCAGCGCATCGAGGACGAGAAGGAGGAGCTGGGGAGGCGCTCAGAGCGCAACCGCGGCCGTTGTCCTAGGTCGAAGCGTTCCTAGCAGACCCAGCCACACCCTTTTTTCTTATGCAGTATGGTTATTTTTATACATGTATGTATGTATGTATGTATGTATATATATATGTGTATATGTTAATACATACGGTAAACAAATCACGGCCAGCGTCACGAGTTGGCCGAGATGCCAGAACTTTCTTGAGAAAGAATGTGATGGGGACATGTTTTTGCAATCGTGCGAAGTCGAGAAGGCAACGCTGCCCAGTCATGCAGCGCGCTTCTGAAAGCTGCCTGGAATGTCAGGTTCGGGGCATGCGATGTGACTCCGTATGGAGGCCTATCGTCTGGGGTGGGCGTTGCTTGTAGAATAGGCGTAGGTATGGGTACCCTGGGAGGGATGCCTAGACCGACCTCAAGAGTTGCCTATGTCTGGATCGGAGGGCTGTTCAAGGGCGGCTTCATTGGGGCCTCAGTGTATCTGCCGTCTGGAGATGGGGCTGGTGCCCAAGGGCGCCTCATCCTGATGCAGCTTGGAGAGACCTTGTACTCTTCTTGGAAACCTTTTGGTTCTTGAGGGGGATTCCAACGCTACGGCTGACGGGGCCAGAGCTCTGGGAATTCTCGAGAAGTTCGGAGGTGTGATAGTTCAGCCTGGGCAGCCCACGTGCAGAGTGGGTAAGGAGTGGCGCACTTTGTCTTCTTCATGGTTCCAGGAGGCCTGGTCCCTGCTGTTGCCATATGCGAGCGAGTTGAGGGGCGGCATTGCCAACGCATTATCCTGTCAAGCTGATGCTCAGGACCGACTCGCGCCTGTCTCAGATTCGGGCGCTGGCGAAGCCTCGGCAATTTCCAGCAGACCTCCCTGCAGGGTCCGCCCCTCTGCCTCCGCCTGGACGGGAGCTGTTTCTTGTTAGGTTGGAGACCCGTGTGTGTGTGTGTGTGTGTGTGTGTGTGTGTGTGTGTGTGTGTGTGTGTGTGTGTGTGTGTGTGTGTGTGTGTCTGGGGGCAGACTTCGCGGCAGAGCAGGCCAGTCTACGTATGCTGAGTTCTGTGATTTGGCGGAGCAGGAGCTGGTGGGCACCTATCAGATAGATAGATGCTTCGCAGGCCGATGGGCGCCGAGGAAGAGGCCCCCCCTTCAGATTTGTTTGGGGGCCTGCTCTTGCCGAGGTTTGGGGGGGCCCACCCGTTGTGCTGCCCTGTGTCGAGTGCCCTGAGGAGGTGCAACGCCAGGTCAGAGGAGTTCTTGTTTGTGCTCCGCGAGGGCCGTTCAGGCCAGGACCAGCAGGTGCAGGCCCCGCTGAAGGAAGCCAGGGGACCGCCCAAGATCTTGTGGGAGAGCGAGCGCTGGGTCTCCTGGGGGCAGAAGCTTTTGCTGCTGGAAGGCTACCACGCCGAGGCGCTGCACGAATCTATCCAGGACCGCGCCGAGTCATCCAGGGCGAAGAGGAGATCTTGAGACAAAAAAAGGTCCCGGCCAAAAGAATGGAGAACATGGGCTCGCGAGGCTCCGAGCAGCGGTTGGGGTGGAGCCCGCAAGTGGACGAAGCAACCCAATGACTGGGCCCCATCGGGCCTGGGCTTCGATGGGCCCCTGGAGGCTTCGAAGGCCAGGTGGAGGCTCTAGAGGAGGAGTGGGGAACATCTGGAGGTTCGGCGAGGCGCCCAGAATCGACTCCAAGTTGCTCAGCGAGATACCCCTCGGGGACCCGAAGTCACCTGTTTCGCTTAAGGTGACGAGGTCCGTCTTGGGGAAGTTCAGGAAGCGCGCCGCAGTAGGTGTCTGTAACTGGGCCCCGCGCGCTCTCAGGGAGCTGAGCACGTCTGGCTTGCTTGCGCTGAGTGTCCTGATGTACTTGCGGGGCGCGCGCGCCCTGTTGCCAGAACAGATCGCACTGCTCATCTTACCGTGCCGGCAGAAGCCTGAAGGAGTGAGGGGGCCTATTGTCAGAGGAGCACGAAGTATTGATATTGGTAGTTTTCCAGATGTTCAGGTTCTCCTGTTCTCCCGCGCGGACTCCAGGGGTGAATGGTCGAGCGCGTTCCGTCGCGCGGGTTCTTTGCGTGATGTTCGCGGTGCATTGTCCTCGCGTCGGAACGCCCTCGAAGGTTCCAAGCGGCATGCTGTGTTGCTCTCGGGGAGTCCGCGAGTCGCAGCTGCCGTGGCGCTGTTTTCGAGGTGGCCCCTTCGAGTGCTGTTCGCGGGCGTCCAATCGCGCGCGGCGCGGCGCGTGAATCAGCCAGCCGCGCCCATCGGACCGCCTGGGCATTATTTCTGGATTGTAGAGCGTGTCAGAAAACGCTTCCCTTTTTTTGTGCAAGCGGTTCCGGAATTTTTCAAGAAGAAGCACGGGCATTTCCCCCAAAAAAACAGTTTTGAGGGATGGAATGCGCCCGCCGCGCAGGACATCTCAAGAATTCTGAAATCTGGAATTTTTCAAAATGGATTCCGGAATTTTTCAAAACCGACCCCGGACATTTTCAAAAACGGTTCTGGTATTTTTCAAAAAGTAGGCAAGATACGTTCAACAACGCTTCCGGATTTTATCAATTTTTCCCCGGAGAATTTTCCAGAGTCGCGCGTGATTCGCCTTGCCGGGTCTTTGAAATCCGCCGAGGCGCGCGGCGCGCGGCGGCGGGCGATGGGGCGGCGCGCCCCCCCCCCCCCCCCCCCCCCCCCCCCCCCGCGCTCGGCAACGAGAAGGGGGGTCAGCAAGTTTCAAATAGCCCCTTGCGGGCGACCGCTCGATTGCGAATGGGTGATCGACCAGCGGCGCCAGCCAGAGTAGACAATACTCGACGCAAAGTGCACCCCGCGCGAAGGCTGTTAGAAATCCCGGAATCTCCGGAACGTATCAATAGCAAGTTGTGTCGATAGATTCTTCTCGTCCTATATTGGGATCATCTCTACGCGAGTGCGGGTGCGCGGCAGGATGCTGCAAGAGGAGGCGGTGGGGTGGGGGGGCAAGCGCGCGTCCATGTATGGATGTAAAGGCAAGAGCTGTGGGATGGCTGGAAGCAGGTCTTGACGAACGGGGCCGCTCGAGCCAGCAAATGTTTCAGTGGCTGCGCGCTGATTGATCTGGAGAAGGCTTGCGGGCGCATCGCACATGATCAGTTGTTGAAGGTATGCGGGAAACACGGTTCAGCATGAGGATGTTGAGGTTTATGTTTTTTTGGTCTACGCTGGCCTGCGAGTGATTAAAGTGGGCGAGGCAGTTTTTCTGCCATTCGAGCTGAACGCCACGATCGTGGCAGGCTGCTCATGCGCGACAACTTTGCTGAAGGTAGTTCCTTTAGATGTTTTTGATGCGGCTGCCAAGCAGTGGCCGAGGATGGGCATTTCTCTGCTGGTGGGCGACGCGGGGCTCCAGGCCGTGGGGATTCAGTTATTCAGGGGCAGCTGGCCAGTTGCACCGTGTTTGTATATGGGCAGCGCGAGCAGGTAGATTTGATGGTGTCTTGCGAAAAATCGATGCTGGTGGCCTCGGACCATCGCTTGGGAAAGCAGCTGTGGTGGGCGCTCAGGGAGTTCGGGTTCAAGCAGGACCAGGCGACAAAAAGTTTCGTGGTCGATTTCGAGTTAAGGAGCGGGAAAGGTAGAAATGTTACAAACAAGCGTTAGGTGACTACCAGAGGACGGATTCGCAGGTTTCGAGCTTTCAGGTTCTCCAGGAAGCCTCTGCAGACTGTTTGCCGTGGAGGGCCCGCGCCTGCCGTGATGCACGGGGTGGCCGTTGTGGGGCTTGGCGCCGCTCGGCTGGAACGGCAACGCGCCTCCACGGGCGGCGCTGTTCGGGCCCGCCAGGGGCCGCTGCCGCAGTGTGCAGTTCCTGTTGGCTGAGGTCGAGAAGACCGTCCCGTCTTTCGCAGCCAATGCTATACTTTTGCAGATGTGGGCCAAGGCTGTTTTTCAATCATGGGTGACCGATGCCCAGATGAAGCGCGCCTTCGACTACGCGGTCAAGGCTGGGCCTCAAGGGGCCCCGCAGGTGCCATTGTCCTCACTCTGGAGAGACTTGAGTGGGACATCCTTTCCTGGGGCGCGTGGGTCAACTCCGATGGGGTGACAATTCACGTCGAAGAAATTGGGCCCAGGACCGTGCTAACCCTAGCTGATGATGCGACCAGGAGGTTGCTTCGCATTCGCTCTGGAGTTTATGTCATGTCTTCTGGGAACGTTACGTGGAGCCCATGCGTGCTGCACTTGCTAGGTCAAGCGGCCTGGGAGATCATCTTGGGGCCAGCCTGCTGATCGCGCAGGTCTCTGGGGGTTTCCGGGCGCAAGCTGACGCTTGCATGTAAAGGTATGCTGTGGACGATCGGTGCCTGTGGTGCCTTCAAGCAGCGGGAACGGTGCATCATGGGCTCTGGGGCTGCGATGGCTCCAAGGTGCTTCGGAGGGATCATGGCCGCAGCGGGATGGGAACGGCTGCTTTGGCCCTGACGGAACCCGACGTCAAGTGGACGAGGGCCCTTGTAGACTCCAAGAGGACCCAGTATCCGAACATCCTCCAGGGAGCTGAGTTACGGCGTGGGCGGTCCAGCCTGCCAGTGGCGTGCTAGGGAGTGCCGTCTGCGTAGACGGTTCTGCCTACGACAGTGACATTCGATGGCTTCTCCGTGCAGGATGGGCGCTCGTGTCCATCGGCCCGAACATGGAGATAGATGCAGTGGCCTACGGGCCATCCCCCCTCCCAGTGCAGGGCGTCCCGTCCAGCGAGCTGTGCGCTTTCTATATGGCGCTGTGTCTGATGGGGCCCTGCATGCATAGCAGCATCACGGATTGCAGAATGGTGTATGACGGATGGAGCATGGACAGGGGGGGGGGGGGGGACAGTGAAATCCAACAAGTGCTACGCAGAGCTCTGGCGGTCGGTCTGGCGACGGATCGACGACGTCGGCGCCAATTCTGTTGCTGTGAGTTGGATGCCTTCGCATGCGACGAAGGCGGCAGCTGAGCAGAGAGGCCACGAGCCTCGCTGGTTCAGAGGCAATCAAGAAACGGACCTTTGGGCCAAGAAAGGAGCCAAGGCGCATCCAGCAAACCATCATTTCCGTGATCGCCTTCGGCATCATCATGATCAGGTTACGCTTTTCGCCAGGTACGTGGTGGCTTTCCTCAAGCATGTCCATCATCTGGGGTAGTCTGATGTGTCATCATGCTCTGAGCGTGCCAAAAGAGAGCCTGGGAATTTGGAGGCCCCGATTCTTGAGATAGTCCCAGATGATAAGGGTCACGTTGTCTCGCAGGCTCCTGGCGGTGGGTGGGGGTGCAGTTTTTGTGATGCGGCGAAAGCGATTCGCTCTCAGCTGGCACGGTGCAGCTGCCGTGCCCTGGGGTCCCGAGAGTTGTCTCCATGGCCAACCCCACCCATCGTCTCTGGCAGGATGGAGGTGTGACCTGGTGCGTGCGCTGTGGAGCGTATGTCCGTGCGAAGGTCAAGGGATTAGCCAAGAGGTGTTCGGAACAGCCCAACACCCCATGGAAAGCAAACACCCTGGGTACTTTGAGGCAAGGGAAGGACCCGTCGGACTCCAAAATGGAGGCGGCCATCCCTGTCCCCCTTAGGCGCTGACTTTTTGTTTAGTTTCGGACAGGCGTCTTGTGTCATCGGGGCGACTGCTGAGGAGCACAAGAGCGCAAGAGCGCAAGAGGAGGAGGAGGAGGAGGAGGAGGAGGAGGAGGAGGAGGAGGAAAAGGAACACGAGGAGCAGGAGGAGGAGGAGGAGCAGGAGGAGGAGGAGGAGGAGGAAGAGGAGGAGGAGGAGGAGGAGGAGGAGGAGGAGGAGGAGGAGGGGAAGGAGGAGGAGGAGGAGGAGGACGTGCGGAGTGCGGAGGGCAGGGGCAGGGGTGGGAGGATGGAGGAAGGGGAGGAGAGAGGAGGGAACGCGGGGCGTTCGGAGCTTCGGACTCGATCATTCAGGCGATCGCAAACATGGATCAAGGGGGCGTGGATTAGCGACGGGTCCCGCTTCCATGGGAAATCCAGGATTCCCGTCGCCGAACGAGGCGGCACCGGCCGCATTTTGGGGAGGGCACCTCGCCCGATGCATGGAATTGGCGACCGCGCGCCAGGTCCATGGATCGCTAATCCATGTGTGCGCGCCCCCGAGTCTTTGCTGTGGCGTTTTGCGAGGCGGATCGATCTGTGAGGGTCCCGGGGTCCGAAACTTGGCGAGAACGCCCGCTGTGAGAAAATTGCAACGCCGGGATCTGAGAAGAGGCCTCGGTGATCCGATTCGATCCGAGCTCCCGAGTCGACGCTGACCGAGCCTGCGCGTCACCAGCCGACCAAGATCTGGTTCTGGTCCGATGCCAGCGCGTCCTTGGACCGCCGCCCTTCACAAGCGGCGAACATATCCGTATCCGCGCCCTCGCGGTCTGGATTCCCGGGTGCGATCCAGCGGGTGCGCGGTCGCGCGGATGCGTCCCGCGCGGGGCGTCTGCGAGAATTCGCCACGCATTCTCGTGGTCCTGGCCGCTTCGGGTCTGGCGCTGGCCCGATGCCAGCGCGTCCTGGGCCCGCCGCCTCCTCGCTCCCTGACGGCGAGGCCCCGGGTCGCCCGGGTCGCCCGGGTCGCGTGGGCCGCGGACCTGTCGGCTCGGCTGCGTCGGAGTTTGAGATTGCGCTTGGTCGGTTCGGTTTGGTCGGTCACCGTGCCGTTGCCGCGTCGCTGCGCCCTTGCAGGCTGCTTGCGGCCTGTCGACGTCGGTCGGCTCCGGGTTTGCTGTCGCCTCGGTCGGGTGGGGCGATGGAGACGACCTCGGGCGAGGGGCGCCCTGTCGTGGGCGTCCTCGGGGCGAGGGCAGCGGGAAAGGCATGCCGATGCCGATGCCCTCTCACTCTTCTTCGCCCTCTTGGGCGGCCCTCGTCGCCACGCCCGAGCTCGTCTCGGAGCCCTGATCGGGACGCCCCCTCTGGAGAGGTCCAGGGAGTTGCCCAGGGGCAACGTTAGGGGGGATAGGCTCAGGGGGGAAGCGTCGACTCCCAATCGCCCACTGATCGTCGCGACAGGTGCCCGATAGCCCTTCTCACCCATGAGCGTGTGGTTTCGCTAGTGAGAGCCTATTGCCGATCCAGCGGCGACGTATCGCCGATTCCAGGTCGATGTTTCCTCCCTGAGCTGGTCCCCCTTCAATGATCCTCATCCGCTGGTCTCTGGGTCAAAACTCGGATCTCGAGCGGCCGTTCGGTCCGCAGCAACTTTGGCTCAAGACGGCGCCAGCCCAAGTTTCCCTGGTGTCTCAACGGAGTCGTAGTATTTTGCGCCGCCATGGGCTGCCAACCATCAAGGATATGCAAGAGGGCGGACGCTGCCCCCCCACATAGTTTTGTTGAAGCAGCGGTCCAGAGGGCTGAAGATAGGTGTGGGAAAGTTGTCATCCACTCGCGTTACCACTGCCTTCCAAGGTGCAAAGAGGATGACTATGACTGTTCGCCCCAAGTTCTCGGCACCGGCATGAACGGCAGCGTTTTTGGGGCAACGTGCAAACGCACGGGGCGGCCCGTTGCTGTCAAGAGTTTCCAGCTGCGGAGAATGAAGAGCAGGCAGGTGTCGCAGTTAGAGTGCGAGATTGAGATCTTCCTCAGCATGAATCACCCGCATGTTGCCGACCTGATCGACGTGTACAGGGGCCAGCAGCAGCTGGACTTGGTGATGGAGTGCCTCTCTGGGGGAGAGGTTCTTGACAGGGTGCTCGAGGAGGAGTTCTTCGGCGAGGGCGTCACGGCGAGCACGTTGCGACAGATGCTTTTAGCTGTGAACTATTTACACGCTCACAACATAGTTCATCGCGACCTGAAGCTAGAAAATTTCTTGTATGAAAAGCGAGGCGGCGATCATTTGAAGCTCATAGACTTTGGATTTAGCCGAATCTGGGTGGCGGACCAGTCTACCATGGGAATAGCCTTGGGCTCTTTACATTACGTGGCGCCAGAGGTGCTCGACAAAAAGTACGGAGCAACCTGCGACCTGTGGTCCATGGGAGTCATTGCGTTCGTGCTTCTCACAGGATGTTTCCCCTTTTGTGGCACCACCAGATCACAGACGATCAAGCGCATCCGCGCTGGCGACCGGGACGAGCTGCCATTTGGGAAAGTGTCTACGACAGCTGAGGATTTCGTGGATAAGCTTTTGGTGGTTGACCCTGCGACCCGGCTCACTGCAGAGACAGCGTTGAGGCATCCGTTCATCGAAGGCACTTTTGAGACAGTGAAGGCTACTCGAAGCCGGAGCCTCGGCGATGTGCAAGTGTGTCGGGGGGTGTCGAAAGCCCTAACCGATTTTGCCCACGCGTCCCACTTCCGGCGCGTCTGCATGTCCTTTATGGCTTGGTCTTTGACTAGCGAGGAGCAGGCCAACGTGCGTGACGAGTTCATGGCCATCGACGAGAGCAGGCAGGGGACCCTCACGCTGGAGGAGATGATGAAGGCGCTGAAGAAGTCTGGCGTCGAGGAGGATCAGGCGAGGGCCTGCTTTCATGCGTTGGACGTGGACAAGACGGGCCTCATCAAGTATTCCGAGTTTCTCGCCGCCATGGTGTCCACTCGCATCGCGATGCACGATGAGCTGATCAGGCGGACGTTCTGCCGTTTCGACAAAGGCGACACGGGCTCTATCACGCTCGAGGACCTCAGGAAGGTGCTTGGGGAGTCCTTCGAGGGCACCGAGGTCGAGGAGCTGCTAAAGGAGGCGGACTTCAAGAACGACGGCCAGATTTCGCTCGAAGAGTTCACGCAGTTCCTGGTGGGGGACGTCGAGCTCTCCGCGGAACTGCCCGTTGCCGCAGTTGGCGGGCGCCACCATGCTCGTGCTTCGGTAAAGGTTCTCGATGATCAGGCCAGGGAGCTGCGCAAGGAGTTTGTCACGACAACACCGCCGCCCTCGAGGAAGGGGACAGATTTGTCCACCGGTGTTCTGCGGTCGAACTCCGATGAGGGCCCTCTCTGCGCCCACGGTGCCGTCCCGCAGCCCGAGGTGGAGGCGCCAAGAGAGCGGAGAAGTGTTGGCTGTGAAGGGTGCTGCGCCTCAGGACTGCTGCGTGTCCGTAGTGGCCTGAAAAGGCGATTCGTCCATTTGAAAGAGCGTGTTCTACCGCTGCTGGCAGAAAGCCGGGGGGGGTCACTACCGGTTCGAACCCCTCCCCCCCCCCCGGAAAACCGGGGGGGGGTCACTACCGGTTCGAACCCCTCCATCCCCCCACCAGTTCATCATGAAAAGGGGGGGGGGTCACTACCAGTTCGAACCCCCCCCCCCTCGAACTCGAAAACCGGGGGGGTTCACTACCGGTTCGAACCCCCCTCCCCCCCCTCGAAAACCGAGGGGGGGTGCGGACAGTGGTGGGGACGGTGGTGGTGGGGACAGTGGTGAGGGGACAGCGGGACAGTGGTGGTGACAGTGGGACAGTGGTGGGGACGGTAGTGGTGGGGACAATGGTGAGGACAATGGTGGGAACAGTGGGGACAGTGGGACAGTGGTGGGGACGGTGGTGGTGGGGACAGTGGTGTGGGGACAGTGGGAATGTGGTGGAAACAGTAGGACAGTGGAGGGTACAGTGACAGTGGTGGTGGGGACAGTGGTGAAGGGGGTGGCGAGGACTTCGGTGGGACAATGGGACACAGGTGCAGTGGGGACAGTGGTGGGGACAGTGGGGACAGTGGTGGGATCAGTGGGACAGCTAAGTGGGACAGCGGAGGAGTCAGTGGGACAGTGGGGACAGTGGGGACAGTCGTGGAGAAAGTTGGGAGAGTGGAGCCGTGGTGGGAACAGTGGTGGGGACAGTGGGGACAGTGCGACAGTGGTGGTGGCACTGGTGGGACAGTAGGGGCGGGTGTGGAACCAGTGGGGACAGTGGTGGTGAGGACAGTGGTGCTGGGAACAACAGTGGGGGATGTGGTGAGGACGGTGGTAGGGACCGGGAGTCGTTTGCTGGCGGTGAGAGGGGGGGTAGGGAGGGGTTCGAACAGGTCGTGACCCCCCCCCCCCTCGGTTTTCGAGGGGGGGGAGGGGGGGGGGGGGGGGTTCGAACCAGTGTGACCCCCCCCCGGTTTTTGAAGGGCAGGGGGGGGGGGAGGGGTTAGAGGAGGGGGGGGGTTTTGCCGGGGGAGGGGGGGGGTCCAGCCGGGGGGGGGGGGGTCTTTTCGGAGGGGGGGGGGAGACCCCCGGGCTCCGGAGGAAAAGGGCGGCAATTTTCCACAGTAGAGCGGCGGTGGATCACGCTCTCTCGTCCATTTATTTGAACTGCGGAGGGCGTGCTTCTGAACGCCTGAGGGCGCACTCCACTCCGATCTCCTGTCGATGCTCCCCCCCGCGAGTTGAGCCTGCTTCTCACCGACACGTCGAGGCAGGATCTCCAGCGGCCGTGCGGGACGAATCAGGCCCCCCCCCCCTTGAAGGCTCTCGGCGAGGCGCAGCCGTTGGAAGGCACCCGGAGGCTAAAAAAACCGCCGGGAAGACGAAAGCGTCTGAAATCTTCGAATCTCGAAGGCCGCATTTGTTCGTCGTCCTACCTCCCCCAGAGACTGTTCTTGTATATGCTCCGTGGATAACACGTGTTAGTCCTCCCCCAGTCTCTCCTCCCCATAACGGTATATCCTGGGCGCCGGCCATAGTCGTGATTTGTCACATTTTCCATAGGACCTTCTAGGCATCCTCATGAGGGGGATGATGATGATGATGATGATGAGGAGGAGCAGGAGTGGGAGGAGGGGGAGGAGGAGGGGGAGGGGGGGGGGGAGGAGGAGGAGGAGGAGGAGGAGGAGGAGGAGGAGGAGGAGGAGGAGGAGGAGGTGAGGAATAGGAGGACGACGACGACCGACGTGGCCCGGAGCCTCCCGAAGGTTCACAGGTATTGTCGTCGACGTCGCCGTCGCCGTCGCCGTCGCCGTCGTCGTCGTCGTCGTCGTCGTCGTCGTCGTCGTCGTAGCTTTCTTCCCGTCGTCCTCGTCTTCTTCATTGTATTGCAAGGTGTTTCACGCACGTTCTGTGGTCTCGACAGGCGCTGTGCTGTGGTGTGCACACGCGCGCTTTGGTGCACGCAGGCACTGTGGTATACGGCCACGGTGTGGTGCGCACGTCTGCTGTCATGTGCGCAGGCGCCGTTGTACAAACCATCCAGTGCACGCAGATATTGTGGTGTTTAATGGCGCTGTTGCGCACGCGGTTGCTGAGGTGTACAGGCGCTATGGTGTGCACAGGCGATGTGGCGCTATGGTGCGCGCATGTGCTAGGGTGACCGTAGGCACTGTGGTGTACACAGGTGCCGCGGTGCACGCAGGCGTTGTCGTAAACACAGCTATGTTGCGCAGGTGTTGCGGAGGCGCCTTCGGCTATGCACGCTGGCCGCCATTACCCTTACCCTCCCCGCCGACCCCTCCCAGTAACACGTGTCACGCTAAATTGATAAAATAATGATCTCTTATCATTACCGTTCGGTAGCCGTATCGATCTTGATGATCCCCTTGTGCGAGGATTGGCACTACCAACACCTATTCCTTCTGAGTGTGCGTCGCTCCCCCACCAGATGCGACGCGCGAGCTCAGAAATCGTATCGTACATGTTCGGTGGAGGGGGGCCCTTCTGGCACAACCGCCCGGGTAACGGTATACAGTGAGATGATTTTTCTACATGCTCGGATCTGACGTGCGCCTCCACTAGCATGTCCTTCAGCGGCCCAGAGGAGGACGCGGGCCCGCGCCGCAGGTGGAGCGGTTCCCGGCCCAGGGGGGCAAGGAGTGCCCGCATTCCCTCATCGAGACGAGGGGGTGCCGCGCGCCTGGGCACCGGGTGCCTTGAGACAGGGAAGGTATTCGCCGCCGAACGCTTTCAGGTGGCCGAAGTGCAGTCGAATAAGAATAATAATGATAACAAGGATTATAAGAATGATAACAATACTAAGACTACTAGAACTACCATTAATATTAACAACAATACTAATACCATTACTCAGACTACTATTAAGACTTAACACAAAAAAGCGACGGCGTAAGCATAAACATGTTAGCCAGCGTTACGGCAGTGTGGGTGTGTAAGCCGTGTCGTGCAGGCTACTAAGCTGCGTGGTGCAGCATACAGCGCGCAAGCTAGAGGCAGCCACAAGGTGGCCACGAGGCGCCCACGGGCGGCACCGGGCGACACCTCTGCGGACCCACCCGGCGCACGAGGCGGCCACGGGCGGCACCGTGGAACGTCCTCGCTGGACTCATCCGTTGCTGGAGTAACGTAAGTCGCAAGCCCGAAGTGCAAGCGCTGTTTGGAAGATAAACTTTCGGAGGTTCGCGCGGATTTCTGGGATCTGCGCCGGACCCTGCTCCGCGCGCCGGGCAGGAGGACCCAGCGCAGATCCGAGAGGTCCGCGCGGAGTTTCGGAATTTCAGTTTATGTTTACGCAGTTGAAACGGACGCTGCACCTCAGCACAACCGCCCTGGATAAGTACATCGTGACGATGAATATTCAGGCCCCCCAAGTGCGGTCCGATTTGGATAGATTTGCAGCCTCCCGATTGGTATCCACTGCCCCTCTGTTATGAGGCCGTTGTATAGGAGAGGGAACAGAGGACAGAGTGTTTACACAGTTTTGAGGAATTCGTGAATTCAGCATGGGTCCGGCTTGAAGTGCCTCGAAGAAAGCGCGCGCACCCGAATCGCAGACAGATGGCTATATGCGGACCCGGGACACTTTGCTTCCCGTCGTCGTCCTCGCCCTTGCTCCGTTCCGCTTCCTTTCTTCCCTCCCATTGATGGTGTCGAAAGCGTCCGCGGCTCGGGCGGGGGAGCGCCCCTTCCCACCTCCCTTATTATTCCTCGTTCCTCTTTGCCTCCCTGCTCCGCCGTCCGTCGTCCTACCTCGTCCACCCTCCTTGTTCGAAAAGTGAAGTCCCTGGTGCCGCGTGCCCGCGTCAGCGGTAAATGCTTCTTCGATACCTGAGCACAGCGGCGCAACCAAACAGAGGGGATTGCCAATGCGAGAGTTCGGGGCGCACCCAAAATGCGGGCGGCACGGCCGCCGAGCACAATCGCATCGCTAACATGTAAATTATAGGTGCCTGCGGCAAGGTCCGCCCCCCTGCCGGAGCAGTGGTCTATATGGCGGCGCGTGGAGCTTTGACGTGTAAGAGGTCCATGACATGTGACATCTCTCTTGTTTTCGGATTGCTGCGCGGCATTATTTGGTGTCCTTCGAGGCCTTTTGGGGCGTCTTCGGGCCGTTGGGGGCCGCTTCGGCGCCGCGTTACACCGCGGCCGCCCTGGGCCAGGGAAGCGTGTATTTGCGGTTCTCTCGGGGGCGCCCTGGGCCGGGGAAGTGTGTATTTGCATTCCCCCCAGCTGGGCATGTCAACTTCGGTTCTGGACTGGCAAAGTCGGGGCGCCCTCGAGGTGGCGAGCGTTTACCTTTTCGAAATACACAGATCAACGTGTGATCTGTGTACACAGTTTGTGTCTTCAACTGTGTATTTTCGTGTGTGGGCCCGCTGTTTACACAGATCGTGGTGTGATCTGTGTACACAGATCTCGTTCCCATCTGTGTATTTGGAGTGTGTCCCTCGCGGGTGGTGTTGAATGGGCGGAAACTTTCGCGTTTCTCTTCCGGCTGGTCCAGGGGGGCGTCGTGCGCGGTCGAAATGCACAGTTCGTGTCTCCAACTGTGAATTTGTTGCGGGCCGTTCGCTGGAGTGGTCTGTGGGCGGGAGTTTCCGCGGGTCTCCCGGCTGGTCCAGGAGGGGGCCGTGGTCTGGGCATGCAAAGGCGCGGGGGGGTGGGGAGGGTGGGCTGTGGGAAGGAAGGGGTTCGATAGGAGGGGTGGCCGAGGGGCCAAGGATGAACGGGACTGGACGAGAGCGGAGGAAATGAGCCCAGGAGGATTTGCATCATCGGTGTCAGCATCACGAGGGCAAGGGAAGTGGGGTGGGGGGCAGAAGTTGGGGGCATGATGTGCACTAGGGCGTAGAGGATGGGAGGAGGGCAGGCATGTGGACGATGGGGGAACGAATCCGGCGCAGGAGGACGACGAGGAACGACGTGAATTGGCACATGGGGGGGAGCAGTGTGGATGAAGGGCATGATGAGGACCGGGGCAATCGGAGGGGCATGAGGAGGGTGGGGCCGCAGCGAAGGGATATTTGGAAGAGGCGGGGGGTGGGGCATGAGGTCGAGGCGGGCGCCAGCTAACGATTCGCTGAACAGTGTTTTGCTTGTCCGTGCACCCCCAGAACACAGTGACTGGTTGCATAACTTCATGATAAGGGTAATCGTGCGCTTCGTGCTTCCAGGCCACAGGCTCGAGTCCGCGACGCCCGTTGGCGTCGCGATGATGCCGCCCCGATTTGCCAGACCGCATATGCACAGATACGCAGAATATGTGTTGCAACGTTTGTTTCATGACCCTCTCTATACTAACAGACCCACGTTGGAATCCAACCTCCCGAGAGACATGTTGGACGGGCCGATATCGTTTCGGCTCGAGCGCTTTGGAGAGAATAGTTATCCATGGCAGCGTGAGCGGATGCGCCCCCAGCGCCGAGAGCGGCAGCCTGCGATAGAGCCGCAGCGGGCCAGGCCCGCGGAGGGCTCCGAGGCGCAGACCAGAGCACAGGCGCTGGAGGCGACCAGCCTCGTGTATCCAGACGAGGGCGAGAACGATTTTGATGTGCTGTTGGAAAAGGACACGACCCAGGTGTTGGTCTCACTGGCAGCGCGGCTGGTGAGGCTGGCCTTCAAGAGGCGCTGATGGGCGCACCTCGGACAGCATCTGTGTACGATCAAAAGACAGGGTCAAGATGGCAGCTACGGTCCAGGACGTCCAGGCGCTTCGACAGGCTCTCGAGCAATTGCAGGGAGAGCTACGGCAAGCACGAGCGGACGCGGACGCCGCGAGTAGAGCGGCGCAGGAGGCTGCGCAGCGTACGCAGCAGGTGCTCGGGCAGCAGGGTGCAGCCGCAGCGGCGGCGCAAGTGCCAGACCCTGGACCTGAGAGGATGGCCGCGGAGATGAAGATGATAGGCAAACCAGAGATGTTCGATGGGGCCAAGCCGCCATGGAGAGACTACTCGGTGGTGTTCGAGGCGTTCGCAGGTGCGACGAACCCGAACATGGCGGCGGCGATGGCCAGAGCGAAGCGAGAGGCAGAGCCAGTGCTGATGACGAACCTCGAGCCCGGAGACATGCAGTTGTCCAGGACGTTCAGGTACTGGCTCATCCAGACGTGCAGGAGCCAGGCGCTCGACGTAGTGCTGAATGCGGGCAAGCTCGAAGGATTCGAAGCCTGGCGACAACTACACCTACCATTCGAGCCTCAGGCGGCGAGCAAGTACGCCGGGCAGCTGATGACGCTGCTGGCCTGGGATTTCAGTGGTGAGATTATGATGCGCCTGGAAGCCTTCAAGAGGGAGATCAGCCTGTACGAGTCGGCGTCGGAGGAGACCCTCTCGGACGCGATCAAGGTTGGCATCGTGCTGAGGCAGTTGCCCGAGTCCCCGCTGAGGCAGCACATGATCATGAATGCGGAGAGACTCAAGGAGTGGCCCAAGTTCAGGGAAGAGATCCTGAATGTTCGACGAGCCCAGGCCGCAGCGGCGGCAGCGCAGAACGGAGTGGCCCCGATGGATCTCTCAGCGTTCAACAACCAGGGTGGCAAGGGGCGCTGCAGGATCTGCAACGTCAAGGGCCACGACGAGAGGAACTGCTGGCACCGCAAGGGCGGAGCTGGAGCAGGCAAAGGCAAGTTGGACAGCAAGGGCAAGTCGAGAGGCGACTCCAAGTCGAAGGGTTCTTCGAAGGGCGGAAAGGCAAAGGGCGGCAAGACCGGCAAGGGGCCGAAGTGATTCCACTGCCAGGATCACGGGCACATGTCCAAGGACTGCCCGAAGAAGAAGAACAACCTGCACATGATGGAGCCGGAGCCCGAGAAGGCGCTGCGCGGGCTGTGGCTCGCGCCGTTCACGATCGACGAGAAGGGCGTGGCGCAGAAGGCCTTCGACCTGCTGATCGAGGGCGGCCTGGTGGGCGACAAGCTGGTGCACGAGCTGAGCAGGCTCGGGGCGGACGCGGCGCGGGCATCCCACAAGATGGTGCTCGGTGTCGATTCGTGTGCAGCTACGACGGTCGTGCCATCAGAGCTAGCGCCGGACTACCCGACGTACGAGAATGACATGAGTGCGAAGGGTGAAGGCTACAGGACCGCGAACGGCGGCTGGGTGGCCGACGGGGGCACTCAGGAGCTCATCGGGTCGGTGCGCAACTCGGGCGGCCCGGCGCAGGTGAGAGGCATCAAGGCTAGGGTCGCGAAGGTCAGCAAGGCACTCGCCTCTGTCTCGGAGATGGTCGACGCTGGCCATCGGGTCGTCTTTGATGCTGGCGGCAGCTACGCGCAGAACAAGTCGACAGGGGTGATTACACCGCTCCAGAGGCGCAACAACGTGTGCGAGATGGAGATGGAGCTGATGCCGTACAGCAAGGCGAAGGACGCGATCGGCCGCGCGGAGGCCTGGTCCAAGCCCAGCGCGAGCGGCAAGAAGCAGAAGGAGATCTGCGTGGTGAGGAGCGACGACGCAGGTGACGGAGCTGGATCGAGTCAGGCAGCTGCGGCGGCAGCAGCAGCATAACCAGTCCAATAACCTGTTCAACCAGAAGCGGTGCCTCCACCACCAGCCCCGGTGGTTGCTCGGGGGCGGCCGGCAGTGAGAGCGGAGCGGAGACCGCGCGAGCCGACCCAGCAGGAGCGAGAGGACCATGAAGTGTCGCACACGCCGCATCGAGCTTGGTGCAGGCACTGCGTTGCAGGACGCGGGCGAGCTGAACCTCATGTGACGAGGGGCCACGCGGAGGATGCGATGCCAGTCGTGGCGTTTGACTACGGCCACCTCGGCAGCGGCGAGGACGCGGCCCCGATTCTGTTCATGAGGGACTCGCTGCACAGGTACACGGGCGCGGAGGTGTTGACCTGCAAGGGGGCGGCGCACGCGCGCAGCGCCGACATGCCGGCGAAGTTCGCGGTCAACGGCGGCTACAAGAAGGCGGTCTTCAGGTGCGACAACGAGCCGAGCATCATCGCCCTGAGGGACGTGCTGTCAAGAAGCTCAAGAAGGACCACAGCGCGGAGTGCTTGCTGGAGACTTCGGCAGTTGGAGAGTCGCAGTCGAACGGTCTAGCTGAGGGAGCTGTCAGGGATATGAAGGGCCTGACGAGGACCCTCATGCACGCGGTGGAGGAGATGCACGGAGTCACGAACGGCCCGAACCATCCGTGCCTGCCGTGGATGGTGAGGCACGGCGCAGCAGTCCACAATCGAGGTCAAGCGGACTCGGGCGGGCGCGCGCCGTGCGAGTTAAGGAAGGGGCGCGCTTACAAGAGGGCGCTCCCGGCGTTCGGCGAGAAGGCGTTCTACCTGCCAGTCGGCAAGAGGGAGTCGAGGCTGGTGGACAGGTGGCTGGAAGACGTCTTCTACGGGATCCGCGACGACAGCGACGAGGTGTACGTGGCGACGCCGAAGGGCGTGATGAGAGCCAGGAGCGTCAAGAGGATGCCATTGGCAGCGAGGAGCGACAGGGCTCTTTTCTCAGAGCTGCAGGGCGCGCCGTGGCGACCAGTTCTTGGTCGAGAAGGTGAAGGACTTGAAGTGCCACCCGCTATGGCGAAGGTGGTGGCGGATCAGGTGGTGCCAGACGTGGATCTGCCCCCTGTTCCAGGACCTGTGGGTCCTCCTGCTCCGAGGAGGGTCTACATCAGGAAGGACGTGGAGCTGCGGCGCTACGGCTACGCCCCAGGTTGCAGGGGCTGCGCAGCAGCTCGGGGCAATCAGCGCGCGATCATGCACAGCGAGGAATGCCGAGCGAGGATCGAGAAAGCGATGGAGGACGACCAGACGTTCGGCGGTGGAGTTCGGGTGGCAGAGGCTCGCCTACGGCGAGTAGCTGGTGAGCGACCCGAGAGAAGTGAAGACGAAGAACCTGGGGCCAAGCGAGGGCGAGTCGGTGATCGTGGGCCAGTCGATGAACCAGGGGCGCCAAGCTCATCTGGGACTGCGTCGGGGAGCTCTCCGGCGGCGGCGGGCGTGGCCATGGGCGACGCGGCGGAGATCGGCGCGCTGCTGGAACAGCTCGGTCTCGACAGCTTGGATTTGCAGGAGGTGTTCAACCCAGGGGAGTTCGCCAAGGGAGCTCCAAAGTAAAATCTGAAGCCAGGAGTGGCGATGGACCTCAGGACGGGCTGGGACTTCCGGCTCGAGGAGCAGAGGAAGCGAGCGAGAGCGGAGAGTGAGGAGGTAGATCCTGCCTTCCTCATCATGTCTCCTGTATGCACCCCGTTCTCACAGCTGATGGAGCTGCTGAAGGCGAGCGGCAAGCGCGATGAGGTCAAGTTTCAGAGGCTGCTCGCGGAGTGCAAGGTCTTCCTGGGCTTCTGTATGGAGCTGGCGGCCTGCCAGCATTCGAGGGGGAAGTGGTTCCTGTTCGAGCACCCTTAGACGGCGTCAAGCTGGAAAGAGGAGTGCATCAAGAGCATCAGGGAGCTGCCCGGCGTCATAGTGGTCAAGGGCAGCCAGTGCGTGTTCGGAGCCAAGTCGTACTGGCCGGACGGCTCGGAGGGCCTCGTGGCGAAGCCGACGGGCTGGATGACGAATAGCCGCGAGGTGGCGAAGCAGGTGGGGGTCGTGTGTGACGGCTCCCACGAGCATGTGCACCTCCTGGAGAGGAGGGCGAAGGCGGCTGAGAGGTACCCCTTAGGGCTGGTGAAGGCAATCCTGAAGGGCATCAGGAACGAGCTCAAGATCGGTAGAGGGATCCATGCGTTCGAAGTTGGTCAGACCGCGGAGGAGCCGGAGATCCTGGACCAGGCGACCGAGGAGGAGATGGCGACCTTCTACGACGGGATCAGCGGTGCGGTGCTGGACCCGGTAGACGTCAAGAACGCGCGCATGGGCGAGATGGGCTACATGAGCAGGCTCGGAGTGTTTGAGAGGAGAAAGATTCCCGAGGCGTTGCAAGTGACGGGAACCAAGCCGCTTCCAAGCGGCTGGGTCGACACCAACAAGGGCGACGATCAGAAACCAGAACAACGGAGTCGGTTGGTGGCGAAAGAGGCGCGGGAGCTGAGCACCCTTGGGCCTGAGGACGCTGCGGCGACCTTCGCGGCGACCCCGCCGCTGGAGGGCCTGAGGATGATTCTGTCTATGGCGATGACAGGGCGGCATGAAGATCGAGTGCTGACCTTCATCGATATCACAAGAGCGCATCTACGCTCGGAGCTGCAGAGGCCTGTGTACTTGAAGGCGCCAGCGGAGGATCTAGAGTGCAAGGATGACGAGTGCTGGCTGCTGCTGAAGGCCATGTATGGGCTGAGAGATGCCGGCTCATCATTCGACCTGAAGGCGGAGGACATCATGGTGAGGATCCTGAAGTCGAAGCAGGGCGAGTTCTCGCCTTGCATCTACCAGGTTGGCAAGCTGGTCGTTTGGGGGCACGGCGACGATTTCGTGGCACTCGGCGGGCGAAAGGATTTAAAGGCTTTCGCGGAGAACCTCGGCGAGCACCTGATCGTGAAGGTACGAGGGGTTCTGGGGCCTGACCCGCAGAGCGGCGACATCGACGAGATCGCGGTGCTGAATCGCATCGCGAGGTGGGCCAGGCCGAACGGCAACGACGCGGAGAAGATCGAATACGAGGCGAACCCGAGGCACGTGGAGATCATCCTGGCCCAGCTGGGCCTGCATGGTAAAGAGAGCAAGCCAGTGGTCACGCCGGGGATCAAGAGGCAGGAGCTGGATGGAGAAGCGCTACAAGGACGTGAGCGGGTCATCTACCGCTCAGTGTGTATGCGTATCCAATACCTGGCGCAGGATCGACCTGATCTGCAGTACGCGGCGAAGGAATCAGCACGAGTGATGCAGGATCCGACGATTTGCGGATGGCAGGCCATGAAACGGACCGGTCGGTACCTCGTAGGTACCCCGAGGCTGGTGGTTGAGTATACACGGCAGGCAGATCGGCAAGTTGCTCAAGTCTATACGGACAGTGACTTCGCAGGCTGCCTGAGAACACGTAAGTCTACTTCATCGTGTGCGGTGATGATTGGGAAGCATTGGATTAGAAGCAGCTCGACAACCCAAGGGTTCAATGCTCTATCTACTGGAGAAGCGGAGTTCCACGCGCTGGTGAAGGGCGGCAGTATCGGGCTCGGCCTCAAGACTCTCGCAAAGGACATGGGTGTAGACCTCGAGATCGTGCTGAAGTGCAACGCCACGGCGGGCAAGGGCATCGCCGAACGTCGTGGAGCCGGACGAGTTCGACACCTTCATACACCTCTGCTGTTGCTGCAGAGGGCTGTGCAGCAGAAGAAGCTGCGCGTCAACAAGATCGCAGGTCTCGAGAACATCAGTGACATCGGTACGAAGCACCTGGACGGGCCCCTGCTTAATAAGTTCCTGGCGATGATGGGGTTCGTGGCGAGAGCAGGTCGGAGCCGACTGGCCCTGCGGGCAGCGCCGGATGGAAGAGTGATGATTGAGACATCCTTCAGAGCGCTTGAGCTGGCGGCGGCGTTTGGCCGCGCGCTTTTGATTCTAAGGAGTGATGGATCGCCACGCTCCGCTGACTTTGCGCCGGCCGTAAGAGTCGGCGGCCTCCCACGCGGAAGGAGCGCGGAAGGCCGGGAGGGCTGGGTAGATTTGCAGCCTCCCGAGAGACATGTTGGACGGGTCGATATCGTTTCGGCTCGAGCGCTTTGGAGAGAATAATTATCCACGATTGGATAGGGTTGGAAGATCGCGCTGCATCGCTGATGCATCGGCGATGCGGCTCGATATGGAGAACGATTTTCTCCATGCCGACGGAGCGGATGCATCGCCGGCGTCATCGACGCATTGGCGATGCGCAGCGGTCCTTCGACCCAACGTATTCGGACCCCATTTGGGAGACTTCTAAAGCGCCGATTCGACAGTGCGGCAGCCTCCCATCGGGATCCACATGAGCCGACGGCGGCGTCCAGGAAGTGCGCCAGCCACCTGTGCGAAACCACAGGACCCCACCCAGGGACTGGAAGGCGGCGGTGGCCACCTGCAGAAATGTGCAGGGACCGTCAGGGGCAACGGTAGGAGGGAAGAATTCCTGCGGGAATGCGTTGACTCCGAATCGGCCAGTCATCACCGATAGGAGCTCGATGGCCGTCCCCGCTCAAGAACGTGAGGTCTTGCTATCGAGAACCTATCGCCGATCAATCGGCGATGTATCGCCGTTTCCAGGTCGAGGTTTCCCCCCCTGAGGCGGTCCCCCAAACCGAAACCCCTCAGACTGGAAAGTGCCGCAACCGTGTCCAACTTGTTCGGCCACAAGCCAGAACCTCCCAGTGCAAACATTGTTTGGGGAATCGTGATTGCTGCTGCCATTTGTGGCTCCGCCGTTTCCTTTTCACTGAGTCGTAGTCTTTGACAGCCGATAGCCGTGTCCGTACAGTCGGTCGTTCACAGAAGGCCTGCGATTTGTAGCGTTTTCTCTTGGTTCGCAGCGACAAGGGGATTCCATTATTATGGTTTGCGGACTTGCTCGTCGGGGTACGCCAACCGTTCACATACATCGATCCTTGCCAGGCCAGCCCTGGGCTCATGACTGATTTGGCCAGGGCCGGGTTTTGGGGGGTAGTTCGTGCGGCCGCACCCATACCTCCAGCGCCGCGTTTTTCACTGCTCGGCGGCGCGCCCAGTGGGGAAGGCAGAGGGGACGGGCCTTCTCGGAAGGCTCAGGGTGCTTCCGCCCGTCTGAGAAGCTCTCCAAGCCTTCTCCGGAAACGCAGATGCTTTCTCAGACGGCCAGAGGTTTTTTGAGAAGTCCCGCCGCCTTCTGAGAGTGTTTTCTGCTCTTTTCACCTCCCCGGCGCGCCACCGAACTTAGCGAACCCACAGGTTTTTCGATCCCGCAGGGCGCCTTTGGCGTCAAGGACCATTTTCTAATGGGGCGAGGGCCCAGGGAACCGCAACTGCAGGAGAGATGCGGGTCCGAGATTTTCTCGCGATGCTCGGAGGTCGGGGAGTAGGAGAATGAAATGGAGCAGTAGTAGTAGTAGTAGTAGTAGTAGTAGTAGTAGTAGTAGTAGTAGTAGTAGTAGTAGTAGTAGTAGTAGTAGTAGTAGTAGTAGTGGTAGTAATAGTAGTAGTAGTAGTAGTGGTAGTAGTAGTAGTGGTAGTAGTAGTAGTAGTAGTAGTAGTAGTAGTAGTAGTAGTAGTAGTAGTAGTAGTAGTAGTAGTAGTAGTAGTAGTAGTAGTAGTAGTAGTAGGGACCTTGGGCCGTCGGCGGCCCGCCGTCCGCTTTGTCGCCCGCCCGCGACGTGGTTTCCTCGTCCCACTCCCCCCTCTCCTGCCCGTCCAGGGTCCCGAACGGGGGTCAGGCCGTTTTCCGCCAGCATAATGAACGGGTCCCACGCACCTGGAACCGTTGGCTTCGGCCCATAGTCTTCCTGTGCCACCTTTGTCCCGCCCTGGCAGTTGGCCGCCCCATTTTGGTTCGGTGTACAGCCTCCCCCCGTCCCCTCTCATCCCCGTCAGCTGTTTGGCTCGTGAGTACCTGTCTCGCACATTCTCTCGAGCTGCACCTCCCGTGCCATCCACCCGACCAAGTGATGGCGCCCAAGTTCTCGAAGCTTGTGCCGATGCCGTGGCCCGCCAAGACGTGCGCCGCGGGGGAGGCACCAACCTCCAAAACAAGGCCGACGCAGCGCCCTGTTCCGCAGGTAAGTTCGTCGGAGAGCGAAGACGAGGAGTACGACATGGTGTCCGAGGCGGCGGCCTTTCGGACGGCGCCGACGGTGCACGCGGGATCAGCGACCCCCGCTGAGGACGCCGATGGAGGCCGCGGTGCGGGGGCCGCCCCCAGTGCCGCCGCCTCCGATGGCGCCTCGGCGATGCCTGCATCGGCGGTGGTGCCAGTGACGTCAGCCGCCCTGGCAGCGGCAGCCACGCATGCCGACTTCACCGCAGAGCAGCGGCGCGGGCTGGACGCGCTCACCCTCGCGCTCCACAACCTTCAGCTGAGGGGGCATGCTGTGGGTGGCCGTGGCGGCCGTGGGGCGCGCAGCGCGGCCGACGGCGAGCGCGCCGTGGACGACGGGGCCGCCAGCGAGGCCCCGGGTGCTGCGACCGCGGGTGCCCTCGGCGGCCGTGGGGGCAAGCGCCGCCGCCGACGCAGCAACGAAGCCGTCTACGGCCAGGCCCCCCGGTCGAGTTGCGGCGCACCAGCCGCGCTCGAATACATGGAGATGATGACGGAGGAGAACTGCGCTGAGGCGGGCTACGTCCACTGCGTGGGCGCATGTTGGGTCCCGCCGCACCGCCTGGGCTGGTGTCGGAGGTGCACGGCGCTGGGCGACTGGAAGATCATGGCGGTGGAGTGCGTGGACGAGCTCAGCTGCGCGGAGATGCGCCGCTATGCGGAGGCCAAGGAGGACAGCGAGAAATGCCCCGAACTGAGGGGGGGCAAAGAGGGGCAGTACAAGCTGTACATGTGCTCGAACTGCGTGGCGACGACGGAGGGCATCTCCGAGCACGAGGCCGTGACGCGCGCTGCGCGCGCGAACGAGGGCCCAGGCCCCGTCGACCATGCCGCCAAGCGGGTGGCGAAGTTCCGTGCGAGCTTCGACTGCGTCATGGGGGGCATGGGCGTCCTGGCGGGGTTCGCGCTCTCAGAGGAAGGCTTGCTTGCCCCGCGGAGGTCAACGGAAGGCGTGGGGGTGGGCATCGACCCCGAGAGCACAGGCGCCCCCCCAGCCACGGAAGAAGTGGCGAGGGAGGTGGGCCGCCCAATGGCGAGGGAGGCGGGGGTGGTGCCAGGGCCGCCCCGTGCGCCACCCCCGCCCCTCGAGGAAGAACCTCCCAGTGCTGAGGGGGGCGACCCTCAGCCCGACGTGGGCGCGGAGGGCCAGTGGCTCCAGCTGACCGAGGCCCAGACCGTGAAGGAGGTAACGGACGTCGAGCCCTTGCTGCGGCTCGGCCTATCCAAGAAGTCGCTGAAGCGCATGGCGCGGGCCTATGGCGTCTTCAAATTCGAGACCATGCGCGCCCACATGCTGGGCGGCCTGGGGGCCATCCTGGAAAAGAAGGAGGACGTGGTGAGGGGCGCCGAGGCGCAGGGCGGAGCCCAGAAGTGGCTCGACGCGCTGGGCGAGGAGGCGGAGGTGGATGTGGGAAGGCTGAAGAGGGGTGTCCTGGAAGCCTCGGGGATTGCAGATGCCCACCTGGGACACAAACGTGCCTGGAAGGAGGAGTGCCAGGGCAACGCCGCGGCGCAGGAGGCCCACCGCCGCATGGGCGACTACACGGACCAGTTCTACCGTGACAAGGGCTTCACGTTCAACATGTACTACAAGTGCGCGGCCAACAAGACCTGGGATAATCCCAGGGGATGCTGTTCGGTGATCCGCTCGGATCGCTGGTCACAGCTGCGGGAGAGACGGGCCAGCGCTGGTACTGCCACTGCGGGGCGCGCTACTCGGCCTCCTACGGAGTCTGCATCGAGTTCGCAGAGGAGGAGGCGAACCCGCCACGCGCGTACTACATGCACGCGGAGCATCCCGAGGAGGACATCCGCGACCTGAAGGCCCTGCTGCGCTACGACAAGCTCAAGAAGGAGGGGATCACAGTGCTCAACGCGGTGGACCTTCTGCAGCACCTGCCCAAGGTTGAGCCGATGGCGGTCGGCACCGTCTTCAAACGCTATGCCCCGCGCCAGGCACAATGGGGGGGCCACCATGTGCTGATGGAGGGGCTCACCTGGGAGAGCTTGCCCACGTTCGAGTGGGCCGACCTCTGCGCGCAGGTCGCCTGGGGACTGAACGACCCTGAATGGGCGGGGTGCAGCAAGAAGACGCGGAACAAAGCCAAGAGGGAGCGCCTGGAGATGGCGCACAGGGAATTGGCGCACTGCGAGCGCCGCCGCAACCTGAAGGAGGGCAGCCTCTCGGGCGGCGGGGGCGGCGCGGGGGCCGCCCCGCGCGCCGCCCCCGTTCGCAGCGCCAGCGCCCCGCCGGCGAGCGGGGCCCGCGGCAGCGAGGACCCGCCACCACCGCCAGCGGGAGTCCCGCCAGAGGCCGTGGCCATCATGGGCCCCCCGCCGCCGCCGCCGACGGCGCCCCCCCCCTGATGTGCCGCCGCCGCCGACGCACCCGCCGCCGCAGACGGGCGTGCCCCCGCAGCAGGCCCCAGGCGCTGCAGCCCTGAACGTGGCCCTCGGTGAAGACCTTGAGCGCCAGATCTTTGGGCCCTCAGGGCAGGCGGGGGGCAGTGGCGACCTCGGCGGGGAGGCACGGGCGCTGCCGTCACAGGTCTTTGCTGCCATCGCGCAGGGAACGGGCCAGCAGGCCTGAGGGATAATGCCCAGCAGGTTCCAGGGCCTTGGCAGGCCGCGTGAGTCCATGCCAAATCATCTACTGGCTGCTTTCTGTAGTGCGGCGGGCCCATAGCGGCGCCCCCCCCCTCGCGTGGCGGCACCTGTAGCCTTTGCCTAGGCTAGGCGCGAGACTACCTGCGCACCCAGCCACCTCGGCTCGCCAACTGGCTTGCCATCTCGGCCTTCTTACGTCCACTTGCGCTCGTTGGCTTCGCTGGCGGTGCTCGGGCAGCCCCGTGCACTGCAGCGTCGCCGTCGGGCGCCTGGCCATTTTGGCTTGCCATCCTGGCCTCGTCTCGCGCCTTCCTGCGCTTGTAGGCTTGGGTGGCGGTGCTGGGGTCGCCCCGTGTGCTGCTGCGCTGCCGCCTGCGCCTTGCATTTTGATGTAGGGACCAGCTGCCCTCGGCCAGGCGCCAGCTGCTGCGTGCACGTCAGACCCGCCCTTGGCTTGCCATCCAGGCCTTGCCTCGCGTCTTCCCGCGCTAGTCGGCCTGGGTGGCGGTACTGGGGTCGCCCCGTGTGTTGCTGCGCCGTTGCTGGCGCTTCACTCTGGGCTGTTAGCGCAACTGCCCGCGGTGCGAGCGCCTGGCGTTGCAAGCATGTCAGACCCGCCCTTTCACTCAGAAGAGGTGCGAGCTACATGCTGGCAATGAGGCAGCCGCAAGGACGCTCTTCCCTAGGTGGTTGAGCCGTGGTGATGTGGTGCACGAAACCGCCAGTAGTAGTAGTAGTAGTAGTAGTAGTAGTAGTAGTAGTAGTAGTAGTAGTAGTAGTAGTAGTAGTAGTCGTGGTAGTAGTAGTGGTAGTAGTAGTAGTAGTAGTAGTAGTCGTAGTAGTAGTAATAGTAGTAGTAGTAGTAGTAGTAGTAGTAGTAGTAGTAGTAGTAGTAGTAGTAGTAGTAGTAGTAGTAGTAGTAGTAGTAGTAGTAGTCGTAGTAGTAGTAGTAGTAGTAGTAGTAGTAGTAGTAGTAGTAGTAGTAGTAGTAGTAGTAGTAGTAGTAGTAGTAGTAGTAGTAGTGGTGGTGGTAGTAGTAGTAGTAGTAGTAGTAGCAGTAGTAGTAGTAGTAGTAGTAGTAGTAGTAGTAGTAGTAGTAGTAGTAGTCGTAGTTGTCGTAGTTGTCGTAATAGTATTAGCAGTAGTAGTGGTAGCAGCAGGAAGAGTAGTAGTAGGAGGAGGAGGAGTTAGAGTTGCTTGGAGTTTTAGTTGGAGTTGGAGTTGGAGTTGGAGGAGGAGGAGGAGGAACATGAAGGGGAGGTGGGAGGAGGAGGACGAGGAGGAGGAGGAAGAGGAGGAGGCGGAGGAGGAGTGGTAGCAGGAGGAGGAAGAGGAGGAGGAGGAAGAGGAGGTGGATGAGGAAGAGTGCAGTTGGAATTGGAGTTGCAGTTGGAGTTGCAGTTGGAGTTGGACTCGTAGTTTGAGTTTGAGGAGGCAGAGGAGGAGGAGGACGAGGAGGAGGAGGATAATGAGGACAATGAGCAGGACGAAGAGAAGGCGGCGGAGGAGGAGACCAGGGAGGGGACAGATGATGAGGAGGAAAAGGATGACGATGAGGATGAGGATGAGGATGCGGATGATGATGGTGGTGGTGGTGGTAGTGGTGATGATGATGATGATGATGATGGTGGTGGTGGTGGTAGTGGTGGTGGTAGTGGTGAAGATGATGACGATGATGATGATGCTGATTATGATGATGACGATGATGATGACGATGACGATGACGATGATGATGATGCTGATGCTGATGATGATGATGATGGTGATGATGATGATGTTGATGCTGATGCTGCTGATGGTGATGATGAGGAGGAGGAGGAGGAGGAGAAGGGGGAGGATGAGGAGGACGAAGAGAAGGCGTAGGAGACGGAGGAAAAGGAGGAGGAGGACGAGGCGGAGGAGGAGGAGGAGGTGTCGGAGGAGTTGCAGCTGGGGTTGGAGGAGTTGGAGGAGTTGGAGGATGAGCCTCAGAAGCCGCTTGGGCCTCGCCCCGCGGCACCAGGTGCAACAGCCGGGCGTGCGACGAGAAGGACTGCGAGGTCGTCTGACGCGGCTCCAGGAGGAGGACCCAGACCCCATCGCGTTGCAAAACAAGTCTCGGCTGAAGTTTTCGGAGGGCTTTCGTTTTCTCAGGCAGCGGCGCCTCGCCGACGGCGCTCCGGGGGAACCCAGATTGGCACGGACGGCCGCCGAAAATCCGTGTCACGACCCGAAAGCCAGGCCCCCTCGCGTCGTGGAACAAGTCACGACGATTGGCTTTTGGCACCTTTCGGCCTTTGGGGGCCCTTGCCCGCTGCCGGGGCCGTCGAAAAACGGTCGGGTGTTGTTAGAAGTACCCCTGGCCCAAGGTATCCCCAGGATTCTCGGGGTGGCCGAAATGGCCTCCAGGGCACCCTTCATGAGGCCCAGAGGGCCTCCGTGGCTCCAAAATGGAACGAAATGCTGGGGGCACCTTGGGCCAGGGGTACTTCTAGCAACACCCGAAACGGGTCAGGACGAAAAGCTAGTCCTGGGAAATGGATCGAGATTTTTGGGGGTCCGTGCCATGAACAGATTCTTGCGCTGGGGGTCTGGGGAGGCAGGAGCGAGAAGGGAGGGAGGGAGGGAGGGAGCGTGGATGGAGGAGGAGGAGGAAGAGGAGGACGAGGAGGAGGAGGAGGAGGAGGAGGAGGAGGGAGAAGGAGAAGGACTGCGAGAGAAAAAGGAGAAGGGAGGCCTCGAACCTCGATCATCGACCCTCGATCCCCGAATGTGTCGCTCCCCCTCCTCCCCCTTGTTAGGATGCAGCTCCTGGGAGGGTCAATTCAGCATCGGCTGCTCGAAGACATGCCCAATCTGGCACAACCCCGCTTCATTCCGTTTACTCCGGCTCAATCCGGCCTAATTCTGGGCCCCGTCTGGGTCATTCTGGCTTAGTGGCCTTCTAATCGGGCTAGTGGCCCTTCATTGTTCTTACGAAGATCTCCCAGGAGACCGACCGTTTCATTATCCCTTGCGATAGCGGGCATGACCGGGGGGGGGGGAAGGGGGGAGACGGCCCGTCACGTCACGATTCGCGCCGCCGCCGCTGTCTTGGAATGCCTATTTCAGACGGCGCCGGCGCGAATCGTGACGCGACCAGGGGAGGCGCGGGGCCCGTCACGGGCCTTACCGCGAATAGTAACAAGCACGGGCGCCAGGAGTTTCCTCGCGGCCCCGCGTGGCCGCGTTGCCGCCGACTGGCCGGTCGCCGCTGCGGCCCGAGCCAGGTCAGCGATTGGACGGGGTGGAGCAAGTGCTCCGCGGCGTGCGGCGCGGGCCCTGGGGGAGGGGCAGAGAGTGAGCCTGGGAAGGGAGGAGGAGCAGCAGGAGGGGTAATGGGAGAAGGAGGAGGAGGATACGATGATGATGATGATGATGATGATGATGATGATGATGATGATGATGATGATGATGATGATGATGATGATGATGATGATGATGATGATGCTGATGATGCTGATGCTGATGCTGATGCTGATGCTGATGATGATGCTGATGATGATGATGATGATGCTGCTGATCATGATGATGACGATGATGATGGTGGTGATGATTATGACGATGTTGATGATGATTACGATGTTGATGCTGATGCTGATGCTGATGTTGATGCTGATGCTGCTGATGATGATGCTGATGCTGATGATGCTGATGATGACGATGATGATGATGTTGATGATGATGATGGTGATGATGATAATGATGCTGATACTGATGCTGATGCTGATGATGGTGATGATGTTGATGATGCTGATGATGATGATGATGCTGATGCTGCTGATGATGACGTTGATGATGATGATGATGATGAGATGATGATGATGATGATGATGATGATGATGATGATGATGATGATGATGATGATGATGATGATGATGATGATGATGATGATGATGATGATGATGATGATGCTGCTGGTGCTGCTTCTGATGATGATGATGATGATAATTAATGATGATGGTGATGATGATGATGATGATGATGATGATGATGATGATGGATGATGATGATGATGATGATGATGATGATGATGATGATGATGATGATGATGATGATGGTGATGATGGTGGTGGTGGTGGTGGTGGTGGTGGTGGTGGTGGTGGTGATGATGATGATGATGCTGATGATGATGATGCGGAGGAGGAGGAGGAGGACGAGGAGGAGGAGGAGAAGGAGGAGCATGTGAGCATACCATCCTTTGCAGACCGCCTTGAGGAGAAAGGGGAGGGGTAGGAGTGGGGAGCAGGGGGTGGAATAATGAGGAGGAGGAAGAGGAGGGGGAGGAGGAGGAGGAGGAGGAGGAGGAGGAGGAGGAGGAGGAGGAGGAGGAGGAGGAGGAGGAGTTTTTTTTTCCTCCTCGGGCCATTCGCACGCGGCTCTGGCCGATCACCCTCCAGGTGGGGTGGCCTGACGGTGCCTGGGCGTGCCGAGGAGGCGGGGACCCAGGGCAGAGACCGCCAGGCGAGTGGCCCCTCACAAGCCCGCAGCACCTCCGAGATGGCGGTGGGGGCTTGGACTGGGCCTAGTCCGAATCGTCCTCGCCGAAACCCACTGGAGGGATGAGCGGTTCCTCATCCTCCTCTTGGCGCGGGCTGGATTGCGGCTGGCGCAACAGTCTGGCCTCGGGCCGCTGTGGGCGAGGCACAGGGTGTGGGGCTGGCGGGCTCGGGAGCGGCGTAGCAAAACGCGCTGCTGCTCTCTCTCTCTGCGCGCGCTGCTGCCTTTGAATTTCTGCGGTGTTGTACCGCTCGGACTCTGAAGCAAAATGACGAAATCTCGGATGCTTGCCATCCAACAGACGATTTCTCACATTCGCGCGTCCACCACTTTTGGGAGGCTTTCCAGGACATGTGGCGGGCAAACCTCTGAAAGCGTACTGGGCATAACGCCCACAGACTAAGCAGAACACAACAGGCGTGGCAAAGTGCGCAATCGCCGTCGGATGGCTGGCGTGAATGGCTTCTAGGCCACGTCGGTATGCGCTGGCAAGAGGTTGGCAGGCCTGCCTCTCGCGCGCGACTGCGGCCTTATACGATCGGGCGTACGTAAAACATGCTCTGCACCTGTACGGTATCGGCCCCTGCAGAACCTCCCAGTCGTGGACGACGATGGAGGCCTGAACCTTACAGGGCAAAGCGGCTCTCTCGCTCTTGTGCCTGTTGCGCTGGCACAAAGCGAGAACTCTGGGCGCATATAAGGCAATCGCTCGAGCGGCCTCGACCTTGCGTTGCAAATCCTGCACCGCAGTCGGGTCAAAGCTGGGGTGACAGTCGACGGCGGCTTTCGCCGTCTTATCTGCTGCTGCATTGATCTCCGCCGCAAGTCTGGCCTCTCCAGCCAATGATTCTATATCCTGATGGCTCTTGACCTTAGAGGCCGTCTCGAGGTGATATCTGCTATCCCGCGCAAGCGCAAGCTTGTGCAGGCCTGAATACTTGAGCTTACTACTGAGACGCGTCGGCAGTGGCCTAGCATGCTGATCTAGGACCGCTTTGCAGTCCACCCAAGTCTTCGAGGGTTTCGTGAGGGCCTCCTGGAGCACCAGGAAGCCCATGTGCTCCCCAGCCTGGGAAGTCTGGGGAAGGTTCGCAGCAACAGCGCCATAAAAGGAGGCCTCTGGGGCCCCGTCGGTACTGTAAGCCACTACCGAAAACGTCGCTCTGTCTAACTCCGCTATGCCTGTCTTGGTGCACGACCCGTCGGTTCCCGTGAGCCCCCCAAAGTCTGGTACCGTGTCTGGCTGACCGTCGTGTCTAACGAATCGAACGATAGGATCCTCTCTAGGCAGCGGAAAATCATCATGCTGTTCCCTTGGGTGCTCGAAGATACCGAAGCAGTACAGGGGGCTATTCTCTGGCGCCTCCAGCGCAGCCTGCAGCACGTCTGGCGGCAGCAGCTCTGTCCTGAGGGCAACTACCTCTGGATGCTGACAAGTAAAGAGACGGTGGTGTATGGTGTCCCCGAAGGCTTTACAAAGCGGGCACTCATTAGGCACGTCGTAGCCTATCTGAACGAGTTTTTCTTCGGTCCACCATCCCTGGACCACGAGAGTTTGGAGAATGGCTTTAAACGTGGGGGAGAGTTTCTTGCTTTTAGGGGAAAGCAGAGTACGAACAACATCAAAACAAACTCTCTTCATGGGGGCTGGGCTGGGTATGCTCTTAGCAGCTAGTGTTTCCCACCTCCTCTGACATCCTCGGTGCAGCAGGTCGGCAAGCAGGCTCGGCGAGGTGTCAGTGAGCCTGACCGTCCTGCCGAAATGGTCCTGCAGCGTAAAAGCGGACGTGAAACTCCAGCCGATTCGGTGAAGTGCGTGAGCTGCCGCACTGAGTGGTCCTCGCACGGCGTTATAACACAAGTGTCCTATTGGCTGCACGTTGTTATATATCTGCTTGAGTTCAAGAAGGCCGAGGGTCCCTGGGGTCGCGTACTTGCCGAGGGTGGTGTGCCACACTTCATGGGCCCACCTGAGAACGGGCCCTAAGGCCCAACGGTCAGCCCTGGACCCCGTGACGGCGAAGGCCGCACTCCTGGATTTCTTGGAGGAGCAGGGCGTGATTTGCGCAATCTCCAGAGACTGCAGCAGATACAAAGACTTGTTACTGAGACCGTCGACGGCGGCCCCGAAAGCACCGGCAGGGAGGAGACCCGTAGTGACGATCTTGCGACATTTCTGTCCAGCGGTAGCGGTGAGCTTACGCAGGCGTTGCCCCCTGACCGTAGCGGTTCTGAGCCTGACCTTGCGCTTGGCGGCTGCGCCGTTACAACCGAAGGATTTGCCAGCCGTAAAATCGCAACCTAAGTTAGTGGCGACCGCTTGGAGCTTGCCCCCTGTGGTCCCGAGAGCAGACGTGAGCAGCCTGGCTAACGACACCGACGACGCGACGACAGCTCCTTTATGAACAGCTATCCTGGCCTCTAAGTCTATCTCGATGAGACGGGCTAGCTCCTTGGCGGCACTGACTATACGCTTGAGCACTCTGACCGTGGTGCCGTGACAGGTGATGGACAGGTCGTCCAAATAGAAATCGAAATAGACGGCCGAGTGCAGCGATGTTATTCGCAAGAAGGCATCAAAGCAATAGATCCTGACATAGAGGATGCAGAAGGAGGAGGAGGAGGAGGAGGAGGAGGAGGAGGACGAGGAGGAGGAGGAGGAGGACGAGGAGGTGGGGGATATGCCATCGAGGATGATGGGGGAGGAGGAAGTGGGGGAGGATCAGGATTATGATTAGGATTCGGATTATGATGATGATCATGATGATCATGCTGATAGTGATGATGATGCTGATGATGATGAGGCTGATGCTGATGCCCATGTGGCTGCTGTTGATGATGCTGCTGATGATGATGACGATGATGAAGATGATGTGGCTGCTGCAGTTGATGCTCATACTGATGCTATTGCTGTCGTCGTTGATAATGGTGATGATGAAGTTGCTGCTGCTGATAATGGTGCTGATGTTGATGCTGATGTTGATGCTGTTGATGTTGAGGCTGATACTGATGATGACGACGGCGTTGATGGTGGTGATGATGATTATTGTGTGAGCATGATGGTGATGACAATGCTGTTTCTGATGATGATGTTGTGCTGTGGATGATGAAGGTGATGATTACGTTCACGATGATGAGGATGCTGATGCTGATGCTGCTGATGATGATGATGAAGATGATAATGCTGCTCCTGATTGTGACGCTGATGATGCTGATTTGGTTGATGATGATGCTGAGGTTGATGACGACGATGATGATGCTGCTGCTGAGGGTGACGCTGACCATGGTGATCATGCTGATGCTGCTGCTGATGATGATGACGATGCTGCTGCTGACGATGATGATGATGATCATACAGATGCTGATGATGTTGCTGATGATGATGGTGATGATGTTGTTAATGATCCTGTGGATGATGCTGCTGATGATGGGGATTATGATGATGATGATGCTTATGCTGATGCGGATGCTGATGGTGATGCTGATGATGAGGAGGAGTATGAATCTGGTAATGACTATGCTGCTGCTGATGCTGATGACGATGACGATGACGATGACCATAACGATGACGATATGATGATGATGATGCTGATGATGATGATGATGATGCTGATGCTGATGCTGATGCTGATGCTGCTGATGATGATGGTGTTGATGATGATGATGATGATGATGATGATGATGATGCTGATGATGATGATGCTGATGTTGCTGGTTGCTGCCCCCCGCTGCGGCCGATCCGCGGCACCCAGGCTATCATTTTTTTTTGTATGCGTGTGCGTGCGCGTGTGCGTGCGTGTGTGAGCGTGTGCGTGTGCGTGTGCGTACGCGTGTGAGCGTGTGCGTGCGTGCGTGCGTGCGTGCGTGCGTGCGTGCGTGCGTGTGTGTGTGTGTGTGTGTGTGTGTGTGTGTGCGAGTATGTGCGCGTGTGTGAGTGTGTGCGTGTGTGTGCGCGCGCGCGTGTGTGTGTGTGTGTGTGTGTGTGTGTGTGTGTGTGTGTGTGTGTGTGTATGTGTGTGCGCGCGTGTGTGTGTGCGTATGTGTGTGGCGGGGGGGGGGGGTCCACTCCCCGTGCAGGCGGTCATCCGCACGTTCGCTCGAGGCGGGGCCTTCTGGGCCACGATTCGCGTGCCCGGTTGCCCTTGTCCTCCTCGTCCCTTTCTTCTCCCGTCGTCGTCGTCCCCCCCTCTCCCTGCCGCCCCCCCCCTCTGAGGCACGGCCTTTGGTGCACAATCCGCGTGCCTGGTTCCCCTTGTCCTCCTCGTCCCTTTTACCTCCCGTCATCGTCGTCCTCTCCCCTCCTCCCCGCCCCCCCTCCCGAGGCACGGCCTCTGCGTGTGCTGCCTGCCTGGCAGGCATGTTGCCGCGTTGCGGCCCCTCCTTTCTCCCCCCCTGCCTTTGTGCTGTGCCTCCTCCTTCCCTCTCGCCTCCTGCCTCGGCGGGCTCCTGCCCCTCTTCGTGCCTTGCCTCCGTAGACCATCGACCGCATCCTGGTTCGCCAACTTCGAGTACACCTTCGGCTGCTACATACCTAGTATTGCGCTTCTGCAAAGCCTTGCAATCAGGAAGGTCTCGTGATCTTGTCAAGTGTGTGTGTGTGTGTGTGTGTGTGTGGTGTGTCTCCTTCCTTCTCCTCGGCTTCCCTTCCCCCGTCGGTCAGCCCTTGTCTCTCGCGTCCGTCTGTCTCCCACCTCGGCTGTCCGCCGTCGCTCCTGGCTCCGCGCCAATTCCTGTCTCTGCTTGGTCCCCCTTCCTCTTGCCTTGCTGGCCGCTTGTCGTCCCAACTCGGGCCGACCTGGCCGCTGACTTGCCTCCCTCCGCGTGGCCGCGTCTGAGTTCGCGGCGGGCCGCCCGTCCGCCTTGACCGAATCGTCTGCGCGCGTGTAATTATCAGCGTGCGTGTGCGTGTGTTGTTGTTGTTGTTGTTGTTGTTGTTGTTGTTGTTGTTGTTGTTGTTGTTGTTGTTGTTGTTGTTGTTGGTGTTGGTGTTGTTGGTGTTGTTGTTGTTGTTGTTGTTGTTGTTGTTGTTGTTGTTGTTGTTGTTGTGTGTAGGTGTGTGTGTTTGTGTGCGCGTGCGTGTGTGCGTGCGTGTGCATGCGTGTGTGCGTGTTGTGTGCGCGTGCGTGTATATTAAATTCATACGTGTAGTCGTATTCGGCAGAAAAAGACTGTTTGACCTGCGGCGGGTTCCTCCTGATACCCCTGGTGGCGCGATTTTTTCAACGACGTGAGCCCCTGGAGATCCCGCCCCGGGCCCTCGGACCAGCTTCTCGCCGCGGTTCGCTTGGGGGCTGTCTCGGAGCTCCAACCGGTCCTTGGGGACCCCAGTCAGCAAACAACAAAACAAGCGTCGACCGCGATTTGCCCGTGGCGTTTGGAGGCTTGGGTGGATGGCCTCCCGGACCGAGGCCGGTCGGAGGACCGCGCCGCGTCCCCGATTTGCTTCTGTGCGATGTGGAGCCCAGTGTTTCCCATCCCGATCCTCGCCGTTTCCGATGCATCGGCGATGCGTCAGCTATGCAGAGTGGAGGGTTTCTCCGAAGGGCTTAGGCGATCCGTCGTCCTCCTCCTCCTCCTCCTGCTCCCTCCTGCTCCTCTTCCTCCTCCTCCTCATCCTCCTCCTCCTCGTCCTCCTCCTCCTCCTCTTCCTCCTCCTCCTCCTTTTCCTCCGCCTCCTCCTCCCCCTCCTCCTCCTCCTCCTCCTCCTCCTTTTCCTCCTCCTCCTCCTCGTCCTCCTCCTCGTCCTCCTCCTCCTCTCTCCTCTCTCCTCCTCCTCCTCCTCCTCCTCCTCCTCCTCCTCCTCCTCCTCCTCCCTCCTCCTCCTCCTCCCCCCTCCCCTTCCTCCTCCTCCTCCTCCTCCTCCTCCTCCTCCTCCTCCTCCTCCTCCTCCTCCTCTTCGGGTCGCCTGCGGCCCCGTGGGAAACCGTGCAATGCAGAGCGATCTTCGGGTCTGATCGGCGGCGGGGGCGTGGCGGCTCACAGGCCCGCGAGCCGCCCCAGCCCAACCGAGGCGCTGGTTTCCAGAACCGCTCGAGGACGGTCTCGCGCCTCCGGAGCCTCGGAGGCGCCGCCCGACCCACCTTGGCAGGGGCCAGCGGCGGCGTCGGCAGCGGCGACGTTGACGGTGACGGCGGCGGCGGCGGCCGGCGGCGGCAGATATAGTTCGCGAGCGGGGCGTTACGCACTCGACCGGTGACCGCCCGTGGGAGGATGGTGAGGGTGATGATGGCAGTGAGGAGCCGAATGTCACGAGTCCGTGCTCGTGCGAAGGATTCGTGCTCGCGTCGCGTGGTACGATCGAGATGGAGACGGAAAGCGTGGACGCGAGGACGGACTGCATGTCCCGTTCATTTTGAGCAGGATTCGCTGTCGGTGTCGCCGCTGGCGTTGTTCATTTGAGACGGAAGGCCGCCTGCCCAGCAGCGCTTGCTTTCGGTTTTGGACAACATGTGTTGTTGTTGGGCATCGTACCCACTGTTTTCGAACGTACCTAAATCGGGCGTCCAAGGTCGTGCGTACGGCAGGTTCGTCCCATATCGACGCAGCGGCGACCCGCGGGCGTTCAAGGTTGAACGCCGCCAGTGGCCCAGACTCGGCCAAGATGGTACGATCCGGCGATCGAAAAGCCGCCGATCGTTCAAGGTTGAACGATCCACGCGGCGTCGCAAACCAACACGGGGGCTCGTCATGACACGAGCCTGCCGTAGCGCGCTTGCGAAGCGCAGGCAGGTCTTGGACGACGATGGATCGCTCAACGGCGGCCCAGAACGCTCTTAGAACGATCTGGGCCGCTCTGGAACGGCTGCGGCGCCCGACACATCCTTTCGGTTGCAACTCCAAGGAATTTGCATCCCGCATCGGCGCTGGTATATCCGTGGTCGAAGGCCGTCTTCTTCTTTCCTGGTCCAGATTCATCCGGCCAGATCTCGCTATCGTGCTTGATCCTACCATCGTTCAGACCACCAGCCCTGAGATATTCCAGATGTATATCGATCAGAGTGTGTCCCTTCGTCTCGCGTCAGGGCGGACGGCGGGCGAGGGTCTCCCTCCTTGCTGCCACCCGGCCAGCTGGCGGGGGGGCTCCTGGTGTCACGCGTTCCATGGTGTTCCCTCCCCCCATGAGGCGGTCCCCTTTCTCGGTTCTTCAAGAGTGGTGCACATCCTGCAGCGTTAGCCGCAATTCAGGATCGACATTTTGCTCGCTTTGTTCAGATTCGCGCTCTCGCCGCAGCGCGTGCCACACTTTCGGATCCCGTTCGTTCATCGTCGTTGTGGTCGCCCTCCTTTCCCCCTCCGCCTCTCCCTGGCCCTGCTCCTCCCAGCTCCTGCTGGTATTCCTCCTCCTTCTTCGCCATCCTGCTCTACCTCACTCAAGGAAGGAAAAAGCACCAGGACCGGGCAATGGGCGTTTACTAAACAGCCTTGGGCGTTTGCTAAACAGCCCTGCCCTGTTCGATTCCTTCGGTGGGAGCGTTTAGCAAACGGCTTTGCGTGTCGGATCGGTTCTTTTCGGGGTGGATTTTCTGCCCTCGTTCCTCCTTCTTCACCATCCTGCTCTGCCTCATTATCCTGTTCAGCCTCATCCATTCAGGACACCCCGGCCGGCGGACGGAACATACTTCAGCGCAGCGGGAATCCGAGGCGGGAATTTATCCATATCCACCGCCTGGAGGGTCAGTTTTTGGAGCCTCGGCAGGCGGTGGATATGGACATATTCGGGCCCCCTGGGGCCGAAATATGTCCATATCCGCCGCCCGCTGGGGCGCCAGGACGTCGGTTCCCAGGCGGTGGATATGGATAAATCCCCGCCTCGCAGGGAAGGCTGTGGGCGGCAGGGGTCGTGTGCCAGATATGGCGCGAGCGCGCCCAGCTTCCCGATCCTCCCCTCTGTCCTCGGATCCCTCTGCATGTTTCCCTGCCGTGAAGAGTTGCCCTCCGCATCTCCCCGGTTTTTGCCCAGGAGATGTTCGGCCCTCGCCCCCTATGTTGCTTCCAGCAACAGAACTTTAACAGTTTTGTTTTTTTTCTTGTCTTCAAGTAGGGGAAAACACACACAGCCACAATTCATCGTCGATACCCCAGAACATATGGGAAACTATGGGAAGTGGGGGGAAGACAGAAACCCAGAACATATGGGAAAATATAGGGAATCCTGCTATTTGTGTCTATTTATTTGTGTGTCCCAGGGCCCCTTCAACAAGTTCGTCGTGTTTTTTGGTGCAGTCCGATTGTTTTCGGTGTACTGGTGCTCCCGCGGCAGCATGGGCCTCATTCTCGGATCGGCGCTCTGCTCCCGTCGTTACAGCACGGCGCTCTCGCACCAGCGCGGGCCGCTTGTCTCGATCCGAGTATTTTTTTTTTTGATCGTTGTCGTTCCCCTCCTTTTCCCCACTGCCTTCCCCTGGTCCTCCTCCTCCCGCTCCTCTCACTCAAGCTCCTGCTGCTACTGTTCGTCCTCGTCTCCTCCTTCCTCGCCCTCCTCCTGCTCCTCCTGCTCCTCCGCCACCTCCTCCTCCAGTGTGCGCATCTCCCTTCTCTTCGGATTGCGCATAGCACGATAGGGATCCTCTTTGGGAGTTCCAGGTCCGCTGTGGGGCGCATCGGCGGATGGAGAGACAACACGGCGCAATGGGACTGGATGGGTGGGAGGGGTAGGATGTCAGACATGGCGCGAGCGCACCTAGCTTGCGTTTCCCACTTCCCCCCCATCCCCGTCACCCCTCCCTCCCTCTCTCCCTCCCCCCTCTCCCTCCCCCTCTCCCCCCTCCTCTCCCTCGCCCTCCTTTCTCCCTCCCCCTCTCCCCGTCGCCTTCCGCAATTCAGCAATTTGAGTACTACTCTCCCTCCTCCCCTGAAGGTGTACAGAAGATCTCCCGTCCCCTCCGGGTGCCTTGTTTCTACACAGGGTTTCAAACAGTGATTTGATTTATGTTCTTTTGTTTTTTTGTTTTGGGGTATTTTCCCCCCGTTGTTTTCGTTGTTTCAACATGGTGTTCCTGCTGCAGCGTGGGCCTCATTTTCGGATTGGCGCTTTGCTTCCGTTATTCAGATTGGCGCTCTTGCCCTTCATTGCTTCATTGCTCATTTCCTTTCCTCTGCCTTCCCCTGGTCCTCCTGTTACTCCCGCTCCTTCCACTCCAGTTCCTGCTGCTGCTGTTCGTCTCGCCCCAGAGCGGGCCACTTTTGAATCCGAGTCTTTCTCTACGTTGTCGCCACCCTCATTTCCCCTCCTCCGCCTTCCCCTGGTCACCCTTTTCCTCCCGATCCTTCCGCTTTAGTTCCTGCTGCTGCTCTTCGTTCTCGTCCTTTTTCCTCCCGTTACTCACCCGCCACCTCCTCCTCCTGTGCACGCAGCTCTCCTTTTTCCGATTGCGCATAATACGCAGTGGTCTTTCTGTGGGAGTCGCAGGTCGGCTATGACACGCGTCCGCGGATAGAGAAATATCAGCGCCATGGGAAGGGATGGGAGGGAGGGATTGGATGTCAGATGAGGCGCGAGCGCACCTAGCTTGCCGTCACCCCCTCGCCCTTCCCCTCGCCCTCCCCTGGGCTCTCCCGCTCGCCCTCCCCCCTCGCGCCCGGCGGCCGCGGTGTCGCCCCGTGCGCACGCTAGCAGGCGCCGGCTGTGGCGAGGCGCTAGCGGAGTCGCGCGCTTGCGCAGGCCTGCCCAGCTGCGAGGTGAAGGATCGCCGCCGTGGTCGCCGAAGACATCTGCCGCCGCCGCCGCTGCCGCTGCCGTCGCCATCGCTGCCGCCGTCGAGAGTGGGGGGGTTGGCGAGGGGAGGGGGAGGTGGATGGGAGAGGGCGAGGGGGGTCGCGAGGAGGCGAGGGGTAGAAGAGGGGAGGGGGGAGAGGAGGGAGGTTGCCGCTGTCGTTGTTGTCGTTGCTATCGTTGCTGCTGCCGTCGTCGTCTGTGTCGTCATCGTCGTCGTCGTCGTCGTCGTCGTCGTCGTAGTCCCCTTTCCGCTGGTCCTCCCTCTTCCTGCTGTTGCTGCTCCTGGTCGTGCTCCTGGTCCTGCTCGGGCGCTCTCACTATTGTCTCGGGGGATATTGGGACCTCTCCTGGGCCCTTGGCCGCGCGGGGTTTCTTAGTTGCGCCTCGTGGTTTCTGAAGTGTATTGAAGAGGGAACGGGTGGTTGTCAGTCAGAGGGCGTGGAACAAGGGACGTTTTTGTTTGGAGTGTTCTGCCTTCACGGCTGCCTGAGAGAGCCCCATGGAAGCATCTTGCGCCCTTTTGAGAAGGTCTGTCCTTGGGATCTCCATGGGGCCTTCTTGAGGGTTGCTGATGCTTTCTCTCGGACTGTCCTGGGGCGCCTGTTGGAGTCTTGGGGCCGCCCTGAGGGGTCGTTGCCCCGTCGCGGGGCATCGTCAGTCTGGACCTCTCAGATGGGGTCCCAGTAGATGCGATCGGAGGATCGCGCCGCATGGCCAATGCATCGGCGATGTGGCTCGATGTGGAGCCCGATTTTCTCCCCGCCAGCGTCGCCGATGCATTGCCGACGTCGTCGGTGCAGCGCCGGTGCATCGCCGATGTATCGGCGATGTATCGACGATACATCGGCGTTGCGGCGCGATCCTCCGACCCCATCTACTTCGACCTCATCTGGGAGGCCTCTGGTCAAACCGTTTGGGGGTCGCCTGCCGGCTGTATGCAGTTCAGACGCTTGTCCAGCAGGCATGGGATGATGATGAGCCGCTCCAGAGCGTTCTGGAAGGCTCCAGACCCGCCAGTTCTTAGAGATTCCCGATGATCCTCATCCAGATTCATCGTCATCTTGCTTTCGTCTAACTGAGGGGAGCGGAAACCACCAGAAGCCCTGCCGGGCAAGTCACGGGCGCTTCAATTCGTTCCCGAGCGTGCTCGAGGCGCGGTGGTGGAAAGAGTTTGGGCACCCGGCTTGGATCGTGCCAGGTTGGCGTGATCGGCTTCATTGACGCCGTAGTCAGGGGCGCTCGATTCTTGCCGATCTGGGCTTGGGTGCCCCTATCTGCCCAGGAACGTGGAGGTTCATCGTCTAGGGTCTATAGCCGATCTGTCGGCAAGGTACTGCCGATGCTAGGCATGGTTCCCCCCCCTGGGCCAGTCCTCCCCCCTCGGCTCCCCTCACGTGGCGTGGGACGCGGAGGTCTCGTCGTTATGGGTTGAAGTTTCTTCTTGTGCATTTGTCGTGATCACGCATTGATTCGATTATCACAGGTCCCATCGGTGACCAGGGGCAGTGCAGTGCCATCGTTTCTGCACGCAAGTTTTCTCTCTGGATTTAGCAGACAACTGTTCGGGTTCAGGTGAGCCCGTTGTACCGACAGAGCACTTTCATTTTGTGGTCCAAGTGTGTTGCCCAATTCCGTTTTCTCCAGGGTCTTTGATCCAATCCAGGCTTCTGACGCCAGCCCAGTCTCACGCATGTGCGAGCGAAGTTTTTGACTCTTGACATCCCAGCCCCGTGCGATTGGACATGACCTCGTAGTTCGATATGAGTCTGTCGGGGATGACCACGCTCCTTTTTTTCTATCAACCACAGCAGGTTCTATGGTCGAGAAGTTTGTACATCTGATCCTCGCTTGTGTGGTTTCCTCGCGGATTCATCATTTCCTGTGCGCGCGCGCGCGTGTGTGTGTGTGTGTGTGTGTGTGTGTGAGTGTGTGTGTGTATAAGTGTGTGTAAGTGTGTAGGTGTGTGTGTGTGTGTTCGTGTTCGTCTTCGCTTTCCACTGCCCGCTCCCTGTCGGGCACTCTCCTCCTGGGGGGCCGGCTCGGGCCGCTCCCTCAGGGGCTGCCCGCTCGGCCGCCGCCGTACCTGCGCGCCGCCCAGCTCCGCCGGTGTTCGCGGCTCCCGCGGCCTGTGGCTTTTCGCGGCTCCGCTGTCTGCTGCTCGATCTACCAGTCTCTCCTTGGCGCTCTCCCTCGTCGGTCCACTCTTGCTGACTCGGCCTCCCCGCCTTCCAGTCCCGCCTGGCGGATGGCTTCTTTCACCTTCCATCCTCGTCGTAGTTTCGTCTACTCACCGCTCTCCCCGCCATCCATGCCTGGATGTTTGTGGCTGCCGCCGGCTGCGAGACCCTAAGCGGTCTCTGAGTGCTCGGCCGCGCGAAGACGCGAGCGCTTCACTGCCTGCATTCGACTTTCTCCGCCCCGTCGCCGTGCGCGGCGCCGCGACGCCCAAAAAGTTTGTGCGTGAATGTTGCGGGGCTTAGGCTGTGAGTGGATCCAGCCATGCCTGGATACCACACCCTCGATGAGGGATGCCGCGGCTGACTTGATTCGGTGCTGACAGACTCACTACTTTGCTCTCGATGTTTCACGCGCCCCAGGTTTTCCACGTGAAGGTTTCGTTTGCTGATGCGTGCGCTTCAGAGGGGATCCCATGATTAAGCATTATGTTTGTAATGCCCCATTCTGGCAGAGTTCACGGGCGAGGAACAACGCTTCTCCACCGTCTTCCCATGGGCGGATACTTGACTCGATCATTCAGACAGTTACAGCTTCGTCCAGAGTCCACTGAACGAGTGGAACAGGATATGCCTGGATACCTCAGTCGTTGAGACATAGAGCGTTGCCGTCTGGTGTTGTCAGTACATGCTTTATTTCCGAGGTTACGCTTGGCAGATTTGCCTGATACGATGACTTGTTTAGTGTTTTTGCGATTCGGCATGGTTCCCATGTTTGCCGAAGACGCCAACGACGAATCCCCGCCGCCCCGGTCTTTCCAGGAACGCCTACGTGGACGAACGTCGGGCCAGAGTCAAGCCAAGCAGCTCGACTATCTGTTCCCCTATCCGTTGGGGAAACCCTTCGGGGGACATTCGGGTAAGGAAGAGAGATGCGGAGGAGGAAGGAGGAGAAGGTGATGTGAGGATGATGATGATGATGATGATGATGATGATGATGCTGATGCTGATGATGATGATGCTGCTGCTGATGATGATGACGATGATGATGATGATGCTGATGCTGGTGATGATGAGGAGGAGGATGCGTCTTATAATGATGATGCGGCTGCGGATGATGATGATGATGATGATGATGATGATGATGATGATGATGATGATGATGATGATGATGATGGTGATGATGATGATGATGATGATGATGATCATGCTGATGCTGAAAATCACGGCGAGGACGATGATGATGAGGATTCTGAGGCTGCTGCTGCTGACGACGACTACGATGGTGATGATGATTAGGAGCAGGTGGACGATGCTTTTTATGATGATGATGATGCTGATGATGATGATGATGATGATGATGATGATGAGGCTGAGGATGACGATCATGAGGATGATGATGACGACGACTACGATAATGATGATGGTGATGCTGCTGCTGATGAAGATTATGATGATGATGATGCTGATGCTGATTCTGATGCTGATACTGATGCTTCTAATGAAGATGGTGCTTTCGATAGTGACGATGATGCCGTCGACGACACTGATGATAATGTGAGGATTCGAATGATGCTGCTGATGATTCGTCTGATTATGATGGCGATGCAGACGCTGATGACGATGCTGCTGCTGCTGATGATGATGATGAGGCTGAGGATGACGATCATGAGGATGATGATGACGACTACGATGATGATGATGGTGATGCTGCTGCTGCTGCTGATGAAGATTATGATGATGATGATGATGCTGATGCTGATGCTGATCCTGATGCTGATGCTGATGCTTCTAATGATGATGGTGCTTACGATACTGATGATGATGCCGTCGACGACACTGATGATAATGTGAGGATTCGAATGTCGCTGCTGATGATTCTGCTGATTATCATGGCGATGCAGACGCTGATGACGATGCTGCTGATGATGATGATGATGATGCCGACGACGAAGACGATGATGCTGCTGCTGATGATGATGATGGTGATGACGATGGTGATGTTGATGGTGATGACGATGGTGATGTTGATGGTGATGATGATGCTGCTGCTGATGATGCTGGCGATGCTGATGATGATGATGATGACGATGATACTGATGATGTTGCTGATGATGATGCTGACGCTGATGCTGATGATGATGATGCTTATGACGATGATGCTGGTGGTGGTGTTGGTGGTGGTGGTGGTGATGTTGATGCTGAGGATGATGATGATGATGATGATGATGATGATGATGATGCTGATGCTGATGCTGATGCTGATGATGCTGATGCAGCTGATGCTGATGCTGCGCTTTTGCTGATGCAAATGATAACTACGATGCTGATGCTGCTGAGAATGATGATGCTGAGGATGATGATGATGATGATGATGATGCTGCTGCTGATGATGATGATGATGACGAGACTGAAGATGATGTTGATGACGATGCTGATGCTGATGATGCTGATGCTGATGATGATTGTGGTGGTTGATGTCGTGGTCGTGGTGGTTGTGGTGATTTTGATGACGCTGATGACGATGATGATGATGCTGATGATGTTGCTGATGACGATGCTGGTGCTGATGCTGATGATGATACTGATGATGATGATACTGATGCTGTTGATGCTCATACTGATGCTGGTGATGACGATGATGATGCTGATGATGATGATGTTATGATGATGCAGATGCTGATGATTATGATGATGCTGGTGATGATGAGGATGATGATGATGATTATGGTGCTGCTGATGATGATGCTGCTGACCATGATGATGATGATGGTGATGATGATGATGATGATGATGATGATGATGATGATGATGATGCTGATGATGCTGATGATGATGATGATGATGATGATGATGATGATGATGATGATGATGATGATGATGATGATGATGATGATGCGACGGCGACGGCGACGAGGAGGCGGAGGCGGACTGGGGCCTTCTGGGTGCCCACGGAGGCCTCTGAGGTGCCTCTTGGAGGCCCCTCGGGTGCCATCCGGGGGCCTCTTCGGCCGTCTTCGGCTTCTCTTAGCCCGTCTGACGCCTTCGAAGGCCACTTGGGCCCGCTTGACGCACTTCCTCATCAGCACCTTCGTCACTGCCTCCGCATCACGTCATCGCCATCGACATTCGCTGCCATTACCGCCACCATCACTCACGCACCTTCTCCATTGACACATCGACATCATCATCGTCATCGTCGTGATTCGCATCGGCGCCGTCATTGGTCTTGCCGTCGGCATCGTCACCATCGACACCACCATCGCTACGATCATCGTCGTTGCCGCCGTTGTCGTCATCGTGGTCGAGCCACCGACCCGCGTGGCAGACGTGTCCGCGCGCCAGCGCGGTCTCGGAGACGGGCTGAGTTGTTGCCGTCGGTAAGCGCCATCGCAGCAGCGTCGGTTGTGCCAAACCAGCTGGCCGCTCTGTGCGCGAGCCTGCGCGCGCCAGCATTGCCGCAGAGATGCGCTAGCCATGGCCAAGCAGTCGTCGCTATCGCCTCCGCATGGATTTGGCAAGGCAGGTTGCGGGTGGGAGTGTGCGGTGATTGCACGAACAGTGGAGTTGGCAACTCACGAATTGGCAAACATTTGAGCAGTGTAGCTTACACTGCATAGCTCTCACCTCCATAGCTCGCGCCACATAGCTTATTCGGCATAGCTTACACTGCATAAGCTGCACCGCGTAGCTGTCGCCTCCAGTGCAAACACGTACTAGTGTTTTGGGCCCATGCTGGTTAACATTTGCTTGTTGTCTTGAATGATGTGATCTTTGAGCGAACGGCGGGTCCTTACAAACTGCTGCTCCCCTGGAGCCCCAACGCTCGCCTCTTATGGTGCTTTTGGAGCGCTCTGAGGGCGCTCTTGGGCGCTCCTGGTGCCACCTTGGAGCCTTCGGTTGGGTCTCTCTTGCGGCTCTTGCCATCTTTAAGCCATCGTGTGGGTTCGTTAGCGCATCATGAGCGAGAGGGCGAGAATGTACAATTCATGTGCTTTCATGTGTGATTGGAAGGGTTTGGGCCTCTCGGGGGCCTCCTTGGGAGGCTCCGTGGCCACTCGGGCCCGTCTCGGAGTGGTCTCATACCCTTTTGGGGTATGTCGTAAGTCATCTTAAGCGAGCTTGCTGTATCTGACCATCGTGGAGTCCATCTTGGGCTGTCTTGGGCCCTCGTGGAGACATCTTGGGCCGTGTTGAACGCTCTGACCGCTCGCGGGGCGCCCCGTCCAGGCCCGGGGGTAGGGGGTAGGGGGGGGGAGTCAAGTCCCTCCCCGAAGGGAAGACATGGGATTGGACGAGGAACCGGCTGAGATCACCTACGCCCTACAGGTCTGGCGGATCTAAGCAACGTAGCGATATTCGTAATGATGGTTATTTGATTCACTCTGACGTTCAGCTCTGTATCTGGAGTTCAGTTGGCGAGTGGATCCGAATCTGTCTGCATACCACAAAATCACTGGGATATGCGGCGGCTGGGATCAGGTGCTGTCCGCATCTGCTAATGCTCCAAATGTTTCACGACACTGTTTTTGTTGATGCAAGTTTTGTTTTATGATACGCATGCTTGCGAGCGGCTCCTGTCATTACACATTGCGTTTGCCATTCATCACGCTGTCAGCGTGCCTGGGTGAGGAGCTGGGCAACATCACAATCTTTCAAGTGAGGGGTTGCTTGATTCACTCCAGCTTCAGCTCCGTACCTGGAGTTAAGTTGGCGAGTTGATCTTACGGTGGCCAGATATATACCGCTCAGTCATTGAGAGATGCTGCGGCTGCCACCTGGTGCTGTCAGCATCTGCTGATGCCCCTGTGGTTTCACACGCCTGGGGCTGCCCAGGTGGTGGTTTCGTTTGCCGCTGCGTGCACTTCAGAGTGGCTCCTGTGATTGAGCATTGCGTTCGTCATGCACCACGCTGACAGCGTGCCTGGCTGATGAACTGAGCAACATCACCATCTTTCAACTGAGGGGTTGCTTGATTCATTAGCCTTCAGCTCTGTATCTGGAGTTAAGTTTGGCGAGTGGATCTGAAGATGACTAGAGACCACTCAGTTATTGAGATATGCTGGGACTGCCATCTCATGCTGTCAGCATCTGCTGATGTTCCTGAGGGGTCACGCGCCTGAGGCTTTCTAGGTGAAGGATTCGTTTGCCGCTGCGTGCACTTCAGAGCGGCTCCTGTGATTAAGCATTGCGTTCGTCATGCACCACACTGACAGCGTGCCTGAGTGATGAACTGAGCAGCATCACCATCTTTCAACTGAGGGGTTGCTTGGTTCACTAGCCTTCAGCTCTGTATCTGGAGTTAAGTTTGGCGAGTGGATCTGAAGATGACTAGAGACCACTCAGTCATTGTGATATGTTGGGACTGTCATCTCATGCTGTCAGCATCTGCTGCCTGTGATTAACCATTGCGTTCGTAATGCATCACGCTTATAGAGTGCCTTTCATTAGCTTGGCAGCGTCACAGTCTTTCAATTGAGAGGGTTGCTTGATGCATCGCGAGTTGGCGAGTGGATCTGAAGATGCCTAGATACCGCGCAGTCATTCAGAGATGCTGCGACTGCCATCCAGTGCTGCCAGCATCTGCGAATGTTCCTGTGGCACGCGCGTGAGGTTGGCTAGGCGAAGGATTCGTTTGCCGCTGCGTGCACTTCAGAGCGGCTCCTGTGATTGAGCATTGCGTTTGTCATGCACCACGCTGACAGCGTTCATAGGGGAGGGTTTCTTGACGCTTCGCGCATCCCCACCAGCTGGCAGCTCTTGCAGCTGTGCCTTCAGTCGCCCGGCGTCCCTCGGCGGCAGCTCTGGTGGTCGTGAGTGCGCGCGCTAGGTAATTAGGTTTCGCTCGTAGCCCGGGCTGACTTCGGACGTCGCCTGCGCTTTCGCTTGCGGCCGCGACCAGAAATCCCCACCAGCTCGTCCACAGACGATGCCCACGCGTGTTATGGGCTGTATGTTTAATGCGAGGGGCACTTTTGGCACCATGCGGCGGGCACAGACACGCGCTGCACCGTCCGCGGTCATTTTGGCTCTAGCGTGCACGCGTGGCCCTCGCTGTGTCTCTGTCGGTCCACCGGGGGCCTTTCTCGACTTGCGACTGCGGCCATGGACTTCGGCGGCTTCGCCGACGCGCCACCCGCTCGGGCGCCCCCTGTGGCGGGCGCTTCCAGCTGGTGGCCCACCCACCCCGAAGGCAGCGGCGATCCTAGGGCCGCAACGGCGGCCATGGCTGGGCTCGCACTCCACGCCATCTTCGAAGCGCTCGGTTCCGGGGGCGAACTGGCCACGGCATTAATGGCCAGAGTCGGCGGTGACGCGGACACTGGCCCTCCAGCCGATAATGATGATGAGGATGATGATGACGATGATGATAATGCTGACGATGATTATAATGAGTATGATGATGATGGTGATGATGATGCGTATGATGCTCTTAATGATGCTGGGTCTACTGGTGATGCTGATGATGTTGCGGATGATGATGACGATGCTGACGATAATGCTGATGATGACGATGCTTATGGTAACTATGATGATAATGGTAATGATGATGCTGTCGATGATGCTGGATACAATGATGATACTTATTATGAATGTGATGATGGTGATGATGGTGATGCTGATGATGACGATGTTGCTGGTTTTGTTGATGAATTTGTTTACAATGATGATACGGATTATGATGAGGATGCTGGTGATGATGGTGATGCTGATGCTGAGCCTGATGACGCTGACGATGATGCTGATGATTATCTCGATGATGATGATTGTCCTGCTGATGATGATGGTGCGGCGTATGATGGCGCGGAGGATGATGGTGATGCTGCTGATGATGATTCCGATGATGCTACTGATGTTTTTGATGATCAGGATGCGGATGATGCTGATGCGGATGACGATGTCGAAGCTGATGTTGTTGATGAAGTTGCTGACGATGATGATGAGGATGATGCTAATGACGATTTCGATTCTGATAATGGTGATGATGCTGCTGATGATCATGATTCTCATGACGATGACGACGACGATGCTGCTGGTGATGATGATGACGCTGATGCTGATGACGGTGATGATGGTGCTGATGCTGATGATGCTGATGAAGGATGATTGCTGACGACGGCGACGATGATGATGGTGGTGGTGATGCTGATAATGGTGCTGATGATGATGGTGGTGGCGATGATGATGATTCTGATGATGATGGTGATGATGATGATTATGGTGGTGATTGTGGTGCTATTGATGATGATGTTGTTGATTATGATGATGATGATGACGATGCTGATGCTGATGATGATGATGATGATGATGATGATGATGATGATGATGATGATGATGATGATGCCGGTGATGGTGATGATGATGATCATAAGGAAACTGATGCTTAGGAATATCAGCAGGAGGAGGCAGAGGAGGAGGCAGAGGAGGAGTGAGTTGGAAGAAGAGGATGAAAAGGGCGGGGAGGGAGGAACAAACGAGTCAGAGCAGAAAAGGAACGCCTTCGCATATCTTGCTGCCGTTGGAGCCTCATGGAATTGTTTTGGCGCCATCTTGGGGCATTCTTGGTGGTATTTCGCCTTCACGTTGAGCCCTTGTGGAGCTCTCCTGGGGCCTGTCGGAGGAGTCTCTGGGCCCTCTTAGGGCGATCTTGGGCCCCATGGCTCAAAAGGGGGGAGGTTCTCCATTCCACCCCCCCGTCCTCCCCCGGAGGCCCAACAATCACACCTCGAGGCCATCTCCGTGCGCTCTGGGGAGCCTGTTGGATGCCTCGGGGGCCGTTTTTGGGCCCTCTTGGGCTTCTCTTGTGGTTCTCTGGGGCCATATTGGAACCATCTTGAGACGATCTGCGAGTCATCTTGGGGCCTCCTGGTACCCTCTTGACGTTATCTAAAGCCTCCACCCGGTTTTGAATGGAACTTGTCTTCCTATGGGCATCTCGAGAGGTTCCGTGGTCACTCGGGGCCGTTTTTGGGGATCTCGGGGCCTCTCCATCTTGAGCCATATTGGAGGCCATCTTGGACTTTCTGGTCCATCTTGGAGCCATGCTGGCCCAACAGCCTCCCAGCTCTAAAGCGAGCTGAGGGAGGTAAAGAGCAGAAGCGAGCGTGCGCCCGAGGCCGCGTCGGCTCAAGCGACCGGCCGCCCAAATATGACTGCGCCTCATCGCGAGGCACACAATCGTTACCGAGACCAGAAGGATCTTCCTATTGCTTAAGATGACACATCCTTTCCTATTGGGACTATCGTTACTATGGTACAACAGAGCTGGAGGTTGGTTTCGCCTAAGGCGAAGTTGTTGGCTGGGCCTCCCAGCCCCCTTTCAAACTTGGTAGTGGAGCTGGCCTATGGCGGTCAGCTCTCGCTCTACTCCTCAGCAGTGGGTTTGCGCGGAAGAATCTATATAGCGACGTAATATCGCAAGGACACTTGCAACGATACCTCTGCTCAAACGGAGGTCTCTTCGTTGCATCCTACATCCCTGCGCTTCTACACTCCTGGAGTCCACCCATTTACTCCAATTGGAAACTTCTTCGACGATATCATGTATGGAAACATGCGATACGACAGATTGCCGCTTCCAGCCCCGCGCAGATTTACGACTACCCAACGGAAGTCCCAACCGACTACATCCGACCACGACCTACTGGGTCATTGGATTGGTGTTGCTATATTTGGGCGTGCATGGGTCGCTATCGGGTGTGCGGTAGGACATATGCGTGGCGGAGACGACACAAGAAAAACGGCCCTCATTGGGTCCCGGCCAGTCAAGTACCTTTTCGCGAATTCGTCCGCGAAGTACATGCCTGGATCAACGTGACCACAGGCAATATGACGCCCTCCCAGCAGGCTGCAGCTTGCAGCGAGGTTTGGGAGGTCTCGCACGGACCATAGCCATGATAGTCCCTTCTAGCAGTTATCAACTTTAGCGTCAACACAGGTGGCCGCCATACTGACGGCGTTACCTACATCATGTTCCTCTTAAGCACGAAGTTCGAGAATTTAGAAGAGGAGCGCCAACTCAACTCTGAATCCATGCGGGAGGACGCATCGATCATACGTTTGCACGTTTTGAGATAGCCCGCTATGAAGCTGAAACAGCCGGCATCAATATCCCCAACTTCCAAATTTCAGCAGTGATTTTATTCAGAGCTCTTGGAGTGGGGACATCGCGTGCACAACAGCTCCTGCAGCCTCTACACCACCACATGCCGAGAGACCCAAATTGGCGTCCTACTCGAACGTATGAGGTCATATGCTCGCATTGCCGAGATAACCCCTGGCAATATTGGTGGTATCTTCAGTCACGGTCGCCGAACCGAGACCTTTCAAGTGGAGGCTAACGCAGGGCAGCCTGCTCACAACGTCTGGAATGATGATCCACAACCAACTGACTGAGACCACTACACTGCTGGCTCAGAATGGTGGAACGGCCTCGGGGTCGCAAGACTCCTGGGCCAGGCTCCGGGGGCCGCCTGACGCGGTATCCCCCATACAAGCCATGGCCCTAGTGGGTGGTTCAGCGGGGCAACCCGCCGAGTCCGACTTCGACTCCACCGATGCGTCTTCAGACGATGAAGTCACAGCTCTTGACTACTCGGACGTGCTTACATACCCTACGGAAGAGTCAGAAGCGCAATGGTTACTTTTTGGATATCAAAACACAAGCGTCGATGGCGGAGGTTCATGCAGAAACCAGTCCAGAGGAAAAGGCAAAGGTCGAAGTAAATGTAAAGGTAAGCGTCGGCGAAAGCATGGTAGAGGTATATTAGCATTCTTAGCGTCCTTCACTGGGCCACAGTATGAAGAAATGTTTTTAGGCACAGGCAGAAACCGCAGGCATGCATCGGGAAAAGGCAATGGGCGCCGGGGAAGACCAAAGGATGCCAACGGTAAGACTATGGAGTGCGACATATGCCACTGTACACAGCACTTCCGCCGCGAACGCCCTCGAGGTGGTGGGAGATGCAGGGGTCCGTCAATGCATCTGTTTCGAACGGACTCCGACATGCAGTATGGTGACTGGGGGTCTCTTGTAGCTGGCCCTGCCGATGGCTCAGCTGCAGTCGTCAATTTCACGGCTGCCAGATATCTGAGCGCCAGTATGGCCCTCGAGAATTGCGCCGGCGACCTGTTCGAGAAGGTGTTCACTTGCCACGGCGACATCGATCTGGCAGAATGGCTGGGCATACCCATCGCGGGGCAACCTGCAGATGCCGAGTTCGTCGAGAACTTTCGAGCGCCCGCCGAAGGAGATGCTGACTTGGCGGGGGCGCCCGCGGATGCAGAAGTTACCATTCCTGTGGCAGATGAGGAAATACAGTTGATGCTTTATCCTCGGGTGGTTGGAAATCCGACGGGCATGGAATTGAGTGATGATGATCCTTCGCGGGGGAACCCGCGAGGCGCTAGTGATCTATCTGGGCGAATTCAATATGAGTTTGGCCATGACGAAGAATTTCAATATACTTTCGTTGCTTCAGATCGGTCCATGAGCCGCCAGAAGCGATCGGCAAGCCGCCAGGTCTGGAGGGGGAAGTATCGCGCCGACGATGAGGACGACGAGTGGGAAGAAAGCGATCGCATGATACGTCGCGGTCGGATCCCCAGTCGCTCTCTTGATCGTGCGCGTGCCCGCTCCAGTGGCGCTCGCTCTAGCGGTCTTCAGCGTCCTCGTCCTCCTGATGCGGGGGCTCCAAAGGCCCCGCCATGGCAGGCTAATAGACCTGCCGCTCCTCCGAGGAGGGAACGCCTGCGGGGGCACCCGCCTCCAGGAGATCAACCGCGAGAAGAATATCCAGAGGGCGGAATGCAGCGCCTTGTTGGTTGCGCGGACGCGGAAGCTGGATTGGCTCGTCAGTGCACGCCCCAGATAAAATGCAATATTGGCGGGGTCAGGGTTGGACTGAGTATCGGATCCGCCATTGGCGCTCTCTTCGCAATGTTCGACGAAATGACGAAGGCAGTATCGTGCGCTCGAGAAGGACATGACCTGTTAATACAGAGGAGAATATGGTCACGCGCAGCATCAAGAGAGCTATCATCGAGGAGCGGAAGCTCTACAGAAACGTGTGTTGCACTTCCCCCGAATCTGCCGACTACTTGATTGGTTGTCCCGTGAGACGCTCATCAAGAAGCCCTGACTTCAAGGGAACACCGTGGGTCTGGACTCATGGTGATGGTCGGGTTAACTGTGCCGATCTTAATGCAACGCCATATGAGGAGCAGTTGACGGAGAGCGACTACGACCACGCCACAGCTGATGAAATAGCCCGACCAAGCCTCAGATGGAAGAACTTTTCACCTCTTCATCCTTTGGCGCATTTCAATCGCCATGGGCGCGCGGGGAAACCCGCTGATCCCAAATCAGAAGAGGGCGATCAACAATAATCTGATGGAGATGAGGCGGGCGCTATGGCCGAAGAAGTAGACCCCGCGGACGCGGCCCCTGCAGGGTACGCGTCGGACGACTCCATTGCTGCGGGCGTCACGTGCGAGACGGGCGCTCCTATTGATCCAGGGTATGTCGTCACTGAGGCGGTGGATCTTTCTCCTGGAAGGCGGATTGCGTGCCGTGCTGAAGGTGTAGGTTGGTTAAAGACCAGCATAGAAAAAAATCTCAGTTCTACCGGGTGCCTGCTGACCGGGGAGCAAAAGACCGCAATCGAGAACGTGGCTCTCAGGACGCCGGATGGTATCGACTTGGGCCCTGACGGGGGCCCCGCGCGATATGGGCCACGGGTGCCAGCAGGGGCCGCGGCTAAGGCACCTCCCGAGCCGGGGCCGGAGACGCCTATCGATATTTCTACATCTTCGGATTCATCGAGTCCGTCGCTTGGCCCCGATCAGCTCGAACCCGCGCAGAAGAAGAGGAAGGGCCCAGATGATCCCAACCCTGGAGACAGTAATCAGCAAAGATATGCGAGGAAACCTGCTGGCCGACGTCGACCCAGAGGGCCGGCAGCGGCTGCTGCTGCAGCTGCATTTCAAGGCGCTAGTACTCCTACTCCAAAGGGCCCCGTGCCACGTCGCGGCCTTGCACCGGGTCGGGCGCGCAGGACAGGCCGGGCGCCGTCGCTGGCAGGATCAACAAGGGGCGCTTCTTCAACAAGGAGTGGTACCGAGAAGAGGTTACTGGCGACCTCATCGAAGGCATCAGGAATGGCCCCCACAGATAAGGCAGTCAAGTCCTACAACATCGGGGAGAAGAAACGCCAGGACTTTGACGTCGGCACCCCGCCAGGATCTCCTCGGACGCCCAGGGGAGACGGTGGCGCTGCCATATTGGCGGCTAGCGCTCCGGCACCTGCCGCGTCAGCGGCAGTCCAGCGTCCAGCGTGGCGACCTGCTCAGTGTCCAGCGGGGCAACCTGCTCAGAATTCCGCAGGGCAGCCTGCCCATATTTTGGAGATGCCAGTGGAATGCCAAGAGTGCTGGGGCAAGTTACGCACGTCGAATCGCATGAAGATCAACCCAGCATAGCATCCTCAGGTTGACGACGGGTCTGATCGATGCATGGCGGTGACGTGCGACCTCGTGGACACCGCCGCCCATCGCGACAAGGGCGCGCGTGCGCGCCAGATGGTGCGCAACGCATTGCGCGAGCGCCCAGCGCTCGCATGCGATTCGGAGCAGGACGATTTGATTGGAATCTTCAAAGCAGAAAATATCAGGAGGCCAAGGTTCAGTTTTGAGGGGCAGCGTCAATGCTCAGAGTGGCTTACGACTGTCTTCCGCCACGAACTTTCTCATTGAGGCCATCTCTCTGACAGTTGGATGCGGTAAGTACCGTCCTCTGATGAGTTTGATGGATGGGCGGATCTGTCAGGGCTGCTCGACCATTGGCCACCTGAAGGACGTGGGAATTATCATCGTAAGCACCTGGGGGCTGCGCGCCAGAAACTCACGAAACACCGCTGGGCATGCCGGGCTGTAGCTGCGCTTGACCTGATTGGCATGGTCGACCAAACTGGAATGCAGAAAAACAGGCTGCAGCTCAAGAAGTGCAAGTACGCCTCCGAGTCGCACGAGACGGACTTCGTCTGTCCAAGTAACGGACGCAGCAGCCCGGGGATAAAGTGCCCTGAATCAAAGTAAATGAGACTTACGGATTTGAATGTTATAGGTACACCTTGTTATATTCCTCACTTAGGTTCTGCCTAGAAGGGTTCTTACTCGGTAAACGGAAAGGGCCGGCCAGTGCAACTCGCCCCAGGCGGTTCCCCTAGCATCCGCTCCGCGGTTCCCCCAGGGTCCCCCCGCGCCCCCTGGGCGAGCTTAGCTTAGCTTAGCTTCGCTTAGCTTAGCTTCGCTTCGCTTGGCTTAGCTTAGCTCAGCTTTGCTTTGCTTATCTCATCTTAGCTTAGCTTACCTCAGCATAGTTTAGCTTATCTTTGCTTATATCATCTTAGCTTAGCTTATCGCATCTTAGTTTAGCTTAGCTTTAGTTTAGTCTAGCCTAGCTTAGCTTAGCTCATATCAGCTTAGTTTAGCTTAGCTTAGCTTAGCCTATCTCATCTTAGCTTAGCTTAGCTTAGCTTAGCTTAGCTTAGCGATCTTAGCTTAGCTTAGCTTAGCTTAGCTTAGCTTAGCCAGCTTAGCTTAGCTTAGGTTAGCTTATGCTGCTTTCCTAGGGGCTCCTTTCCTAGGTAAGGTCGCACTGGGATAATTTTATTCATGGTACTCTGTCGGTACGTATCCCCAATGCACGTAGCGTCGGACTGTCATGCCGCGCCGACGACACCAGCAAGAAGAGGGGCAGACAGTTGGTACATGGTTGCCCATGCCTTCCGGGTGACCATAGAATCCACTCCGGCCCGCGTGTTGATTCCGAGATGTTGGTCTTGGCTAGCGTGAAGAACTTGCTTCGGGACAACATGCCGAGTTGGCACATGTCATCATAATGTCAGCAGGCCGTGGCGGCAGAATTCCTCCGACCCATATCGCTCAGCTCACAGGTATTCTGCCCAGCGAATATTGCGGGCACGACCGTGTGGGACATGTGTGGGTCAATCCCTTGTATCTGCGAGATAGCAATCAGCTGTATCCGGGTGGTAATACTTTATAGAAGAGATGTACGAATATCGGAATGACGCATCATCTTTGAGAGATTGGTTCATCCCAAAGACCCCCTACAAGTGGAAGTGCCCCGAACCAGCTCCCATTCAGGAAGTCGAGTTCTCAACGGTGCTCATGATGCAGGACGCGTATCAAGTGGGGGCACCTGCAGGGGGATTCGATGGATCTTGGATGCAGGCTCGAAGTGCGGACGCGACAGGTATGACTTCAAGTCGCATCACGCCCACTGACACCTTATGCGCCAACGATCCGTGGCGTGCTCAGGTGTAGCAGCTGCCAGCACCCGCAGGGTAACCTGCTTCATTTGCACCGATGAGCAGAGCCACAACTCCATTTGGTACCTCACAGAGTGCTGGGGGCACCAACAGCCTACAGGCGAGGCTCCAAAGCATTCGAATGGACCCACAGCTTTACTATGCTTTACAAGCGACATCGCCATTTGCATCGTTGTGTTCACATGCGGGGCATATTGCTTTTCCTGATCACCATGCTGTACAGACAACCGAGAGTTTGGTTGGTCAGCAAGGATGGATGCACCGGCAGATGCGCGCAGCTGCAGGGAGCATGCGTAAGGGCGGCATCGACCTCCCCAACGCCAGCTGGACGCCGCCTTGGGAAAAAGTTCCAGATTCAAATCCATCACCGGACAACCCCAATCGTTTGGATACGTGCCAGCATTTTTCAGTCATCCGACATGCGATCCAACGGCTGCAGAACGCCCCACAGCAGCACCAATGGACTACCCAGTATATCCTGACTATCGCGCTCAGGTAAGTGGTTCTCCTGAAGTGGGGGCGCAGCCCGAAATCCCGTATGTGCAGGCGACGGCCGACGACTTCTACTAGTCTCAGCTGACGCGCGGCTCGGGTTACGCATCAGGTGTGCCAGGCCAGATTCCCCGCCGCGGATTTCTGGCCGCCCCCGTGGGCCCAGATGTGCAGCAACAGGCCCCAGGCCTAGTAGTACCGTCGTCCATGGGGGGGCTGCGCCCTGAGATCCTGGCCATCCACGAGGCGCAGCAGGCCAACGTGGCGATGCAGTCAGCCCGCCAGCGTCGCAACCAGGAGCGTCAGGCCAACAGGGTGCTGGGCCGCGCGGGGCAATCTGCTACTTCCAATGCAGCAGGGGCGCCTGCGATCAGTCCAGCAGCGCTTGCAGTAATGCAGCTACCGACGGTTTCACCGATTCGATATGAAGCTGGTGAGACCACTCTGGAGCGCCAGACGCGTATCAGGCCATCGGCAACGCCGGCCGTCATCAGCGACGGCGACTTCAACAATGCCTGGACCATTTCATGCACCGCGACAAAGTCTGGAGGCTCCAGTGTGGCCACATATTTCACGCACCATGCTGGGGCCGAGTTGCACATGCTCATGTGGATAGACAGTTGGCTGGGAACATGGAAGTTTCCGCAGCTGAGGCGCCCTGCGCCATATGCAGGGGCGTTGGCTTAATCGCAGCTGAGTTCCACTGCGCCCTCGCTGGAGATCAGGAGTCGCTAGATCGCCATGGAGATATACTCCGAGGGGCGAACGAACTCAGGGACCTCCGTAAAGAGGTCAACCGCGTCACGGCGATGATGGCGAGCAACGCGGCAGCCCCAGCAACGACGCCAGCGGGGCAACCTGCATCATCGGGCAACGCGGGGCTAGTGACGGAGGTCACCACACCTGCAGGGGCACCTGCTGTGGACTCTCCGATGCCACTGATAGCAGAGACCGCTAACTATGCAGGGGCACCTGCTGCTTCAGCACCTCCTGCCGTGCCGGCCAGCGACGCGCGGTTGAGGCGTATGGAGAGGGCAACTGGTAGAAGCGCTCAGCGGCTTCAGTCTCCATACGTACATGCCATATGGGCGAGACATTCGTCCGCGCAATCAGTGTGGGGCAGAGAGCCCAGTGAGCGCGCGCAGTGTGGCGCCAGTGCGATATCCGAACGCGACATGCTGCATACTGTGGTCATGGTTGGTAAACACAGATGGTCAAAAGGGCATGCGCGCGGACGAGGATGCGTTTCTGAACCTGCCTACTGCCTCTGCATCGCGCCCATATTCACATGGCGAATATCCTACGGCCTGGATATGTGAGAATACTCCCATCACTGAAGAAGAGGCTCGTGGATATGAACGTCTCTACATCTTTGTCACGAAACGACTGGGTGTTGGATCAGAGGCGCCGCAGGGGCATGCACGGTACGACGCTGTCTGAAGTGCCGGAACTATCTGGTGAACGCCACGAATTGACTTTGTCAGCAAACAGTGGAACTATCTATCGTAAATGGTATGTTGATTATTCTTTTGGAGATTGGCAGTCGTATCACTATTATTGGTTTGAAGACGGCGCAGACCTTCGAACAGGTATCGCGTTCCCACGAACACGCCATCATGAGGCTGATCCTGACGAAGGGGCTCTGCGTGTCCGGAGTGGGACATGGCGCCGCGATCTGTGATACATCCCTACACTGCAAGATTGCGCGCAAAGAAAGGGGGAATCCGGCGGGGGCACCTGCTGTGCCGAAACTTGGTACCTACTCAGCAAATGTAGCTGAGGGTTCTAGGGAGAACCTGCTGTCCTGGGGATGAGGAGCATGTCTACCATGATGACTATCCTGATCCTGGAGCAGGGGCACGCGAATCTGAACATGCCTGGCTCTGAGATGCGCAAGCTTCTACTTGGAAAGGGTGCCGGAGTGCTTGGTCAGATGAAAACTTCTTCTGGACATGTGGCACTCAAGGTCGACGAGTACGGGGCCACCACTGAGGATACAGGGTCGATGTCGTTTACTATTGCGGACAATCCTCAGTGCGAAGATGATCCGTTGCTCGTCAAAGAAGCGTCTGGTCCAGAGCCAGCCGTGGTGACGCCTGCCATGAGTGACGCTCATACATATATGGTGTCGCAGGATACCAAGGGCATCGGCTCGTCCATCAACGAGGAGACGTGCACGTTCACGATCCAGTCTTTGGTGAATAACACCTTGAAGACTTGGCATCGCAGGGGTACTTGCTTCGGGACCAATCCGACCTCGGCCGACAAGGACTCTGCCTTGCGCAATTTGCAGGCGAAGGTATATCAGGCCATCTACGAGGAGGGCGCGAAGTGGACGCCGCCCGGTGCACAGGCAGGGACACCTGCGGAAGGAGATGATGCCGCTGAGAAGTTTGATATTTTTACTTCGAACATCGGCTCTGCAGCGCAGCATGGCGCAGACATTTAGACGCCCCCATCGCCAAACGAGCGACGCGGGCAGGCGCGCGCCACGGCCGCCCGCGCTTGCTCAGACAGGCCGAACATTCAGGTGCTGCCGTCAATCACGGGGAAGCTTGTATTCTTTTCCTAGGCGCCAGCTGTGCGCGCCAGGGACAGTGGCCAGCCCGGCTGCGCGGCTGCCGCGGATAGCAGTGGTCCTGGCTGTGTGGCCGCTGCAGAAAAAAGAGAGCTTATCGTATCATTACCACGCTCGTGCATTTGTTATTGAGGACATGCGGACAGCTTGCGCTGAACTCCGAGTCCGTTTCTACATGTGTGACCGTATTGCACATGCAGAGGTCATGATCTCCACTGGTACACACTATTTGGGTGCTTCACTCTCGGGTGACTACCAACTGTTATGGGTGGCTACACCTGCCGATTGGTATGTGAGACTGCCTTGCAAGCGGGCAGGGCCACGTTATCAACGCTTGCAAAATTTGATGACCAAGGCTCGGGCTCTACGTGTGACTATTGTGCTTGTGGGGCCACACGGATATTTCTGGACACAAGGTCCTATACGAGACGCTATCGAAGATCTTGACGTACAGGTCATGCGCGTGCGATTCTGCCACTGCGGCCTCAAGTGCGACCGTTCCAATACGTTGCCCAGCGGATCATATCTGCAAGTGGCAACTACGTGCGCGCGCATCCCGATTGATTTGTGACGATGCACGTGCAAAACAGCAGGCGCACCTGCACAGCCTACTGAGCATCTCCTGGATTGGTATGTACAGGGAGCTCAGAAGGCCGAATGGCGCGACAAGACGCTAGCGATCGTGACCGCAAGGTTGATTGATCAGATGGATTTACTCAAGACGCAGAGAAATCACACACGTGCTGTGCATCTTAGTATCCGCGCTCGAGTGGATAACGGAGTTCGAACTTACGTTCAGTCTCCGAAGAATTGCCCTGAGTGGGACTACGTTGCCCGACGGGTAACAATGAACCTGGACGACAACGCGACCGTGCCAGACATCAAGATCCAGGCTCAGCCCATCGGGTACAACTACAATGCGCCGTTACCAAATGGTGTCACCAACTTCCGTACCCGACTGTATTGGGAGCAGCCTGAACCAGCTCTCCTCGGACGCGGGAGCTCACGTCCACGCCCAAGGCGAGTGGCGATCATCGATGGCGATCGTCTCCCTCCCCCTTCGATTGAGCGCGACCGCGTGCCCCCCTCTATTCCCGAATTTCCGACGCTCAGTTCACTTGAGATTAAGCGCCAGACAGCACTACCGACCGATGCCCGAATCAAACGAAAAGAAGAACAGAAAGCAGACAAAGAAGCAGTCATCAAACCACGCAAAATATCCAAGTAGTCGAAGAAGGCAACGATGGCTGCGGAGATGACCTGTGCACCGACGTACCTCAAGTCTCCGGCACGGAAGGTGACGATGAAGAGGAAATTGTCATCGCATTACTTGCGGGGCAACCGGCTGGATCTTTTGCATATGTATTCTCCATAATCCCCACCTTGTGCTATGGGCGTCATAACCAGGTGGATCTGCTGGAATTGCGCGGAGGAGGTGGAGGCATCTCGCAGCTAGCATTCAGCCGAGGTTTGTCCACAGGGGGAAGCCTCGGCAAACGTTCCTATGTTGACGGAAACAAGGATGTTCAGGATGCAGTGATGCACTATCTGGACGTTCGTTTCGTCAAAACTGTTATAGTACAACCTAACTCCAGAACAACTGGGCTACCTTCCTATTTCAATGCTCAGGTTAACTACGATACTTGGCATGAACATCGTACAGAGGATCTGCCGCATATCAAGTTCGGTGGGCAGGTGGCCATACGTCAAAACGATCGTCGACGATTCTTCTTACGAGAACAACCAGTGGGCACCTGGGTGGATCAGATACCGTCATGGACTACATTAGCCAAAAGCAAGGGCACTTGCAAGGTGAACATGGGCCAATGCACTACTGGTTCACGTGATTCCCATGGGGTACTGATAAGAACGCCGACTGAGATCATGGCCAACCATCGCCCTTTACTCACCCCTTTTGAACGAAAGCGATGTACTGGCCATCGTCAACATGCGTAGGTATGTAACAGAGAACTGTCCATGGCGGTGCAATACACTCCAAAGATGCTGTCGCTTTTTGGCGATGCTGTTCAGATCGCACACGATCTCTTCCAGGTAAATCGTGCTCCTATCCATGGTTACCCTTATTCGCCCACCGTGCTGGCCACCAGCGCGAGGGGACATGACTTGGACGGTCCGAGTCTCCCTCGGCAACCCGATGGCTCGATCGCGAAACCACCCTCGGGAGGGCTCGGGTGTCCCGCATGCGCGGAAACTGTTAACGTGCATTCTCCCTCACATGACAGAAATCCTAGACATTGCAGGTGGTACGATAAGGGCGACTACCATCGGGAATGTCCGAGCTGTAAGAAGAACTACGGTAAGAACAAGCCTGGGCGCGTACGAACACCTGGCACATGTAAGTTTGCCAAGCCCTGGAAGCTGCCCGGGAATCATTGACAGGTACCATTGGTTCCCGCCGAAACGGCGGCAGGACCTGCACCGCCGGCCCCTGCTGAACCAGCAGCACCACCACCCGAGGCGCCAGCCGCATCGCCACTTACGCGGCTGAGCGCCAAGACCCGGCTCAAGAGCTGGACCTACAGCTTGCGCGAGCAGACGCGATATTACCGTAGGTGGACATGCTGCTTAACCTGCTGCAGGGCAACCTTCATCGAGTGGAGCTGGTAGTCTGGATGGCCATCTCCGACTGCCACAGGTTAGAGTTAGACGTGGCCGACAGCAAGGTGGAAAGGCATTTCCTCCGCCACCGGCGGGTAACCCTGCTGCGCGACCACGACTTCCAGACTGGTCACGGGTCGACGTACAAATCAGTCTACAAAATTTACGAAGCCTTGACCCAAGCGTGGTATCACGCGAGTTGCGGAAGTTACACTTGCGCTGTATCCAAGCGCAAGAGCTTGAGATGAGACTCTTAGATGGGTCTGGGCAGCGTCAGACTCAACCTGATTAAAAGTGTCTGCGACACATGTCGGGAGTGCAGAGCTTGGGACAAGCCTGGGCATACTGTTATGCCCTCCACTACACTGCCTGCCAACTTTGATGAAGAAGGTGAATGTGATCTGATGTTCTACAAACAAGAACACAAAATCTTCCAGACCATCCATCGTTGTATATGATATGCTACTGGGATGGAGATACAAGACAAGACTATGACAAGTATCCCGGATGCATATCATTAGTGCTGGATGCAGTTTGGACCTGCAAAGGCATTCTATTCCGACGGAGAGGGTGCCCTTAACAACGACACTGCGAAACCAATCTTGAAGGCAAAGGCACGGAAGTTACTATGCGCGCGCGTGGACAGCGCGCTACGACGATCGAAGCCAGAAATGGCATCTTGCGCCATCTACTTCATGTCATGGATGCTGAACTCAACAGGCTGGACATATCTCTTGTGTTCACACGTCTATTGCACGAGGCTTTGTTCGCCGCCAGCGCGTTCACCTTCTACAGCGAGATGTCTCCGTATAAAGCTCTGCTTGGACGGCAAGCAGGAATGCTTCCTGACTGGCCTGTCTTGGACCACGAGCAGCCGACGGAAACGTCGGACCATTCTCGTGAACAGACAATACGCAGGGTATGTATTGAAGCTATCACACAGGCCACAGTAGTAGCTGAGACCAATCGTGCCTTACGCACTAAGACAACTATCACTGGTCAGCATTATTGCGATGACGGAGATTTGGTCGATCATCATCGCCCCACAACCGCGCGGGATGACTGGGGGGGCTGGAACGGCCCATTCCCAGTTGTAAAGAATGACCCCGGAAAAGGGGTCAAGTCGTCATCCGAGTGGGCAATCGAGACGTTCAAGTACAATATGGTGGTGCACGACATTCGCTTTATATTGAAGCACTGATGGCCCGAGAGATTGGCTCCGACAACATTGCACTACGTGCAATGTTGACGTTCGTGGCCAGGTTGTCAGCGGGGGGACCTGCTCTGACCTTTGGCTATGTGCCGACCAAGAAGGGGGCGCTTCAGATGACGAGTGCAAGCCGTCTATCTCCTAAGGTACATCTAGTTTTACAGTACCTTAGCAGAACTTTTCTTCCGCGTTGAGAAGGTAGTTTCAGTCAGGTCAGCTAAGCATATTCATAAGCTACCTCTGGTTAGTTATGCTGACAGCTGCACATTGGTCCACTATGACAACGATGTGAATCCAGGATCTCACTATTATGGGGCAGAAGGCGCTGCACTGAATGTATGCGATATAGCTGGATCAGCACATTCAAGAATCTTCCAATGCTTGGAGTCAACTAAACCTCACGCAGGTTTTAATCAGGACATGACCAGATTTGAGGAATTTTCGGATGCACCGACGCCGGCTGGAACCACAAGAGAAGCCTCAGAAACAGAAGCCGAACCACCTCATGATGATGGGCAGATTTCCACGATCTACGAGGAATCAGAGGCTGATCTCGAGTCACCTGTTATGGAAATGTGGTATGCACAACTACAAGAGGAAAGGGGGCGGCTGGAGGCAACTCCACCAGAGGAGCTCTTCACCATACCTACGCAGATGGTTCCATAACAAAGTGCGCTGACCACTGTAGCCGATGAACAGCGGGGGCACCTGCCGAAGTGGGGGCGCACTCGCGACTCCGACACCGAGGAGGCGTACTACGTCCCAATGTGCACCATGGTCGAAGACGACAGCTACGGATTGGACTCAGACGAAAATTGTAGATATATCGAATTCTGCTTCGCGGCAGAAATGTCAATGGTAGTCCTGTCCGGACAACAACACAGGATACTAGATGCCGACCGTGCGACCACTATGCGAGTGTGCGTTACCGCCGCTGCGAAGCAAGCTGCGGTCGTCAAGGGAGACGACCTCGTCGCAAGAGGCGACGTCCAGGCGGATCCCGATGAAGTATCGAAGGCCCTCTACACTTAACTCAAGACATAATTCGACAACAAGCGTTTCAATATGCAATATATAGCTAAAGCGTCGAACGTTATGACGTCGAGGTGCGCGCGCGCATGGAAGTTTGTGAAGAACGAGAAGGGCGAGATGGAACGCACCATCAGATTGCGCCTGGTACTCCGACCTTGTCGGGGACAGCGCGACGTCCGAGCCAGAGGCTACTCGCTAGCACGGCAGCGTGCAAGAAGCAATGGATCAATGCTTCCCTCGACATCAACATGGCTTTCTGGAGGGGTCAGCCCATCAGGAACTCGCTGAGTCTACTGGTGAAATGATACGCGTGGTGTGTTTTACTCTGCTGCCAGGGTCGGCCACGGCGCTTCGAACCCCCCCGGGATCTGAACGCTACGGCGAGTCAAAGCATTGCTTGTAATGCTTGAAACCAGGCGCTGGCACCAAAGACGCACCACGAGCTTTCTCATTAAAACTCAGAAGGACCACCCGAGGTTCTGGCCTCCGACCCGCGTCCTACGACGAGGAGGTCGAGACGAGCAACAACCTGCTCACGGCCAAACATGTTGATGATATCGTCGTGGCCAGCACTGAGGACACCGTTGACAAATGTGTCAAAAGCAGAGGGGACACTGTTGGTAAGTACAAACTCAACAAGCACACATGCGCCAACTGTGCTTCGATATATACCGAGGATGAGGACGACAATGTCGCTTTGGAGCAATATGGGTACATCAAGCAGCTCCGTCCTATGCAACATCCTGAACTTACCGGCGCCGACGCTGACGCTCAGGCATCCAACATTTTCGTCAGCCTCAGGGGCGCGCTGGCGTATGCATTAATCACCCAGGTGTGGTTGATGGTGCATGTTGTATCTCTACAACGTGTCCAAGAACCGACCAACGTCCAAGTGCGACGACTGAACGCGATCACCAGGAAGCGGCAGGCCTGCCCAAAGAAGATCGTCTACCAGGCGATGACCCCTACGAGGGAGGTTGACCGGCACAGCGACACAGGATGCCGACGCCTGAGTGGAGACGCCGATGACGACGTCCAAGGCTATGGTATTCGCGGGACAAACCTGCTACGACGTGGAAACACGTCATCCGGTATACCTGCCGTTCACTTGATCGATGCGCACTGCAAGTCTCACCGCTTGCAGGTCCGCTCAAGCTATTCAGCGGAGGCACTAGCAGGAGGCCATAAGTTAGAGGACTGTTATCCCACGATTTACCCTGTACGAGCTTCACGCAGGGCCGCTCACGCCCGCTCAGTTGAACGGTATACTTGAGTTGGGTGGCCTGAGCATCGTGGTCACTTTGACCATAGATGCTGAGTATGTTGTTTAGTCCTTGTCAAGCAAAGACTTGAAGAAACCGACAGAGTGTATCCTTGTAGAACACATCAGTTGGATACGACAGATGATGGCGTGTGGAATCGTGCGCAGCATTCAGTGGTGCGACACCCGCGACATGACCGCGGATGGTCACACCAAGGGGAGCATCGACAGAGAAATGCTCGTACAAGTCACGGGAGGTATACAGGCCTTCAAACATGACCTGAAGAGTGATCCATATCGGGTCGGCCAGACATCTAGTTCTTACGCCGCCTGAGGAGTACGTACAGAGCTGTACAAGCAAGGCAACTTGCGAGCGGGTCCACCTTCCTTTTGGCCCGTCCCTTTTTCTGTCCTTGTGTCTATTAGCTGCTGTGCCTGCTGTGTAGGGGCGACGGGCTCGCGCTTCGTTACCCTCACCCCCGACTAAAGCGAGCTGAGGGAGGCAAAGGGCGGAAACGAACGTGCGCCCGCGGCCGCGTCGGCTCAAGCGACCAGCCGCCCAAATATGACCGCGCTTCATCGCGATGCACACAATCGCTATTGAGACCAGAAGGCTATTCCTATTGCTTAAGATGACACATCTTCTCCTACTGGGACTATCGCTACTACGGTACAACAGAGCTGGGGCTTGACTTCGCCTAAGGCGAAACTGTTGGCTGGGCTTCCCAGTCCCTTTCAAACTTCCCAAGGATGCTCACGCGATGCCGCCACCTTTGAAACACCAATCCGGGGGCTCCCTGAAATTACGTTGCCCCCCCTCCTGGGGCCCCAAGAATTTCCTTTAGGGTGCTCTTGGGGAGCTTTGTGCGCTGCTGGGCCCGTCTAGAATCCCTCTTGGGCCCCTCGTGGGGCTCTCTTGGGCTATCAAGGACCCATCCTGGAGCTTCGGCAACCCATCAGCAGCGAAATGGCGAGAATGCGCAAGTCCTATTTTTGCCCACTGTTTTGGAAAAAGGCTTTGGCCTCACAGTGGCCTCCCTGGGAGGCTCCATTGCCACTTGGACCCGGTTTGGAGCGGTTTCGGAGCCTCTTGGAGCACGGTGGAAACCATCTTCAGCGACATTGCGCTTTACTGAGCCATGTTGGAGGCCCGCCTGGCCTTTCTTGGGCCATCTTGGGCCATCCTGGACGCTCTGACCGCTTGCGGGGCGGCCCGTCCAGACCCAGAGCGAGGGTTTGGGGGAGGTGCGAACCCCGAGGAAAACAATTGGGGTTGGAAGAGGAAAAGCCTCAAGCCACCTACGCCTTAAGGGCTGGTGGATCTAAGCGACATTGCGATCTTCACCTGGGGGGTTGCCTGATGCACGCCAGCTTTAAGCTCTGTATCTGGAGTTCAGAGGCGAGTGGATCCAACATGTTTGGATACCACACAGCCAGTGAGAGATGCTGCGACTGCAAGCTGGTGCTGTCAGCATATGCTAATGATCCTGAGGCGTCACGCGCCTGAGGCTGCCTAGGTGAAGGATTCGTTTGCTGTTGCGTTCACTTGAGACCGGCTCCTGTGATTAAGCATTGCGTTCGCCATACACCACGCTGACAGCGTGCCTGGGTGATGAAGTAAGCAACGTCACTTTCTTTGACATGAGGGGTTTCTTGATTTCTTCTGGCTTTCCGCTCTGCATCTGCAGTTCAGTTGGGCGAGTGTATCCGAAGATGCGCTAATACGACACAGTCATTGAGAGATACTGCGACTGCCATCTGGGGCTGCCAGCAATTGCTAATAATCCAGAGTGAACACGCGCCTGAGGCTGTCCAGGTGAAGGATTATTTTGCTGCTGCGTGCACTTTAAAGCGGCTCCTGTGGTTATGGTAGGTTCATGCGGCGATGGCGCGCCGGCGACGCCGGCGAAGGCGTTCAAGGTTGGACTCCACGTGATAGAACGACATGGAAGCACCGAGGGTCACGTTGATGCCTCTGGTCCCGGCAGAATACAACCTTGAACGATCGGGGCCGCGATCGATTCAAGGTGGAACGATCGAGGCGGTGTCAAAACCTTTTCGCGCGCCGATGCCGTACGAACCTACCGTAAGCATTGCGTTCGTCATGTACCACGCTGATTGCGTGCCTGGGCGTGAAATAATCAATATCACCATCGTTAATATTAAGGGCAGCTTGATTTACTCCGGTGGATCCAAATATGCTTGGATCTCGTGCAGTCACTGAGAGATGCTGCGACTAGCATCTGCTAATGTTCCTGAGGTGTCACGCGCGTGAGGCTGTCTAGGTGAAGAACTCGTTTGCTGCTGCGTGCACTTGAGCGTGGCTTCTATCATTCAGCACTGCGTCATGCACCACGCTGAAAGCGTGCCTGGGTGAGGAACTAAGCAACATCACCATCTTTCACATGATGGGTTGCTTGATTCAGTCCGGTTTTCTTTGTATTTGGAGTCCAGTGGGCGAGTGGATCCGAATGCCACACAGTCGTTTAGTTGTGATGCGATTGCCATCTGGTACTGTCAGCATCCGCAATTATTCCTGAGGTGTCACGCGCCTGAGGCTATCTAGGTGAAGGATTCGTTTGCTGCTACGTGCGCCTCAGAGATGCTTCGGTGATGCAACACGGCGTTCGTCATGCACCACGCTGACAGCGTGCCTGGGTGATGAAGTAAGCAACATCATCATCTTTCGAATGAGGGGTTGCTTGATTCAGTATGGCTTACAGCTCTGTATCTGCAGTTCAGCGAGCGAGCGTAACCGAAATTGCCTGGATACCAGAGCTTAGAAAGAGCGTGTTCTACCGCTGCTGGCGGAAAACCGGGGGGGTCACTACCGGTTCGAACCCCGCCCCCCCCCCCCCTCCGGAAAACCGGGGGGGGTCCTACCAGTTCGAACCCCTCCCCCCCCCCCCCAGTTTATCATGAAAACGGGGGGGGGGTCACTACCGGTTCGAACCCCCCCCCCTCGAAGACCAGGGGGGGGTCACTACCGGTTCGAACCCCCCCCCTCCCCCCCCTCGAAAACCGAGTGTGGGTGCGGACAGTGGTGGGGACGGTGTTGGTGGGGACAGTGGTGAGGGGACAGCGGGACAGTGGTGGGGACAGTGGGACAGTGGGACAGTGGTGGGGACGGTAGTGGTGGGGACAGTGGTGGGGACAATGGTGGGAACAGGGGGGACAGTGGACAGTGGTGGGAACGGTGGTGGTGGGGACAGTGGTGTGGGGACAGTGGGACTGAGGTGGAAACACTGGGACAGTGGAGGGTACAATGGTGGTGGGGACACTGGTAAAGGCGGTGGCGAGGACGGCGGTGGGACAATGGGACAGAGGTACAGTGGGGACAGTGGTGGGGACAGTGGGGACAGTGGTGGGAACAGTGGGACAGCTCAGTGGGACAGCGGCGGAGTCAGTGGGACAGTGGGGACAGTGGGGATAGTCGGGCAGTGGTTGGGGCCGTGGAGACAGTGGGGAGAGTGGAACCGTGGTGGGAACAGTGGTGGGGACAGTGGGGAAAGTGCGACAGTGGTGGGGCACTGGTGGGGACACAGTGGGGACAGTGGTGGTGAGGACAGTGGTGCTGGGAACAACAGTGGGGGATGTGATGCGGACGGTGGTAGGGACTGGGAGTCGTTTGCTGGCGGTGAGTGGGGGTGTGTGGGGAGGGGTCCGAACCGGTAGTGACCCCCCTCCGGTTTTCGAGGGGGGGGGGGGGGCGGGGGGGCTTCGAACCGGTAGTGAAACCCTCCGGTTTTTTCCGGATCCGGAAGGGGGGGGGGGGGGGAGGATTCGAACCGGATAGTGACCCCCCTCGGTTTCGATAGGGGAGGGCGGGGGGGGGGAGGGGGGGGGGGAGGGGGGGGTGGGGGAGGGGTTAGGGGAGGGGGGGTTTTGTTTGTGGCCGGGGGAAAGGGGGGGGGGGGGGGGGGGGGGGGGGGGAGGGGTTTTCCTGCAGGGGGGGGGGGGGGGATTTTCGAGGGGGGGGGGGGCGACCCCTGGGCTCAGGAGGAAAAGGTTGGCAATTTTCCACAATAAAGCGGGGGTGGATCACGCTCTCTCTTATATTACAATATGTTTTTGACGGCTTCTGTTCTTCTGGAGGCATCAAGAAGGCTTCCAAGAAACCCCGGCCAGGCCTTGGTGCATTCGGCGTGAGCCTTTGCTGTGCAATCTGTGTGGTGCAAGCTATACTGTGCGACCTATTTGGTGCAATCTATGTTATACAAGCTAGGTGGCGACGCGGCGGTGACGGCGAGCACGGAACTGCCAGACCGCCACCCAGGCCCAAACGACGGGCTGCCATGAGGCATCGATGGCGAGCACGGAACCGCCAGACCGCCACCCGGGCCCGGACGACGGGCGGCGACGAGGCGGCGACGGGGCGGCGACGGCGAGCGCGGAGCCGCCAGACCGCCACCCAGTCAGTCAGTGAAGCCATTCATCCAGCAAGACGCGTTGGCACAGCGCTGCAGACACGCATACCTAGGCGGACGAACTGCATGCCAAACGCTTGGCCAGACATTGTATACGCGCACCGGGAGGACCATGAAAGAAGGGGGAGGAGGAGGGGGAAGAAGAGGACGAAGATGATGATGATGATGATGATGATGATGATGATGATGATGATGATGATGATGATGATGATGATGATGATGGTGGTGGTGGTGGTGGTGGTGGTGGTGGTGGTGGTGGTGATGATGATGATGATGATGATGGTGGTGGTGGTGGTGGTGGTGGTGGTGGTGATGATGATGATGATGATGATGACGATGATGATGATGCTGTTGTTGATGATGATGATGATTCCGATGATGAAGAAAAACAATAAGAACCTGTTACATAAGTAATGTGTCGTTTCAAATGCCTCATTCGCCCACTGCTGGCGCGGACGGCCCCTTGAACGACGCATGGCCCATGTTTCTGGCGTGCCATTCCTTTCGCAATGCTTTTGCTTGACCAGAGAATCGCTTACACTTGTTATACTTTTCTTGTTTCCAAATACGACGGCAGACAATGTGCCGTCCCCAGCTTTGTCCAGGGCGTCAGCGTTTCTCACCCTCGAGATTCATGGGTGTGGTACACCAAGATGAGGTCCGAATAATGTGACAATTTGCTAACTACGCAGCTTTTCTTCCCCAAGTCGTCTCGTCGATTCTGGTTCCACCTTCCCGTCGCATGTAAGTTGCCCACTGTATATAGCTTCCCGTACACATTTGCTGTCATCGCCATTTGGCGCAGTGCGCTGGTTAGTGGATATTGAATTTGTAGCGTTTTGTGTCAGCTGAGCTTCAATCCATATTTTGCACCTTCGGTTAGATTCTCCAGCAGCATGTATTGAACACGGTCTGTGTGGTGCGAGAGGAGAGCAATGTCGCCCGCGTGCAAAATGTCTGGCGTGACCGCGTAGGGCGGATCCTCCAGCAAGTCCATGCTGCCCAAAACGTCATGTAGAATAACACTTCGGATTATGATGAACAAGTACGGCGAGAGAGGTCATCCTTGCGCTTCTCCTGCCCGTTGTTATCTTTCAGTAGAAGGGCCCGTGTGGTCCAATCTCGTAGAGTACTTGATTTCGTATATGGAACGAATAATTGTGACTGTATCTGGTATCCCGAGCCGTTCCACAGCATCGCGCGTACAATCGGGTTTGATTTGGTCGAACGCCGGATACCCCCATTGTTGTTATTATGTGCTTCGTCGATAATGCGCTTGGCCAATAACATCAGAGCATTTGTTGTCCCTGGCAGTGGTCTGAACCCAATTAAGTGTGTCGTAGTCGTCGTTCGGTTTGCCTTTCAGGAGCC
>CAUYUJ010015454.1:330052-331955 GCA_963575745.1 Prorocentrum cordatum
CTTCTGGGGGCCTCTTGGAGCGCTCTTGCGCCCTCTTGCGACTTCTTCAAAAGCGCAAATGAGAGCTGCCCCCTGAAAAGAACAAAATGAGCACAAAACCTTTGAAAAATCAATGATTTTGCTATGAAGGGCGATGAGCGCTGCACCCTCAGAAGCCCAAAACGGAGGCAACACCGTAGTAAAATCAATGATTTTTGCTTCAAGAGCTGAGGCACCAAAATTACCTCCCCCCTCGGGGCCAGAATCCTCGTGAGGGTCGTCGTTTTTTGGCCCTCCCAGGCGTCGAAAAAGACCCCTTGACACCACTCGGAACTCTCTGTCCGGGCCCAGGGGGAGGGGGTAGGAAGAGAGGTAAATCCCTCCCCGAAGGGGAAGATAGGGGACAGAGAGAGCTCGCTAAACCACTCACGCCCAAAGGGCTGGTGGGATTGGACAAGCATGTAATCCACGACCTCTCCTTTCGAGAGACCAAGCAATGGTAACACTACGGAATTTAGGCATCTTGAGGCCAGGGATTACGGCAGGACCAGCTGAGGCACGGCAAGAACCAGACCAACAACAACAATGAGAATGACGGTAGCAACCGGTATATCCATATCCGTATTCGGCTCCAATTTCCATTCCGACATCAGCATGCCCATTGGTGGGTCCGTCTACGGCTCCTGGACCACAACCTACGCGAAGAATACATCCTCCTACGGTTGGGCTTACGGTGTACCCGCATTTGATGCCTGCATGAGAAAGCTTTACCATTCGTCAACTGATTAATGGTCTTTCGAGTTGGTTTCTATAATTTTGTCTGCTGCGGGCAACGGACTAATCCACCCTACCTTGGATTGGTTAGGCAAGATCTTTGCGCACAACGGGCCGAATTTGATAACACCCACTACCGCCCTCAGCGCAACCACAATTCAAGATATATTTGCCTCCCTCCGCGGTGTGTTGAGGAGCATCGGCGTCAACCATCATCAAGGCGTCCAAAATTGGTTGCAGAATGACGGCTTCGATATCACAAAAATGGAGCTGGGAGGGTATCTTACTAGAGGTATGCAGCAATATATCCTTGACCGGACAACTGTACTGGATCCAGCTGTGGGCACTTTCGGATCGGTATTTGTGGGAGGATGCATCGCACTGTTCAAGTTTCCTGAGGTTCGGTTTTACTTCTCACGTGCCATGCGAGATGTAATTGCACATCGAACCCCATCACACTTGCAGCAGCCGCCCCAAGATAGACGAGACCCCCTTGCGACTGGCAGACTGGCAGAATCCCCGATTCACCACAGGAATCTCGCCCCGGCCGGTCGCCAGGGGTAGCTCCTATTACCACTGGGTGGGCGCACATCACAATGGTGGATCTGGATACCGCAATACAGGTGCCAATGAGAACGCTCCAAAAAATTCCTTGGTGCATCCGGGGGCAGTTTCTACGGATATTGACACCAATCTTATGGCACCGGAGATGTCGTACGAGACACGTAATACAGATGATCCGTCCCCCACAACGACGTGGACCCTATTCATCCTGCTGCCTCGGCTCCTGCTGCATCCTACTACCAGAAGCGGTGCGACAAGCGAACGGGAATTAAAGCAACGCATCGCTTGGTTCGATTCGGGGAGGTGGGATAAATTGTTGGAGTCGCTGGAAAGAGCAACTACACGACCGAAACCTACCAACAAGAAAAAAACCAGACCCTGACCAACTAAAGATGAGCCAAGCGGCCCGTTTGGTAAAAATGGGGGATCTGAACCATGCTGCCCGTGTACTCTCGTCTTCGGGACTCGCACCGGGGACGGACGCCACCCTTCGTGAGTTGCGAGATCCACGATTGCGACCAGAAGAACCAGCATAGCCATTTCCAAACAACTTACACGATTTCAAAGACTTTAGCGAGACAATTCG
>CAUYUJ010015455.1:0-10000 GCA_963575745.1 Prorocentrum cordatum
TTCTCTTCCTTCTCCCTCTCTTTGGCTTCTTTCTTCCATCCTCCTCTCCTTCTCCTCGTCCTCGTTGCTCCTTCTCTTCGTTCTCCTCCTCCTGGCGTTGCCGTGCGATCTTGGGGCTCTCTTGGGATCTCAGGGAATCGTGGCCCTGGGGCTCTCTTGGGGCTCCTTTGGGAGTCTTGAAACCCTCTCGGGGCTCTTTGTGGGAGTTTGGGAGGTCTCTTGGGGCCATCTTGGAGGCCATCGGGCGAAGAAGGAGAGAGCATTTATTGGTGTGCCCCCGTCGGGGCCCGAAATATCGCCTCTTGGAGCCCTCTTGGGCCGCTCTTGGGCGCCTGTTGGGCGCTCTTGGGGCCGTCTTGGGGCCCTCTTGGGCCGTATTGGCCGCCTCTTGGGCCGTTTTCAGGCCCTCCCAGGGGTAGGGGGTAGGGGGAAAGGTACACCCCTCCCCGAAGGGGAAGAAGGGGGTTGAGAACAGAGAGGACTATCTAAACCACTCACGCCCTAAAGGGCTGGTGGGATTCAGTTTACGCACGTGGGCCCTTCGGGGAGGGGTTTTCCCCTCCCCCTACCTCTCCCCCTGGGCCTGGAGAGGGGGGGCCGCGGGTCGCCGGGGCGTCCTTTGTCGGTCCCTGGGATAAGTGCTTTCGTCTTCTTTGACCGATCTCCTCCAAGATGGCCCCAAGAGCGCTCCCAGGGCCCCCAAGAGCGCTCCCAAGACGGCTCCAAGACGGCCCAAGAGGGCCCCAAGACGGCCCAAGCGGCGGCCAATACGGCCCAAGAGGGCGCCGAGACGGCCCCAAGAGCGCCCAAGTGGCGCCCAAGAGCGGCCCAAGAGAGCCCCAAGCGGCTCCAAGACCGCCACAACACGGCTCCAAGTGGCCGCGGAGCCTCCCGAGGACGCCCCCGAGAAGCTAAGACGGCCCAAGAGGTCCCCAAGACGCTCCAAGAGAGCCCCGAGAGGCGCCCTAAGAGGGCCCCAAGAAGCCAAAACCATTGATTTGCCGTTGGCGTTTCAAACATTTTAGCGTTCCCGCCCTTTCGGCTTCCCGACGCTCCAAGACAGCCCAAAAGGCATGCAAGACCGCCCCAAGACGGCCCAATAGGCTCCCAAGACGGCTCCAAGACGGCCCAAGAGGGCCCCAAGACTGCCCAAGCGGCGGCCAGTACGGCCCAAGAGGGCCCCAAGACGGCCCCAAGAGCGCCCAAGGGGCGCCCAAGAGCGGCCCAAAAGAGCCCCAAGCGGCTCCAAGACCGCCACAACACGGCTCCAAGTGGCCGCGGAGCCTCCCGAGGACGCCCCCGAGAGGCCAAGACGGCCCACGAGGCCCCCAAAACGCTCCAAGAGAGCCCCGAGAAGCGCCCTAAGAGGGCCCCACGAGGTCAAAATCATATGTTTTCCTAAAAGTAATTCGAACATGTTAGCGTTCCCGCCCTTTCGGCTTCCCGACGCTCCAAGACAGCCCAAAAAGGCCCGCAAGACCGCCCCAAGACGGCCCAATAGGCTCCCAAGACGGCTCCAAGACGGCTCCAAGACGGCCCAAGAGGCTGCAAATACGGCCCAAGAGGCCCCAAGACGGCCCCAAGAGCGCCCAACAGGCGCCCAAGAGCGGCCCAAGAGGGCTCCAAGAGGCGATATTTCGGGCCCCGACGGGGGTACACCAATAAATGCTCTCTCCTTCTTTGCCCGATGGCCTCCAAGATGGCCCCAAGAGACCTCCCAAACTCCCACAAAGAGCCCCGAGAGGGTTTCAAGACTCCCAAAGGAGCCCCAAGAGAGCCCCAAGAGAGCCCCAGGGCCACGATTCCCTGAGATCCCAAGAGAGCCTCAAGATCGCACGGCAACGCCAGGAGGAGGAGGACGAAGAGAAGGAGCAACGAGGACGAGGAGAAGGAGAGGAGGATGGAAGAAAGAAGCCAAAGAGAGGGCGAAGGAAGAGAAATCACCCTACGGTCAGCACACCTTTTTCGAGCGGCTGCTTGTGGAAAGGCTGGTGTGGACTCGCGAAGCGTAAACAATTTGAACAACCTCGGTGGTGCTTGAGGTCTTGGCCCGGTAAAGGTATTTCTCACGGCTCTGTCTCCCTCGGATGCGAGTCCTGCCCGGATCTTTCCCGACCCCCCGCACGATGCTGCATGGGACGCTCCCGCAGATGCAGCGGCATCTCAGGTCCAGGAGATGATCTCCAGCACCCACGGGCGGCGGGGGGGGGCGGCGGCGACTCGCCGAAGGCGGCTTCGATGGCCCCTCTCCTCCCGTGTTCCTGACGGGGGGGATGCGAGTCAACAGTGCGGACCTCTGAGAAGGGCCACTTGGGGCATCTGCGGCCGTCCTCCCCTCTTGCCCTCCTCCTCCTCCTCCTCCTCCTCCTCTTCCTCCTCCTCCTCCTCCTCCTCCCTCCAGCCGTCGAGGTCTAGCTGGCTCTCCTAGACGCTGCACTCGAGCTTGCGTGCGCAGGACGCCCGAGAGGACGCAGCCCTCTTCGGATGGCAATCCGGGCTCCGGGCACGAAGCGGGTATGAAGCGCGACACACATGCCTGAAATTCAATTGCCCTTGACATTGCAGGGTCGACCTACTGCTACCCTCGTCAAAATTAATCTCAAAACTGGCGACCACGCCCCTGCGATGTCGGTGCGCCCTTCAATGTCGATAGACGCCCCTCCAATGTCGGGGCCAAGGCAAAAATGGTCTGACTGGGAACGACTCGGAAAATCGATGATGACCGACATTGAAGGGGCGGCGCATACAAGTACCTCGCAGTCATTGCTACTCTGCCTAGTATCTCCCCACAGACAATTCAGCCACGTAAAACATGTTTGAGGTTAATGTTGACGAAGGTTGTAGTCAGACCCGACCGTGTTGGCAGGTGCTCACGTTGTCTCCAACAGCTCTCCACAAGACAATTCGTGCCTCGCGCCGAGACCCCGTTTCGTTCCCGAGACGGCCTCTGGCGGCTTCCAGGCGGATCAACGCAGCTAAAGATCCAGCCACCACGGTTTCCAAGACATCAGTTCGGAGCTCGAGCAAATCTGTCTGCCTCTCATGCCTCGCTTCTTGCGTATGCGCGTGTATGGGGAAGCGAGAGTAGTTGAATTCAGTTCTCGAGCCCGTCAAGACCGTTTGCACTTGCTTGGAAAAAGCTGTGGCTCGGGCTGGGGCCACAAAGGCATTGCTCCGCACCTGTCGTCATTTCGCCTGGTGAGGGTATCATGCTGCTGCACGCTCGACCTGCTGTGATGGAGCCAGAGTGGGAGGAAGAAGAGAAGGCCAGACCACACTGGTGACCCACAACGAGGCCCAGCAGAGGTCCCCAACAAGCTTCACAAGAGCCCCAAACATGCAACAACAATGAAACACCTTACCACTCTCCTTCTCTTCTCTCTTCTCATTGTCCCTCTCTCGTACCTCATTCTCCTCCCCCATCGTCTTCCGCCACCTCCTCCGTCGTCACCTCATCTTTCTCCTCCTGCTAACACGTCCCCCCTTTTTCTCTTCCTTCTCCTCTTCCTCTTCCCTCCACCCGCCTCCCCTCCTGCTGATCTCAGGGCCCCGGGGAGGCCCCTGGCATGTATGTTACTGTCGTGCATGTGCGTGTTGATGCTGCAGCATTTTGGCTTGCCACAGGTGTGGAAAAGAGGGAGCGGGCGCTCCCTCCTCGGAGCCCAATCTGCATTGGTAGAGCGGAGCGTGCCGCGCGATAGCAGGTGCTGTCGCACCGGGGGGCACTCAGGCGAGTGCCAGCGGGACGCTAGAAGAAGGTGATGAACACGGACAACGGGGGTCCCGGCGGCGCGATCAGGAGGTTCGCCGGGAGTGGAGCTGATGCCTTTCGGGAATATCGATCCTGGAAGAAGTGGGCGCGGGCGTACCTCATCGTGCAGAAGGCGAAGGGGACGCCTGCAACGGCCTTAGGGCCAACGCTGTTCACGCTGCTGGACGACGTCGCCGCCAGGGCGCTGGAGGTGGTCGACATGGACGACCTAGAACAAGACGGCGGCGAGCAGCTCATTTTCGAGACTCTTGACTCACGCTTCCCCGACGTGGCAGCCCACGATCGTCTCGGAGAAGCGCTGAAAGAGGTATTCACGATTCGCCTGGCCAAGGGCGAGTCGATGGCGGCCTACTGCGGTCGAGCTCAGGCGGCGTTCGCCAAGGGCGAGACCGAGGGCGTGGTGCTGCCGGACATGGCGCGTGGGTACCTCCTGCTGCTGGGCGTGCACCTGGCGCCGCAGAACCTCGCGGTCGTCCTGGCAGCATCGAGCCGATCATACAAGGAAAAGGACGTGGCGATGGCGCTCAGGACGACGTACCCCAACGGCTTGGCGGACTTTGGCCAGCAGTCGAGGGCGTTCGGGGCGCACGTGGCAAAAGAAGAAGTCGACGAGAGCGACGACGTCTCGGATATCACGGCGCTGCTGGCGGGCTTCGACGTGATCGAGGAGACCGAGGACGGGGACATCCTGGACGAGAGTGAGGCCATCGAGATACTTGTGTCCTGGCGCGACCAGCGCAACAAGATCACGAAGGAGCAGCTGGCTCGGGGCTTCGGTCCGAAGAAGCCGGACACCAAGGCGATGGCGAAGCGAGTGCGATGCTACAATTGTGACGAGGTCGGCCACTTCAGCAGAGACTGCAAGAAGCCGCGTCGACAACGCCGTCCTCCCCCACGGGACCACAAGCACAAGGGCAAAGACGGCGAGAAGCGCAGCGACGTGGTCACGGTCTACGAGAGTGACACGGACGAAGACGTCTTCGTGGCCGGCGACGGCAGGACCGGGGACATCGTCGAGGAGGAGACCTTCGAGTGCGACGTGTGCGACGACGAGTTCCGGCGGCCCTTGAGCGTCGGCGGCTGCAGCGACGACGACGAGTGCGACTGCGAGCTGACGGCCGACGAGGAGGACGAGGATCAGGACATAGACGATCTGTACGAGGCGTACACGGCGGCGAGGGATGACATGGACGACGTGATCGAGGCATACCACAGGCTGACCACGATGCACAAGGACGAGGAGATGCCAGAGGTGCTGACGGCGTCGGCTCACGAGCCGGGGTCGGGCGTGGTCGACACTGGGTGCGGCAAGGGAGTCATCGGCGAGAAGACCCTCAAGGAGCACAAGATGGAGATGGAGAAAGCAGGTCTCGCGGTGAAGACGATCAAGCAGACGAAAGCGACGACCTTCCGCTTCGGCAACCAGGAGACACTGGAGTCAATCTACACCGCGGAGATCCAGTGCCGAGTGGGCGGTCGCCTCCTGGTGCTCCGCCTGTGCGTAGTCCCAGGCGAGACCCCGCTGCTGGTCAGCAAGCCCATGCTCAAGGCCCTCGGCGCGCAGCTGGACATGGAGCGGGATGAGATTCGGTTCGCCCGGATCAACGTCACGGTGCCGCTCCGGGTCGCGGCCAGCGGCCACTACCAGCTGAACCTATGCGAGAGGAAGAACGAGGACGGCAGGAGGATCCAGACGGCTGAGGTCGACGTGATGGTGACGGCGGAGCAGGACGACGGGCGGACTGCGGAGGAGAAGCAGGAGCACGAGGAGTTCGTCGCGACGGCGTCGTCGGGTTTTCGCTAGGGCCGAGCCGGAGCCCAGAGGCTGACGGCGACTGGGACGACACCGACGTCCTGTGGTCAGAAGGCGTCACCGATATCATGAGTCGGCGGGCCAAGCGGTCGGTGATCAGGGGTGTCCTCGAGGCGCAGGCCCGGCTGGGCCGCCAACCGAAGTGCCTGGAGATCTTTTCGGTGCCACGAGTGACCCCCGCCCTGGAGTCCATGGGGTTCAAGAGCCTCGGCGCGTTCGACCTGCAGAACGGCTGGGACGCCCGCCGAGCGGCGGACCGCCACAAGATCCTACACATGGTCGGCGTCGAGGAGCCAGAGTTTGTGGGCATGAGCCCTCCATGCGGTCCCCTTTCGATCCTGCAGAACCTGACGATGGCGGAAGTGCGTCGAGATCCGGAGAAGTACCGCCAGGCAGTCAAGGAGGCGGTCGGGTACCTGAGGTTCTGTGTGGTGGTGGCTCGGATGCAGATCCGAGGAGGTCGATACTTCACGCTCGAGGCAACGCCGACGGCGAGATCCTGGGACTGCGCGTCGGTTCTGGGCCTGTGTCGGGTGGCGGGAGTACACCGGGTGTCGGTCAACGGGTGCCAGGTGGGTTTGAAAGATCCGGTGACAAAGAAGCTGATGTCCAAGGAGTGGTGCTTCGCGACCAACGCGGACATGCTCAAGTGGACGCTGAAGGAGCTGCGGTGCTCTCGTGATCATGAACATCAGTGGTGCTGGGACAGCTCGAAGGGGATTAAGAGGAGCGCGTTCTCGGAGAAGTACCCTGAGGACCTCTGCAGGAGGATAGCTGGTGCTATGGCAAGTCAGCTGGAGGCAGACTGCGTCCTCCAGACGGCCGACGTCCTGACGACGACTGAGGACGACGAGGTGATCAAGCGGCGGAAGCTGTCGCTCGAGGCGTCCCTCAGGAGGTTGCACGCTAACCTTGGCCACCCAAGCAATGAGGACATGGTCAGGATCCTGAAGCACGCCAAGGCGAGTGAGATGGTGTTGGCCCTGGCGCGGACGTTTTCCTGTTCCGTCTGTGAAGGACGGCGGCTTCCCAAGGCCGTGCGGCCAGTGAAGGTGCCGTCGAAGTTGGCGCCATTGAGGCTGGTCGAGCTGGACGTGAAGGAGCTGCCAGGCTGGACGGAAGGGATGAAGGTGAAGGCCCTGAACATCGTGTGCCCCAGCAGCGGTCTCCAGCAGATGCTACCCTTTTTCGTGCAAGAGACCGGCAAGGTGCTGAAGGAGCTCTTTGAGAACGGCTGGAGCCAGCCGTATGGGCCTCCGGTGCTGATTAAGTGTGATGCTGGCAAGACCAACCTGGGCCAGGAGATTGTCGACGCGTTCGAGAGGCAGGGCACGGAGGTCAGCGACGCGGCTGGGGAGGCTCATGAACAAGTTGGTCACGCCGAGCGTCATGGCACTTGGTTCGAGGACATTCTGAACAAGGTGCTGGACCAGACGAACCCGAAGGACGAGGCCGAATACATGACTTGTGTGCGCGCGGTGGTGATGGCGAAGAACTCCCTCCTGCGTGTCCACGGCTTTTCGCCGTACCAGATCGCCCTGGGGAGGAACCCGGAGGTACCGACGGACTTGATGCAGGAGGAGCCGAACATCGTCGCCAACAGCGCTGCCCTACATGACGAGCCGTTCGCCGAGATGGAGAGATGCCGACAAGCTGCGAGGATCGCTGTTCTGGAGTACATGGACAATCGCGCGGCCAGGGTCGCACTGGACAGTCGACCCAGAGTCGTACAGTCATTCAAGCCGGGCGATCGTGTGGCTGTGTGGCGCCGAGGTCGGGGCATCCCCGGCAAGAAGGCTCACGCCCGCTGGCGCGGGTCGGCCGTGATCCTGGGCCCCGTGCGCGGCAACTTCTGGGTCGCCATGCCAGGCGTGGTGATCAAGGCGTCGCCGGAGCAGCTCCGGCACGCTACCGAGGAGGAGAAGCTGGCCGCCGAGGTCGTCCAGCCCGAGCTCCGAGCCCTGGCGAAGGAGTTCATGGACGGCCAGGGTCCGCAGCGCGGCTTCATGGACATCACCGCGGATGAGCGACCTCCTGGCGCAGCACCTGCTGGCGCGGCTCCGAGCCCGGCGGCGCAGGAGCCGCCGGAGGAGCAGCCTCCAGCTGCGGCAGAGACGGAGGAGCCGCAGGTGCAGCCGACCTCGGATGACCGCGAAGGGGACGCTGAGGCGGCACAACCCGCGGAGGTGCCTGCCGCCCCACCGGCCGACGAGACGACCGCTGACCCGAAGGTGTACCGCCGGCTGGTGGGCAAGAGGGCGGTCTTCCCGGCCGAGGCGCGGCCTCCCAAGGCGCCCAGGGTCGAACCTGAGGAACCGCTGCCACCTCCGCAGGCGAAGATGCCCAGGCTGTCGGAGGACGTCTGCAGCGTGCTGCTGGCGAGCGTGGTGTCCGACACAGTGGAGGACGAGAAGGAGCTGCGCGTGCTGTGCGTCAACTCGGAGGACGATGAGGAGCTGGAGGACGCGATGTTGGCCGGCGGGAGGCGGGAGCTCAACAGGAAGGACCCAAAGTGGACCAGCCGGGAGGGGCTCGCGAAGATCGACGCCGGCATCGGCAAGGAGGTGGACAACCTGTTCAACAAGAAGCAGGCGCTGGCGCCTGCGTCTCGGGTCGAGTCGGATGAGATCCGACGGAACAGTCCAGAGCGCATCGTCGGCAGCCGGATGATCCTGACGAGTAAGATCGACGACTCTGAGACGGAGGTGGTCAAGGCGCGCCTGTGCAGTCAGGGCTACATGGATCCCGACCTGATGCAGCTCGTGCGCGAGAACAAGACCTCCTCCCCGACCCTGTCACAGAACGGGAAGGTCGTGGCCTACCAGCTGTTGGCTTCGCACGGCTTCCAGGTTCAGATCGGGGACGTTGAGGGGGCCTTCCTCGAGGCGGACCCCATCAAGCGCAAGAATGGGGACCTGTACCTCAAGCAGCCGCGCGGAGGCCTTCCCGGCCTGCACCCCGACCAGCTGCTGAAGGTCATCAGGCCGATCTACGGTTTCAACGACGCCCCGGCTCAGTGGTGGGGCAAATTCAGGGACACCGTCCTGGACTGGAGGCCGAGCGACGGGTGCGAGGGCTGGCGCCAGTCCAAGCTCGACCCGTGCATGTTCTTCCTGTTCGAGGGTCGGCATTTGCAGGGACTGATATCGACGCATGTCGATGACATACTGACTGGAGGAAAAGGGAAAAAGTACAACGCTTTCATCAGATTTCTGCGCATGAGGTTCCCGTTTCCCAAGTGGAAGGTCAACGAGGGGAAGTTCTGTGGGTCTTATCTTGTCCAGAATCCCGTGACCATGGAGATAACCGTGTCTCAGAAGGAGTTCGCTGAGTCGATGAAGCCCGCTGGTGTGAGACCCCGAGCGCCCCCGGAGACCCCGGCAACCGAGAAGGAAATCGCGAACTTCCGCGCGATGCTCGGTAGTGGCAACTGGTTAGCTCGAGAGTCCAGGCCAGATCTAGCAGTCCAGGTCTCGATGAGCCAGCAGTGCATGCCCAGGCCGACGGTGGGGGAGGTGAGACACGGGAACACGATCGTGAGGAGGGCAAAACAGTTCTCAAACCTGTCCTGGAAGATTAAACCGATTCCGATCGAACGTCTCCGGGTCATCATGCACGCCGACGCCTCGAACCAGAACGCCTCGAAATCCGGGACCCAGGCAGGTTACGTCATCGCTGCGACCGACGAGAACATGATCCGAAACGAGTTGAGCCCCTGGAGCCCGCTGGTCTGGAAAAGCTATCGTCTTCGTCGAGTTACTTCGTCGACTCTCGCCGCGGAGACTCAGGCCCAGATGGACGGCCTAGGTCACCTCGAGTGGATCTCCTGCCTGCTCCTCGAGGGCAGCGATGGAAGATTCTGCTTGCGTCGTCGATCTGAGTATCTTCCGAAGTTGGCTCCCATTGCGGTCACGGACTGCAAGTCATTATACGATCACATCGTCGGCTGTGGGAGTGCGGGGTCATGTTCGGACAAGCGGGTGGCGGTCGATCTAGTCATCACTAAGGAGAGCGTGAAACGTCTAGGTGTGAGCTATCGGTGGGTACCATCAGCCCTTCAGCTAGCAGATATATTGACTAAAGACAAAGCCGAGCCAGCAGATATGTTGAGAGCCACAATGACAAGCGGTAAATATCAGTTAGCCGACGAGCCAGCCGTTATGGCAGCAGCAGCCCAAGAGCGTGTCCGTCGTCAGCTTCTTTCGGCTGGTACCAGGAAGGATCGTCCCAGCCGCCAGCCGACGCCACCGGCGCCCGGCCATGGTCAAGTTCGAGAGCTGCCTGACGGAGGACGGAGTCAGGAGCCTGTTCGAGAGCATACAGGCGGAGCCAGTCCGCCACTCGGGGACGACGTGCAAGGTCGTGACCAACATGCAGATCTTGGGAGATCCAGACAGCCGCCAATACCGCAATCG